>CM055404.1:89758508-89780040 GCA_029228625.1 Pseudolycoriella hygida
CCGAAGAAACCAACTCTCTAGCTATCGTCACTTCGGAGCTAAAATTCGAAAACTCCGAGCCTTACCTAAATTGACCACTTTTCCACATACCACGGCTTTTCCAGAATTTTCCCGGAAAAGCGGCATATGAAATTTTTCATTTGGGGCCGAGACTGACGTTCCCTGAAAATTTTAAGAAAATCGCTCGAGCGGTTCTCGAGAAAAAAAGTAGATAGATACATATATACATCGTTGACACACAACGCATAAAATTGTTATTACTTGCGAAGCAGATTTTACCATCAATGTATGGAAATTGGTCATCTTTGATTGACGATACCTCGGCTCGTTTTCAACCGATTTTGTTGAGTGAGGGCTCGTTGGAAAGCTGCTGCGACGTAGTTTTTTTTTAAATAATTTAGAGGGGGAGGGGGGCGAGGGGAAAAAACTCAAAAGTTCGTCTATACATCGTGTCTTGTCCCAAAGGTTTTTGTATGGAGGTTTTTGGGTTTGTGGACGTTTTTTTTTTGGGTGTGGGGACTGCGTCACGCTCTCCGCTACCGCTCCGAGCATGATACATTAACCTTCAAACTACACGCATGAACTGTATGCAATTTTCGACTTGAAAGACGTAGCGCAACGTACTAGAGCTGAACTTAGCGTTCTCGCTGAACTAGATAACTGGCGGGAATTTTTTAAAATCAAGCAATCGGAGATAAACACACTTAGACATTTGGTAGCCAACTCGTGGTTCCATGAGCAAGATTGTCGTTATATATACGACCGCATGGCTACAATTCGTGGAGTCGAACCTGTAGTAATTATTATTTATTTTTTTATTACCTGTCGAGAACGCAGTACATAAAACATTTCACAAACTTATCACAAATTAAAATGACGCAACAAAATCCGTCATCAACCAACTTTCGAAGCAGGATATCTGTCCGTCGCTGAGGATCATTCGAGCTAATGTCGAAGGCATCTGCAAATCCGAAAGCGAATATTTAGAACACCTGGCAAAACTACACAAAGCTGACGTCATTACTATCCAAGAAACTCACGTGGCAAATAAATTAGACTTCGTACGGAGGGCCGCAATAAACGGCTTTGTGCCAGCCGGGGTAACATATCTTCCGCAGTATGGAACGGCGACATACGTCAGAGATAAAATCGACAATCTGTATCTGATTTTCGATGACAGGGTCGTTTAAGTCCGCCAGATGGAATACTGAAACAAATTCGGACTTATGCTTTACAACAATGAACGACGACGGCACGGTTCCGTTCGTTACCAGAAAAGTTCTCGCCGACTTCCCTCACAGCCAACATAGACCAGCTTTGATCACAATGTGAATCAGCATTCCGATCATTGAGTCCATCCCAAAACCACGATGGAATTTCAGAAAAGCGGACTGAGAAACTTTTTCGAAAGATCTCGATGCAAATATAAGATGGATAAAGCCGGTTCCGAAGAATTACAGCAACTTCGCAAAAATGGTAAAGAATACTGCGAAAAAATCCATCCCACGAGGCTTCAGGAAAGAATTCATTCCGTGTTGGACTGAAGAAAGCAACAGGTTGTACAAACAATTTGAGGAAAGTGGCGATCACGAGGTTGCCGACGACTTACTCAGATCGTTTGACAACGCTCCTAAACAACGGTGGATGGAAACAGTCAACAATATGGACTTTAAACGCTCGAGCCGACAAGCTTGGTCACTAATTCGCCGAATCGGACCGAATCAGCACAAGGATAAGCGCAAACCGAAAATGAAGCCAAAAACCATCGCAAACAGTATATCAAAATAATCCTGAGTCGCCATTGACAAGAAAATTAAGAAGAATGAAAAGCGAAATTTCAGAATTCTCCGAAGAAATGCCACTTTCAAACCGCAATTTTCCCGACCACTCGACGTCGCGGAGTTGAATCTGGCTTAAATCTGTGATAATTTCTATTTGAATAATGTTTGTCAATTATGTCAAGTACTCGCGAACACATACGCTAAATAAATAAATAAGAAAACCCTTACGAAAATGGACATGAGTAAAGACATTAGTCCCGATAAAATGGCACCAATATTTCTGCGTAATTGTGCTGATATTTTGTCTATGCCCTTACAAGTATCTACTCACAAGTATCTACTCTGAATCACTACTGGAGAATCATTATCCAGAACTCTGGAAGACTGGACATCTGACTCCAGTTTTCAAATCCGGCAAGAAAGTTGATATGACCAATTACCGTGGCGTCTGTTCATGAGTTATATCTGTTTTATTTTGAAAAAATGAGAAAACTGACATTTTGGGTTTCGGTTGAGAATGAGATTCGATTGGAGGAAACATTTTCCACGATGAACTAATGTTCTAAAAACTTTGTGCAATATCTCTACTTTCGAGAACAACGCTCTGATCATGATAATGGGAGATTTGAAGGGACCATACGGACACAAATGCACCTGAACCTCTTGAAATTATTTTCAGAAAGACTATGAAAAATCTACCGTACTTCACTAGATGTCCTCAAAATTTTCATGAAGAAGATAGCTAAGGCCATAATCGTTCCGAATAAATATGTGAAACATATTTGAAAAGTAAATTGAGGCACGATATACCCCATCGCATAAAGGGTGCCGCGATTCGCAAAACTTTGATGAAATTCATGGTGCCGTCACAAATCTGTGGTCAAAATAACAGATTTTATTGAGGAAGTGGGAATAAAATGTCCTCATTTTGTCCTTTTCGTCCGTCCTTTTAGAAAAATTTGTCCTGGCTCAGGAGCCAGGATATAGGAGTGTACTAAAAACGGTAAAAGCTGTTTTTGACGAAAACATTGAAAACAATATTTTTTTAAAAAAGTAATGATGCCAAAAATTTGTCCTCAATATGTCCTTAATTATGGACACTTTGTTATGTTAGTAAGGACACTTCCATAGTACAAATAGTATAATACTATTTTTTTATTGTTCCTGACAGAAACACTAAGAATGCCAAAAATTAGTCCTCAATTTGTCCTTTCAGGATGTACCTTCACAATTTTCAAAAAAGGTCATAAGACTAGACTAGAAATGATAATCTTATCGGCCAAAAATATTTCGAAACCCGAAGTTACTTCAATTTTCCAATTGCATTCTAATTTACAAATTTGTCCTCAATTTGTCCTTTCCAAATATATAATAATTGTAAAAGAAAAATAATTACAAATCTGTTTTTGACCCATTCGTTTCTTTCCATACATTATTTTTAGTACTAAAAGCTCAAATTAAATTATGAACTAAATAACGTTAAGATTTTCGAACTTTTGAGTCAATAATTATGTCCTCAATTTGTCCTTTTCGTATGTCAACCGCAAAAAACACATATTGTCCTAGGAAGCAAGAAAATAAAGTGTACTAAAACAAATTTAATAAAAGCTCTAAAACGCCAAATAGTGAAAACAAAATATGTTCTCAATTTGTTCTTTTAGGATGTAACATCTAGAAAACAATTGAGTCCAATTTTCAACTATGCATCTTCACGCCTTCCTTTATTATTTTTCTAAAAGAGGGCGCCATGCTGATCTTTAAAATTCACTACTTTCAGTCCTCGTATGAAAATTGATTAAACTAAAAAAAATGTCTTCATCTTGTCCTCTTTTAATAATCGAAAATAGTTAATAAAAAAATGGGTCGACGACTGGAATTGAACGTCATTATACGTACCTGATACAGAGAAATGGGAATTTGATGAAAAGTACGTTCCTATTAGTGGTGCCGAGGATATCAAATTGTCGCTATTTGATATTGAAGCAGCGATTCACTCACTAGATTGGAAAAGCGGAGGTGGTCCTGATGGGATCAAACCGTCTGTCGTCAAAATGTGTGCGTCATCAGTTGCCTGGCCCATTTGGCTATTGTATCAAAAGTCTTTCGACCGCGTCAAAAGTTTCTCGTATTGTTGCTACGTACAAAAGGAAAGGAGACAAAAATAATGTCAACAACTACAGAGTCATCGCCATTCAAACGATAATCATGAAAATTGAAGAAATCGCCGTTCAACGCAAATTGAAGGAAAGGATACAGCCTCAATTGAATAGCATGCAACATGGTTTCAGAGACAAAAGGTCAGTCGTTTCGAATCTGTTATGCCAGTCTATACTAGCACACAAAGCATTCGAACGAAATTATCAACTGGATACGTTCTATGGCGACTACCAGACAGCATTTGACAGAGTGGTGATTTTATTGTTGATCGTCAAATTTGTCAGATTCGGAATCGGAAAGAAAACTGCAAGATGGCTGTGTCAATTTTTGATTGGTAGGACAAATTTTGTTCAAATTGGCAAATTCCGATCCCGAACATACGAGTCTCCGTCCGGCGTACCGCCTGGAAGCTCATTAGGACCTTTAATGTTTATTGTATTCATCGATGATTTAGTCGACGCTGTAGAATTCGCCCATACGCTGCTCTTCGCTGACGATGTAAAATTGATGTCCATCATATGTGACTACCACGATACACAAAGAATGCAACGAGACATTGATAACGTTATGGAGTGGAACGTACGTAATTATCTTCATTTCAACAAGGAAAAGTGCTACATTTTTAGTGCTTATCGTAACGACTCAACATTCATCAAAGCCGATTATACTATAGGTGATCACATCGTGGAACGCGTTGAAGAAATAAATGATTTGGGTGTGCTGTTTAATAGATGGCACCATCCTGGCTATCATATAGAGAGTATGACGATGAAAGCGCGACAGATGGTTGGGTGTATCAAACACTTCTCGAACGGAAATTTTACGAAAGAAACGCAACGAATTCTTTATATGGCTTATGTACGATCGAGGCTTGAATTTGCATCAACGATATGGAACCCAACGGCAAAAATCTACATCGATGACATTGAATCTATACAGAAACAATTTGTGATCTTTCTACTGGAAAGCCGGAGCAATGCAACGACTTACAGATTAGCACCGTACGAGGATCGATGTAAGCTTCTCAGATTACAAAGTTTGGAAAAACGACGGATAGCAGCGGATGCTGTTCTTGCCTATGACGTTTTTAAGGGCAACATTAGCGACGACATAATATCGCCACAATTTGTCCGTTACCAAAACACCCGTAATTTTCGAGACTCTACGATTTCATTACTGGTTGAACCAAGGCTTTCCAGCGCATATCTAATTAATCAACCGATCGCTCGACTCATCAGACTAATAAACGAACATAAATTAACAGTAAAACGGTGTAATACCAGAAATGCCTTTAAAAACGTAATTATGACCAACATGAATAATGAATATGGATATATTGTGATGTTTATTTTGTGATATTTTGACCAAATTTTTATTGTATTTCCTCACTCATTTCATGTACTTTTTGTATTTTCTTTTTATACAGCCAGAATTGGCGGTGAAATAAATCAAGTTCAAGTTCAATAAAGTGTACTAAAACAAATTTAATAAAAGCTCTAAAACGCCAAATAGTCAAAACAAAATATGTTCTCAATTTGTTCTTTTAGGGTGTAACGTCTAGAAAACAATTGAGTCCAATTTTCAACTATGCATCTTCACGCCTTCACCTTCACGTTATATAGAATCTATATCTGGTTTCCAAAACTGCTTTTCGTCGTTTGCTTCTTCACATTTTCAATATCCTTTCTTATGTGTTAGGTAATTTTCGCGAATAAGTCACTCTACGCAATTAAATGCGTTTTGCTCGTAAGAATGATGACAATAAGAACAATAAAAATCATGCACCCTCAGACATTATCAAAACAAATTTGTTACAAAATGATCATAGCCTAACAAACCCACATCATGCACACAAGTAACAAAGCTCATTGTAATGCAATGCATTGTTATATGAGTTCGACAATTAGAAGTTTGGCCCTTCCAACCAATTTTCATATTTTCCATGTGTGGCGCAGCATGAAAACCGAATTCTATGAGACGTTTTTCTGGCTATGAAGTTACACAAAATATTTTCAGTTAATTTTCTTTTTTTGAATCTCGTTGATTTTTTTGCTGGCTATCGGGTTTTTCAAAATTGAACCGGATCGGGTTTCAATTTTTACAGATTATCGGGTTGTTCGGTTTTTGAAAATTGAATAGGGTCGGGTATCTGAAAAAGGCCGACCCGCTCACCTCTACTCCACACATCACGCAAAACTTAATTTTTTTTTCGTGTCAAATCTGAAGGAACAGAAAAACTATAACATTTATAAGATTTACACAATTGTGTCATATTTCAATAATTTCCTTCAGCTCCCATGAATGTATTCAATATGAGTTTCAAGTCTCAAAAAACTCACAGAACCCAAACAAATAGCAAGAATTGTATACCTTTAAGAATGGAGTGACTGTAAGTTTGAATTAGAAATAGGTACTACTTACATTTACATGGGCTAGTTTTCTTCCGAAGAGTTTGCATGGTAACCAAATCCAAGAATAAGCACCAACAAGATCAAACAGGGTCTTTACGTCAATTTACACTAAGCAGTATACTAAAAGAACAACTGACAAGTATCTATTGTAATTGACCCTCATCAAATAACTACCGTCTCATCACTAGGTTTAATTTTCAATATTAGCTTAATGTTCATTAATTAATATAAAGCGTTCAATATCACATCGCTTGCTTGAAATTTTACTAAAATCTTGTTTTTTTTCTTTCATTTTCTATCGATTTCTCACGAAGCAAATAAGTCTTATAATTTTGACATAAAAACGGACTTTATATTTTCTTTTTAAAGAAAGGGCTTTTCCCTTTAAGTAACTTCTCATCTACTTGAACACTTTTCATATTTTCTTTGTATAATAAATTTTGATACATATTCGGGTGTGATGAAAGTCTAAAAAAGGATTTTATAATGAAGTTCCATCGACCAACTCTTTCAATGCCTTACCCGATGACACCACCGGGTATTGATTTTTCAATAGTTTTCCATACAAATTTTTCTGATGTCGTGTTTAGACCCGAGTCGGTATGTTAATTTGAATGCATTTTTTTTATTTCCTGAATTGATTGAGTCACTGTAATCTCTTATTTTTTTTGTATTTGAATTTAATATGCAATCGTAAAAAAATTAATTATTATGGGAAATGCCAGTTTAAATGATTTGACATAATCGCCTTTTAATGAATTACTTCGATTGCATATGAACACATTTTTGCACACTAAATATTTATGATTTTTTACATTTTCATTAAAAAATCCACTTGTTGTGGTACATACACACGATATACACACTCCACGGCCGATCTGTGTTTGCGTTATTATTAGATTTTTTCCTTTGGAATTAAATGAAACTCATATGATGTCTTTATCTTTGAATTTTCATACTCTATGTCATTTGCTGCGAAGCAGCCATTTTTCTTTAAATTTCTGGGACTTGCGCATAATTTTTCTTTCGTCATTGGAGATTTTGAACTGGGAATTGCGGGAATCGTCAATTGTGATATGAAAATTCGAATGTATTAGCCAACTTCAAAAATGTGAATTTGTTGTTAGATAAAACGAAAATTCATTTCGCAACATAATAAAATTACACTTGTAGGATACAAAGTGTTAAAGTTAAACGCTTTTGATGGAATTCAATATTTGACTTATGATACTACTTGTGTCTGGAACTCATTACTCCAGACACAAAGCTGTCTTTTTCCCTCTTATTTATTCGAGTCTTTGTGATTGCATCACAATTACACAAAAAGCGATTTTTTAAAATCAATTTTTTTACTCCAATTTCCCTTAATTTAAATGTAAAAAGCAAATAGGCCCATTCTATGCAAACCGCGACGCCTGTAATGTAAGGAACGGAAATATTGCCTTAACAATTTGTTCATAGAACACACAAATTGGACCTTTGGGTGACTCAGAAGAAATTTTCGTTCCTTACATTACATACATTTGGAATGGCCCAATAACGAAATCTGTGTGTAAAATCAAACATTTGAACGATGCTTCGACATTTGTTCAGAAAAAATGTGACACAATGCGAACAAATGTGAAAACACATTTCGGTACATTACTCGGTACATTTCGATTTATGTCACATACAAATGTATTTTCACAGAATTTTCAAAGTCTACATTTTCTGAATTTTTCCACTAAAGTCTATGATTTTATTGCATTTTATTGTAAAATATAAGCTAGAAACTTTCAGAAAATCATATACTGCAACCTGAAATATAATTGTTCATAAATTTGTTAATTTCCACATCTGCAATTCACATCTCGCGAATTTGCCAAAAAACCGCAAATTCGCGAGATGTGAATTGTAAATTTGGAAATAAATAATTATATTTCAGGTTGCAGTATCATGCTCGGAGCGGTAGCGGAGAGCGTGACGCAGTCCCCACACCCAAAAAAAAAACGTCCACAAACCCAAAAACCTCCATACAAAAACATTTGGGACAAGACACGATGTATAGGCGAACTTTTTAGTTTTTTCCCTTCGCCCCCTCCCCCTCCAAATTGTTTCTAAAAAAACTACGTCGCAGCAGCTTTCCAACAAGCCCTCATTCTGGAAAATTCTGGAAAAGCCGTGGCATGTGGAAAAGTGGTCAAAGTGGTAATGCACGGAGTTTTCGAATTTTAGCTCCGAAGTGACGATAGCGAGAGAGTTGGTTTCTTCGAGAAAGTTATAGAGTTTGATCAGCTGAATTTTTTGGGATTTTCAGAAATCTGCCAAAGTGACGCCATCTTGGCTTTTTGTTAGGTATAAATTATGCTTCTTTGCGTTTTCGAATTTTTGCTCCGGAATGATAACACTTGCAGAGTTGGAATCTTCTAGACAGTTATAGAGTTTCATCAGGAGAATTTTTTGGGATCATAAGAAAATGGCTGCCAGCTGTCATAGCTCCGCCATCTTGGATTTTCGTTTATGCTTCTACGGTTTTCGAATTTTAGCTACGGAAGGACGCTACTTACAGAGTCGGTCTCTTCTAGAAAGTTATAGAGTTTCATCATGAGAAATTTTTGGTATCATTAGAAACTAGCTGCCAGCTGCTATAGCGAATTCGAATTCTAGCTCCGGAATGACACTACTTAGAGAGATGGTTTCTTCTAGAAAGTTATAGAGTCTCATCAGGAGAGTTTTTTGGGATCATAAGAAAATGGCTGCCATCTGTCATAGCGGCGCCATCTTGGATTTTCGTTTATGCTTTTTCGGTTTTCGAATTTTAGCTCCGGAATGACACTACTTAGAGAGATGGTTTCTTCTAGACAGTTATAGGTTCATCAGGAGAATTTTTTGGTGTTATTAGAAAATGGCTGCCGGCTGTCATAGCGGCGCCATCTTGGATTTTCGTTTATGCTTTTTCGGTTTTCGAATTTTAGCTCCGTAATGACACTACTTATGGAGACGGTTTCCTCTAGAAAGTTATAGAGTTTCATCAGGAGAATTTTTTGGTATCATTATTGGTTGAAGTTCGAAATTACGACGTGTTATACGTGCTTAAGATCCTGGTTAAGTCCTGTGCATTGGTGAAATTTTAAAGTTAGAGGATAATTGAATGGTCTGTTTATACAGACATGACATAAATTTGGTGAAATTCCACAGTTTAAAGTAAATAAATCACAAAGCTTACTTTTCGATAAAAGTTGAATTTCGAAATAACGGATCATCAACCGGTATATCTTCATCAATTCAACTGAATGTAAACAAGCGAACCCATTGCAAACTGGCGTTGGAAAGCATTGGTTGATTTGTATTTGGTATTTGTCCATCCTGTTCGCTTCAGATTGTTTAGTGGAGTTCTCAGTGGCGAGTGATATCGAGGTTCTATTCAATTTTTTATGTTTTGATTTGCAAAAAAACTGTCGTAGGGTGTTTGTTTACCTGTTGTTATCGTCACCTTAAAGCTGTCATAATTTTCGGTCGAAGCCGTCTACATTTATAGCCACGAAATTTTTTGCAAGGCGATTATTTTAAATTGATGAAGACATAATTTTTGGTGGACTTTGCTGCAATAACGATTGGTAGTGGTGTACGTGATCCCGCCACTTCGGATTTTCATAGTTCGGTGTTGGGAGTGCACATAGTCCCGAGCTATTGAATCATAGTTCGGTGTTGGGAGTGTGCATAGTCCAGAGCTATTTAGTTCTTGCATAAGCAGTAACTTTTTGTAGCGCTGGTTTGGTATAACGTTTCTGACGTAGCTAGACTACTTGCTTACAGGTAGGGGATTGATTTTAATTCTTTTTTTGGGCCGAATCTGTGCGAAATCTCGTTTTGCTTGTTGTCGTTTCATATTATTTCATCAATTGGATACTAAAACGTACATCTACCGCCGCTGAAGTGCCCTCCTAGCTCAAAAACTACCACACGTCATCCATCAGCATGGCCAGCAATCATGTGTGCACTGATGCTTGCTTCGTCGCAAGGAATTCAGAAAAGTTGCTGTTACACTGCTATTTTTGCGAAAAAATATTTAACTCAAAATAAATTACTTTCATCCTCGAATGCAGTTTTCATTTGCCGGAAATGCATCGATCGTGTCACCAAGTTCAAGCAAAGTCTTCGCAGATCAAACGATACTGGTGCAGCGGATCATACTGCACAAAATAACGAACCTGAGCGTAATGACAATGTAATTATATCAAATATTTTGTCTACGTTGACGCAGTTGAACGAAAACTTTTCTCGTCTCAACAACTCCAACGAAGAATTCAAGCGGTTGCTGCCCATGGCCGACCATAGTAGCATTATGACTCAGTTCGCTTTGATCAATCAGAACGTTACCAATTTACATGCGAAAGTCGACCACGGACTTAAATCTCAATCGTTATCCAGTACGCAAGTAACTTCTTCGATATTAGAGAAATTAAATCAACTTCAAGATAAGGCTCATATGCCATCGACTCCCCTCAGTAATCGCAATGTTGACCCCATTTCAACAAAGAAAAAAGGATTCCAAGCACCACCATTATCTGACCCCCAAAATTGGTCATTCTCAGTCGATCATTCGCTAATCTCAACTGATAACAGCGAACTACACCACCTTCTACATAGCTTCGAACATAACACATGGACATCATTTGATCACATTAATCATAAACTGCAGGAAAATATGGACGTAGTATTACAAATCCAAGAAATTTGTAAGGATTTTCAATAACACTTGATAATCTCCAAATCATAAATTAATGATAAATGCGACAAAATTGAGAAAGCAATCATTGAATTAGACGCCAAAACATCAAAATTGCATGACGATCATGTTGGTGACACGCGAGAGATTAAAGAGCTTCGTAATAGATTTTTACATCTAATAGACGATGACCTCAATAATAAAATAACTGACCTACATCCACCTACCACAACGACAGCAATAGTAAACGATTCAACATCATCAGAGGCGATTAATCCAGAATATTCATTATGCAGAAGTAAAAAACAATTATGACTCACATATGAAGGATCTACATCTTCTTGGCAACAGTATTCAGTCTTCTAAACTTGACAAGGCATTCCACATCTCTCCGTTTGACATATCTGTAACACCTGCTCGTTTGATTGACTTCATAGCTGCTAATTCTCAAATTGACAAGAAACATATAAAGATACGTCGACTAACGTAACGTGGCCAGGACCTTACCGTATTACGGCATGTGAACTTTAAGATTGAGACCAATGACGCTATTTCTAATATCATAAACCGTTCAAATTTCTGGCCAAGTAATGTTACAATAAAACCGTGGATTGTTAAAAGTGTGACGGATCCTTCATCCATGAATTTTTTGGCCAACACAATGACGTAACCGATTCACCACCTAATTCGGTTGAATTTAATCAATTCCTTTCAAATACCTGTTTATCTCTCTATTATAACAACATTCGTGGAATGTCGGGAAAAAAGATGATATTTTGCTGTCGTCAGCAACCTGTGACTATGACCTTTTTATCTTGTCAGAGACTTGGTTCAATAAGAATAAATTTGATGGTGAGTTCTTCGATCCTCGTTTTATGGTCTACCGTAAAGACCGAGAAGATACGAACATTGATACGAGTAAAGGTGGTGGTGTACTAATCGCCGTCGACTCAAAATACGACAGTGAACTTGTTAAAGTTCCTGAATTAGATCTACTGGAAGCCGTTTGCATTAAAATTCATCTTAGATCAACCAACTCTAAAATATATATATATACGGTTTATATATACAATATGGTTCTACAGAAGAAGTCTACTCAGCACATTTAAAGGCCATTCTAGCTGCTCACTCAGTGATAAACCACAACGATATCTTCCTTTGGTCTGCAAACGAAGACGGTTTCGATTTTCTTCCAATCATTGGAGACTCTGAATCTGTACAAGCTAATATTGCGAAAGAAATGACTTCATCTCTTCTAAGTTGCGGACTTTTTCAAATGTCAGACATGCAGAACAAATCGCAGAATGTTCTCGACTTAGTCTACACTAACATGCCGGAACTGTTTGTTGTCAATCCATCTGATTTACTAATGATACCAGATTCATCCCAAGACCGCGCTCATGTCCAGACTCAATGCCTTATTGAATGTGAACCTGTTACCTATACTGAATCTCCATCTTCTGAGCATATTTATTCCAAAGGCATCGCTTCGTACGACGAATCATCTGGCATGGTTTGATGGTAAACTAATCAACCTGAAAAATCGAAGGAACCATGAATACAAGAAATACCTCAACACATCTAAAAACTCAGGCAATGCAGATAAATCATCATTTTTAGCAGCTAAAGTCAAATTCGAGAAATATCGTGACGATCTATACAATGAATTTATGTGTGACCTTGAAATGAACTACAAGAAACAACCCAAAAAGTTCTGGAACTATATCAATTCCAAATATAAGAAAAGTTGTTTACCTGGAAAGATGTCCTTCGGCGACGAAATTCCGACAAATGATGCTGAAAAAGCTAACCTGTTTGCTAAATACTTTGCTTCCGTATACAAGCAGTACCCCGACGACGACCAGAAAATGGCCGAACTGCTATCTTTCATTCACTCAAGAGACGATACAGGTTTTTCGAACATCACAGTCAACGAGGATATTGTGATTATGTATGTATGTATTTATTTCGAATGATTCTTGTTTTGTTAAAAACATCAGAAGGGTACAACATTTGCATGAGTTTCAGTCACTAGACTATGCAACATTACTGAAATTTCTTCCTCTTTAGATTGAATTTCCTATTTTTCTTTCAATTCAAAATTTTTTATGGAAAGTTCTAAAAACCATAAATATGACGGTGTTTTGTAGTGAAAAAAATAAATAAAATAAAATAAAATGAAATAAAAAAAAAAAATAAAATAATAAAAAAATAAAATAAAATAGAATAGAAGTGATAAATGGAGGTGTTACTCTATTTCCCTAATTAATTCGAATTCTGAATTGCGACAATTAGCCATGAAATTTGTTTGTAGGGTCCCTATAAATTCGTTGATATGACAAATTGCGGTGATGTTTTGCAAAAAATTCGTTGGTGTTCTTCGATATAGATTAAAAATAATTTTCAGCACTTTATTTTGGAGCGTTGTGAGCTTTTTCAGGTTTGAGCTTGCTGCAGTCGACCATATACGTCATTATCGATCTGATGACTGCTGTATAAATGAGCTTTTTGTTTTCGATAGATAGTCGTGATTTTGGTGTGAGCATTGTGTATAGCGCTTGGAAGCATTTGTTGGTTTTGTCGATTGCATTTGATATATGTTGACCAAATTTCAGTTTAGAGTCTTAGATCACTCCAAGGTATTTAACTGATTTCGACAGCTCGATGTTATGTGTTCCACTTTTCAGAGTTATCGTTGGCATTCTTCGGCGTTTGTTGTTATAGGGGAAAATTATGGCTTGCGTTTTGTCTGCATTGATTTTTATTTTCCATTTGTTGGAATACTCGTGGTGTGCTTCAAGTGATTTGTTCAAACGCTTAATGATTGTTGGCTGCCGTTGCTAGAGCTGTATCGTCGGCGAATAATGCAGGGCAAATTTGTTTGTCGTGTGGCATATCGGCTACGTACAATGCGTACAATATCGGTGAGATGCATGAACCTTGAGCTAGTCCAGCTGGTATATTGACTTCTCTTGATGCACATCCATTCGCGAAAACAGCGAAACGCCTATTACTAATAAATGCCTGAATGATTCTTACCAAATAAGTTGGGAATTTCATTTTGATTAGTTTGAAAATTAAACCATCATGCCAGATAGAGTCGAAAGCTTTTTATATGCCCAATAATACTACCCCAACCGACTTCCGCTTGTTTCTGTTGTTGATGATAAATTGTTTTGTTCGCATTGCCTGTTGGATGGTTGAGTGACCACGACGAAAACCAAACTGATGTTTCGGCAGGAGCTGCTTTTCCTCAACGAAAGCGATCAGTCGATGATAGATCAATTTTTCAAGTATTTTGCTCAGCGTATTGAGTAAGCTGATTGGACGGTAGTTTCGTGGATCGCTGGGAGCCTTACCTGATTTTAAAATTGGGATAACTTTAGCGATTTTGAAGCTGTAAGGCCAGTAACTAAATTTGACGCAGGAGTTCAATACGGACGTGATCCAATGAATCGCTGACGGAGGTAATTTTTTAAGCAAAATATTTTGGATTTTGTCTGGTCCGGCTGATTTGAATGGCTTGAGCGATTTGATTATTACGATATTGATTATCAACGAGGATATTGTGAAAAAAACCTTGTTGAGTATGGACCTCAGTAAAGGGATTAGTCCAGATAAAATGTCGCCGTTATTTCTCCGTGAATGTGCAGAATTGCTAGCTCGACCTCTATCAATCATTTACACAAAATCACTGCTGTAATGCTATTATCCAAATTTGTGGAAGATGGGTCATTTGATACCAGTATTCAAATCCGGCAAGAAAGCTGATGTTGGTTACTACCGTGGTGTGTCTTTGTCTCCAAACTTTGCTAAGGCGTTCGAGATGATAGTTTTGGAGCAGCTAAAATTCAATATTTTCCCACAATCATCACCTACTCAACATGGCCGTTTTTCGGGTAGGAGAGTCGAATCTAATTTGATGGAATTATCAATTTTGGTTCACGATTCTTTCAAAAACAGCGAACAAACGGACATATTCCTTGCAGATATCCACAAAGCCTTCGATGTTATACGATCTGTTCGACTGGTAAAGAAGATGTCAGATGATACAGGAAGAGAATCATAAGATTGTGCAACGTTTCGTTTTAACTCTTTCAACCGAAAAACCGGTTTTACTTGAGAAAAATACAAGCGAATAAGTGAAAAGAGCGATAAAAGAGAAATTAAAAAGGTGCACAAGCTTATGATTCCCTTCCTGTAAATACCAACTTTGCAATTCAATTCTACTCTGAGTTTTCCTCTTTTTATCGCGTCGGAAACAGATGGTGAAGATAAACTCAGTCAAATCTGATATAATTGATGTTCTTTCTGGAATCGGTCAAGGCTCAATACTGGCTGCCCTTTTATTCGTAATCTACTTCAACAATTCTGATGGTGCTCCTGGTCCCACTAGAGACATTAATCTTGCAGACGACAAAAAGCTAGTTCACAACAATCACAGAATCAATCAATAATTTTGTGAAATGGTGCTTCGACAACGACTTTAAACTCAACTGCAGTAAATGTAAGGTGATCAGCATATACCGGAAGCGTTCTCCAATCTTGGCAGACTATCATATGAACGGCAACCTGATTAATCGTGTTCACAGCACAAAAGACATCGGAGTCACATATAATAACAAGTATTCCTTTAATGACCACTTAGAACTCACTATAAAGAAGGCTATGTCAATGCTTTCATTTGTAAAATGGCAGTGCTATGGGCGATTTAACGTCGGAACATCCAAAATGTTTTACTCCGCCATAGTTCGTTCGCATCTCGAATTCGCTAGTACGGTTTGGGCACCTCATACAGAGTGTTCAAAGACAGTTCGTTCTTTACGCCAACCGTGACCGTCGGATTGAAGGAGATACCGATTCCTATCGGATTTGTCCATATGCTGATAGATGTGCTGAACTAAACCTTAAATCCTTACTAAGGCGCCGAACCAACGCAGCGATCTTTTTCATCCATGATGTCCTGACTGGAAAGTTGAACTCTCAATTTATCCGAAATAGGATTATTCTGAACGATGGTACACATGTCTTACGAAGATCTTCATTGATTAGAATCACCGGAAGCGATCATGAATATTCTCAATTTTCACCATTCAACTTCGCATGTCGGTTGTTTAATCTTGCCGCAAATCACGTCGATCCTACACTTCCATCTCGCGATTTTAGAAACGAAGTGCACAAACTAGACGATTCGGTGTTCCAAACTTTTGGTATGGTTGGATAATGTGTTTGTTTTGGTGCTTTCTTTACACAATGACTACTTAAATCCGAAAGCACTTTCCCGGTGATTACCTTTTACGTCTTTTCTAAGCTTTTCAAAAAGTTAAATTATTATTTTTATTTATGAAGAACATCACCCTGATTGCTGAAATTTTTGACGTCTACATCGTCTCCATGACAACGTATTTGATGACGGCTACGCTTTAGATGCTACTTTCTAATTTCGACTTTTCTTTTTTTTTCAATTTTTGACGACGTCACTTTAGCAACTTAATTATTTATGACATGATGGCTGATATTTTTGACATCTACATTGGCTATGACAACGTATTTGACGACGCCTCAGATGCTACTTTAAAATTTCGACTTTTCTTTTCTTTTTTTTTAAATTTTTGACGACGCCATTTTGGCAATTATATCTATGACATTTTTGTTCTTCAAGATTGTCAACTATGTCTTTGACATAGATTCTTAAATTATTTATTCTTGTCACTTTCGTTATGTTGATTTTAACGTAATATTTTTGATGTTTTCTTACTTTTTGTTTGTAAATTTTTTGTAATTTTCCTTTTGTTCTATGTTAATGTTATTAATGTTATTTATATATTGTAACGTTTTCATGGTTTTTAACGAGGGCTATGACAGCAGTCATAGTCACTCTTTTTCCATGTCAGCTAGAAAATAGTAGACAATAAAATTATTATCAATCAATTAGAAAATGGCTGCCAACTATCAAAGTGACGCCATCTTGGATTTTTTGCTAAATTCTGTATATTTATTTTTTATTTAGCGTATGGTTTCTTACATCTATTTTACAATTATATATTATACTAGTCGATCCCGTTAGCCCCCTAAGGGGCACCCCGCGAGGGCACTCTGAAGGTTTTGGAGGGGTGGGTGCGAGGGCATTCATAAGCAATAAGCGAGAACGTGCATAAAGGTGTGATGTTATTAACAGGGTTAATTATTTTATACCAGGGGGCTGCCGCCCCCTGGACCCCGCTAATTATTAGCCTGCGGCGTTTTCCCTGCCTGTGGCGCTTTCCTTGCCTGCGGCGCTTTCCCTGATTGCGCCGCTTTCCCTGATTGCGGCGCTTTCGTCACCGTTTCGAGATCACCGTCAACATCCCCGTCAACAAGTCCCTACCTTCGTTGTACACCTAGGTTTTAGTGACATTTTGTAAAAGGAAGAAGCTTTCTCGTTTTGTTAGCTACTTAGGACGTTTCATTAAAGAGCCAAATCCTGGCTTTGTTAGCCATCTAGTCTTTGCGACGTTTCGTAAAAGTTGAAAACCCCTAGCTTCGTTATACACCTCCAATAACTCCCTCATTTTAGAACAATATCACACCCCGAACATTTTTCTTCAGTGCTAAATCGCACAAAAGTGCCCTATACTTCCACCCAACATTGTTCACTAATTTTTTGCCATGAACCACCATTAACGATCGGCACTGAAAAAATAACATCATTGCACAACAGCAAAACTTCCCTAAGAACAAAGTGACCAATCCCCGAAATTTCAGGAGTTTCACCTCCTACCTCCTACGGATGAAGTCGGATCAAAAAATTTTCTACTACAAAGTTGTAGCCCATCAAAAACCCTAACACTCTTCTTACCCGACCAAACCTCTACAACCGCTCCTTACGTGACTTTTGGGCGATTTTCACTTTTGACCAGTTTTTGACCCATAACTTCATTACCCTAGAAGAATATCACCGGCAGCGGAGCTAACTTTCGGTCCCTTTAAGCGACCCTAGACAAACCCGATTCCATTGACTTTGTGAGATCGCTGATCGCATTCTGACCACTGCCGACCGAGATAAAGCCGAAGAAGTGCTCGCGTTCTGAGCTGATCGCTAAAAAATGCCCTATATCTCGGGAACATGGAATTTTTTCACCCAACATTGTTCAACAATTTTGTTGCCCTGAACCTCCACTAACGATTGGCACTCAAAAATTTACTCTACTTTAACTAACAAAAAAACTTCCCTAACAAAAAAGTGACCAACCACCGAAATTTTAGCAGTTTTCACAACATAACTTCTACGGATGATAATTTAACTTATGATGATGAAATGAAAATGATATAAAAAATGAATCGATTTTAATTAATTGGCTAAGTTTTCACAATTTTCCAAAAATATATTTCACTGATGAATATTATATGTGTAATCGCTTGTGTTTGCAAATTTG
The DNA here is from genome assembly GCA_029228625.1 of Pseudolycoriella hygida. Taxonomy (NCBI): domain Eukaryota; kingdom Metazoa; phylum Arthropoda; class Insecta; order Diptera; family Sciaridae; genus Pseudolycoriella; species Pseudolycoriella hygida. Next base: position 89,776,981 of record CM055404.1, read on the forward strand.
AAAGAGGGAAAGTTAGAAACGATAAGCTAAGCTACAGTTAAGCTATCGTTAAGCTACAGACTACAATCCTTTTTTGCCTGGGAATTTATCGTGTTTTTCGCGGAAATAAAGAAGGGGTCGTTCATAAAGCATGTCACTATTCACTTTTTTATGGTCGTAGGGGGCACTCACCCTACTCATTTTCTTTTAATCAAAGGGAGCTCCCCGAGAGGACGCTCGATGACATACATAAAGCAGAACTATTTTTTGCGGCGCTTTCACGTTACACCCCCCGTAACTTTCATAGGAACATCCCATCAACAACCTCAAATCCCGTCGCACACACACATACAACTCAACAACTTTCCCTTTGACACCAAACATCAACCAAACAAAAATTACAAAAAAAAATATATTTTCCCCCAAGTTCGTCCCATACCATCGTCCGCCATTTCATTTCACTCTTCAAATACTTTCAAAACATAAATTGACACATTTATTCAACTACCCAACATTAATGATTAATGCTGTCAAAATTTCTCTTTAAAGTTTTGTAAAACATGGTTTCTCCACGTTTTGAACGTTTTCCTACAATATCAGAAGAAAAAAAATTTTTTTATTTTTTTGTCGGGCAGCGTAGCTTTTTTTCACCACTTTGACTGTGTGCCGCCGCCGAACCACTCAACCGATTTGCGTGAACTCAATTGCATATTCTTCAGTGGGTGATTACCTGTCGTTTGGTTCATACCCGACCTCATTCTCACGAATGGCGGTGGAGTTAGACCCTCAAAAGTGCTCCCGTTCTGGGCTGAATCGGCCAAAAATGCCCTATATCTCGGGAACATGGAATTTTTTCACCCAACTTTGTTTAGCAATTTTGTTGCCCTGAACCTCCACTAACGATTGGCACTCAAAAATTAACTCTACTTTAACTAACAAAAAAACTTCCCTAACAAAAAAGTGACGGACCACCAAAATTTTAGCAATTTTCACCTCCTACCTTCGCCGGATGAAGTCGGATCAAAAAACTTTCTTCTACAAAGTTATAGCCCATCAAAAACTCTAAGACTTTTCTTCCCCGACTAAAGCTACAAGTCGCCAACTGCATCGGCTACAGTCGATTGAAAAAATTTGACCTATTTTGATCAAATGTGTTAAAGAAAAAATTCGAAAAAAATTCGGGACCTTGTTTTGTCCACGTTTCAGGCCATCCCCAACAACATATCAAAAAGTGTTTTTTTTTTGCTTCTCGATTTTCATTTTGACGGTAAATCGGTCCCTCATACAAAGGCGAAAACACGTGACGGTAAAAGCGTTACACACAAACAAACAAACAAACAAACAAACAAACATCTCGTCGTTATAATATTTAACTAGTCGATCCCGGTAGCCCCGTTGGGCTACGCAGGGTTTGGGGGGCTACGCTCAGTTTAAGAGGGGTGGGTGCGAGGGCACTCGTAAAGCTTTCCAGAGAGCGGGTGCAAGAGCACTTGGAAGAAATAAAGCGGTGAAGTGATTAAGCAGAATTATTTTTTATACCAGGGGGCTGCCGCTAATTATTAGCCTGCGGCGCTTTATGTGCCTGCGGCGCTTTATGTGCCTGCGGCGCTTTATGTGCCTGCGGCGTTTTATGTGCCTGCGGCGCTTTCCCGGCCTACTTTCCCGTCCATAATCCTCGTCAAAATCCCCGTCAAAATCCCCGCAAAAATCCCCGTCCAAACCCCGTCCACAACCCCGTCTAAATCCCCGTCTAAATCCCCGTCCAAATCCCCGCCAAAATCCCCGTCTAAATCCCCGTCCAAATCCCCGCCAAAATCCCCATCAAAATCCCCGTCAACAACTCCGTCTAAATCCCCGTCCAAATCCCCGCCAAGATCCCCGTCAAAATCCTCGTCAACAACACCGTCTAAATCCCCGTCCAAATCCCCGTCAAAATCCCCGTCAACAACCCCGTCAAAATCAAAATTCTTATTTTTTCCCCCAAGTCCATCCCATACCATCGTCCACCATTTTGTTGGTCACCCCGCCACACTACACACCGAACCTAACAACTTTCCCTTTGACACCAAACATCTAACATCTAACATCTAACCGTAAAAAAAGTTATAACAAAATTCTTATTTTTTCCCCCCAAGTACGTCCCATACCATCGTCCGCCATTTTGTTGGTCACCCCGTCACACTACACACCCAACCCAACAACTTTCCCTTTAACACCAAACATCTATCATCAACCAAAAAAAGTTACAAAAAAAATTTATTTTTGCCCCATACCATCGCCCGCCATTTTGTTGGTCACCCCGACACACTCCACACCGAACCTAACAACTTTCCCTTTGACACCAAACATCTAACATCAACCAAAAAATGTTACAAAAAAAATTTATTTTTGCCCCATACCATCGTCCGCCATTTTGCTGGTCATCCCGACACACTACATACCCATCCCAACAACTTTCCCTTTGACACCAAACATCTAACATCAACCAAAAAAATGTTACAAAAAAAAATTATTTTTTTACCCCAAGTCATCATGTAACATCAAGCAAAAAAAAAATTACAAAAAATATTTACTTTACACCGAACATCTGTTCCTCACGAAAAAACCCAAGTCATTTTATTTCATTCAAAAGGAAAAACAATTGCAACATACACACACCACATAACGTGTGTATCATATTTCCGTTATTTGGAACTCACTATATACACGCGCTTGTATATAAAATATTTTTTCGTTTCACTTCTTTATACGCTCCATGCATATGAAATATTCTTTCGATTCTTCCATTCTACGTTTGTTCCTGCATGTCGGGTGGTTTATACAAAAAAAATATTTTTTTCTATGGGAATGGGTATAGCGTTACGCCAAAATAACGGTATGTAACGCTGAGCGTTATTCACAAACAAACAAACAAACAAACATACAAACTAACAAACATCTCGTCTTTATAATATGTAACTAGTCGATCCCGGTAGCCCCGTTGGGCTACGCAGGGTTTGGGGGGCTACGCTCAGTTTAAGAGGGGTGGGTGCGAGGGCACTCGTAAAGCTTTCCAGAGAGCGGGTGCAAGAGCACTTGGAA
>CM055404.1:89780540-89793337 GCA_029228625.1 Pseudolycoriella hygida
TTTTTCCTTTTTTTTAATTTTGGGCTTTTTTAAGGATTGGAGATGGTAAAATTTTACTTTATGAGTTTCGTGCGGAAGGGGTGGGGGAAGGGTGGGGATGGTCGGGGTCGACCCCCCAACAATAATATGACGTTAGCAGGTGGCGCTCACATCAGTTTTAGTAGTGGGAGCCGTTTTAAGCTGTGAATTAGTGGTGCCACTATATGACAAAAAATGCGTAATTGAGGGGTTCAGGAGCACAGATACAAAACCCCAATTGGTTAAATTGGATTTTAACGCTTTAACTGATTGAATTTTAGCGCTGAATTGTGAAATTATGAAATTAACATGTAATTCAACAATGGATTTTAGCGCTTTAATTGCGCAAATATGAAGTATGAATGACATTATTTAGAATTTTACCGCTTTAATTTTGTAAGCATCCGCTAAGTGTAGACTTACCCAGGATACGCCACGGGGAGGCTGCTTACGTGTATCCCATTGGCCCTGGAAAGGGCCGTTTACCAGACTGGGTGGGGAAAATGGTGCTGCTGGTGTCGATGTCCATGGTTCCCACTGCTGCTTCAAGGGTTAAATTGAAAAGCAGCGTCGCGAGCGGATCACCTTGACGTAGTCCTTCCTCAATGTCGAAAGCGTCTGGCAATTTTCTTCGGATTCTTACTCGGCTGTTAGCTCCATCCATTGTCAACTTTGTTAGCGAGATTAGTTTTTTGGGAACACCTAATTCCTCCATCACTCTCCATAACTTCCTCCTGTTGACACTGTCGTTAGCTGCCTTGGAGTCTACGAACAAATGGTGTATTTCCACGTTGTACTCCTTACACTTCTCCAAGATCTGTCTAATGCTAAACAGTTGGTCCGTTGTTGAACGACCTACACGAAAACCACCTTGATATTCACCAACAGTAGATTCCATGTATGGAAGAAGGCGTTTGTATAGAATATTCGCAAATATCTTGTAGGCGATATTCAAAAGCGAAATTCCGCGATAGTTGCCACACTCCAATTTGTCGCCTTTCTTGTACAAAGGGCAGATGATGCTAGTCTCTCCCGGCAACTCCTCGACATTCCAGATGCGCCTGATGAGCTCAAGCATCTCCATACATAATGCGTTACCACCGTGCTTGAAAAGTTCTCCAGGTATGTTGTCGGTTCCTGGGGCTTTGAAATTTTTGAGCTTTAAAATTTCATGCTCCACTTCCTGTAGCGTTGGTTCTGCAATATGTGGCTGCGCGGTCTGAAATGGTAAGTTGTTGTTGGTGTCGTTTCGGTTCGGTGGTCTGTTTGGGTTCAGCAGTTCCTTAAAGTACTCCGCCCATCGTCTGATGCACCTTTCCTCATCTGCTAAGACCAACCCATCCTTGTCCTTGCACAATAAAGGTTGTTGACTGTAACCTTTCCTCGATTCGTTTACTTTCCGGTAAAAATTCCGCGTCTCTTTTCGATTACCAAACCTTTCAATTTCGATTAAAACTTCCTTGTCATGTTGTCGCTTTTTTCTTCGGAATAGTCATTTCTTTTCTTTCCCGTTCTCGTTCCTATCGTCTCTGCTGCGGCTTGCTCTACGTTTCGTCTAATTTGATTCCATGCATCGTCTACGTTTCGTTGTTCGCTTTCCATTCCGTCAATAATTTTCTTCTCCAAACTATCCACATATTGTCGTTTAATATTTTCGTCCTGCAGTTTCTCGACGTTCCACTTTTCCAATGCCGGCTGTCTATTGTGTGAAATCGAAACTCGAGCCCTAACAACCACCTTTACCAAGTAGTGATCTGAATCGATGTTCGGTCCCCTACAACTTTTGACATCCAAAACATTTGAACAGTGACGCCCATCTATGAACACGTGGTCAATCTGGATTTTGGTTCGTCCATCAGGTGATACCCATGTCGCTTTGTGGATGTCTTTATGTTCGAAATAGGTACTGCAGACAACCATGTTCCTTGACGCTGCGAAATCAATTGCCAACGTTCCATTTTCGCTTGAATTTTCGTGGAGGCTATATTTACCAATAGTGGGAGTGTAGTAGACTTCGCGACCTATCTTGGCATTCAAATCCCCAAGTATGATTTTGAGATCTCGATTCGGTGCTCCATCATACACTTTCACCAGTTAATAAGAGTATCGTTGAAAAAATTTCCTCTTATCCGTAGAGTGCATATTCGTTCGTTGACAGGAGTGAAACCAATCACCGCGTTTCTGGCTCTACCGTAGACCATGAAGCCTGTTCCGTATCCTCTTGAGCTGTCGTTGCTCTTGCCGCTGTAATAAAACGTAAAGTCTCTACTGATCGTAGAATCCTTCCCAGGCCATCTACTTTACTGTACTGCTGTAATGTCTGGTTTAGTCGCCCTTAGCGCACTAGTGAGTGATCTCAACCCTCCTGGCCGTAACAGAGATCTAACATTCCATGTTCCTAATTGTAAATCGTTGTCCTTTTTCCGTTGCCTAAGTCGTTGCCGTTTATCCTGTCCAATCCGAGGCTCTGTTGTTTAATTCATAACCATATCGCTTTTTTTGAGTGTGGTATGGCGGCTAGCCACACGCACCACCCACTAATCCGTTTCCCCTCTGACCCGTGGGCAAGTCATCAGGTAGCACTCTTAAGTTTAGCACAAAACTCCGAAGAGAATTGAGGTCCCGGAGACTACGACGTGGACGTAAAAAGAGCACTTGATAGTTAGACAGTTACACGCCTGGCACATGACACGGACTACCACACTCCGCTCATATGCAATCAGGCGCTACCCTATCTAACTACCCAATCCCCAAATAGCATAATAACTACGGGTAAATATACCCTACCACGAATTGATAACCTTTTACATTGTGCCAAAGGCACAAAATACATGTCAAAAATTAATTTACGTTCTGAATACTGGCAAGTTAAGCTACTTTCGTCATTAGTTAAACATTTGAACAAACTCGTGAATAAGTTCGATCGACTGCATAAATGCTTAAATAAATCCAAACAGCCCCTATCTTCTACACGGCAACACCACATTTTGAACATAATTTCTATTTTCAGTGACTATTCAGGGCGTGTAAGTGAAAATCATAATACCTATACGAAAGAACAGCAGTCTAAACTGAACAAACATTATAGCACATTAAGGGACAAGTTACAACGATTATTGACATTCTTGCAATTTAATGCTGACATACCAGCTACTTTTGACGAACAAATAAACATAGAACCTTTACTGCTCCAGGTAGACGAAACATGAGAAGCAGACTTGAATTTAGATGAACTATTTGAAATAATGACAGAATCGGAAGAAGTAGTGAAATCCCGTTTTGTCAATACTTATGGGAAATTGATCCCAGAGTTTGATGGAACCTGGGAACATCTGGCAAGGTTCGTAGTAGATGTTTTGAAGACTAATGTAAAGCCAGAGACCTCTAAGGTAGTTTCGTCCAAAGTTTTGGCGTTGAAACAGGGAAACAAGTCCTCTGTAGATTACGTAAAAGAATTAGAAGACCTTTCCGCGTGTTTAAACGCGCAAATTTAGATGAAGGTGTTCCTACGGAATCGGCCGAACGATATTCAGTCGAAACAGTTGTCAGGTCAATCTCGAGCAATTCCAAGCACGACAGTATCAAAAACGTGATGCGTGATTTTAAAGCCGTGTCCGATGTCTCAGCAAAATTCATGTCTGTCACATCAGAAGAATCAGCGTCCAAGGCTAATGTCCTACATTATAGACGATTTGGAGGCCAAAGGGGCTTCAGAAGAGGTTTCCGTGGACAAGGCCGCGGGAATCGAGGTAATAGTCGTGGGGTTAATAATCGTGATCAGGGAAATAATTGGAATGGTAACAACAGTCAATCGAACAATTACGGGCGATCAAACAATTATGGGCGTTCAAATGACAGTTGGCGTAACAATAACAAAAATAATCAGAATTCATCCGTTCGTTTTGCGGAAAACTCAACAGGCCCCCAGAGGACACTGGGGGGACTTTTCAACGAATCTTTTCAGTCAACTCAAATTTAAATGATTTTGTCACACTTCGGGTAGCACCGAATTCTGACAAAAAACCGTTTCTAGCAGACTCCCAAGCAGATGTTACACTCATTAAAGAAAAATTCGTTCCAAACGAAATTCCCATCAATAGAAACGAAATTATTTACATTAAAGGTATTACGGGGAATTATGTCACTTCTTTCGGAACCATAAACTTAAAATTATACTTCGACGATTTCTATTTGACATACAAAGCTCATGTCGTTCCAAACAATTTTGATATTCCAGCTTGCGGTATTCTTGGTAAAGATTTTCTAAAGGACTACAAGTGCTCCATTGATTACGCGACAATGACGTTGAATATTACAACGGATGAAGGTGATGTTATATTGAATATTTGGGAAGGCCCAGAGTCTGACAAATTAGTAATACCCCCCCGTTGCGAAGTAGTGCGACACTTTAGAGTATCAAAAGGGCTTACACAAGATCAGGTAATAAATCCAACAGAAGTGGCTCCTGGGGTTATGATAGCCAGATCAGTTTTTCAACCTAATTCGGCTTAACTTGGGGTTATTAACACGACAGATGAAACTAAATTAATTTCCAGTATTTTGCCACAGACAGAGAATCTTTCTAATTTTGATGTTTATTCACTTGATCAAGTACATAAAGACGACATTAGAATGAAATCTATAGAAAATTTGGTCACCAGGGAAGTACCTGAATATGTACGGGAAGATATCCGTGACCTCTGCACTAAATATGCAGATATTTTTGCGTTGGAAAATGACAAAATGACTGTCAATAATTTTTACAAACAGAAATTAAGAATATCAGATGATACACCTGTTTATAGTAAAAACTACCGCTTACCGAAAACTCATAAAGCTGAAATTGATCGACAAGTCAATAAGTTGTTACAAGACAATCTCATAGAGCCCAGCTGCTCAAATTATATTAGTCCTTTGATATTGGTGCCTAAACCAGAGCTAAATGGTGAGAAACGCTGGAGAATGTGCGTTGACTATCGGCTCGTGAATAAAAAACTCGTAGCTGACAAGTTTCCTTTGCCTAGGATTGATGAAATCTTAGACAGTCTAGGACGAGCACAGTACTTCTCAGTCCTAGATTTATTTGCGGGATTCTGGCAAATTCCATTAGACGAAAGTTCAAGAGACCTAACTTCATTCAGTACCTCATTAGGATCCTTCAGGTGGAAAGTTTTACCTTTTGGACTTAATGTCTCACCCAATTCCTTCTCCAGAATGATGAATTTGGCATTTGCTGGTGCTTCTCAAATACAGTTTTTCTTATATCTAGATGACGTGATTGTAATAGAAAAATCCGTCAACGATCACTTAAAAAACTTAGAAGAAGTGTTCCAAATATGTCGGAAAAGAAATTTGAAACTAAACCCTGCAAAATGTAAATTCTTTCGCAGAGAAGTGACTTACCTAGGACACCTCTGTACCCCTGACGGTATTTTACCAGATCCATCAAAGTTAGATTGTGTTAGAAATTATCCCACACCCACAGATAAGGATAGCACAAAAAGATTCGTCGCTTTCGCGAATTATTACAGAAAATTCATCGATCACTTTTTTGGCATAGCCAGACCTTTGAATATGCTAACGCGTAAAAATTCCAAATTTATATGGACCCAAGAGTGTCAAGCCGCCTTTGAAGAGTTGAAACTTAAATTACAAAATCCCCCAGTATTAGCATACCCCGATTTTAATGAAACTTTTATTATTACAACAGACGCTTCGAAATACGCATGTGGGGCGGTGCTTAGCCAAATGATCCATGGTGAAGACCGATCCATTGCATTCGCATCTAAACCCTTCACTCGAGGTGAAAGTAAAAAAATAACAATGGAACAAGAACTTTTAGCCATACACTGGGCTATTAAACATTTTAGACCATATGTATATGACTCATTTTTTCGAGTAAATTCCGACCATAAGTCATTGATTTATTTGTTCGGTCTAAGAACACAACTTTGATATAGGTCACATTAAAGGAAAATCAAATGTTGGAGCCGATGCTCTGTCCCGTATTCATATCGACGAACTTAAATCAGTAAGGAAACTTGTTAGTACCGTTTTAGCTATGACGCGTTCCAAATCGCGCCAGTTAGAACTTGATTCACAAAAATCAAAGAGAGATGAAATTATTCCTAACACATTGGAACCGAAAATGTATGAATTGTCTGACATACAAATTCTTAAGGATATTCCTCTATTGACTACCAGATTGAAAAAAGAGAGAGCATGGTTATCGGTATTTGATAAAAAATACCTGAAAAAGGGGCCAATTTTTGAGATAGACGTATCTCATCTTGGTAATGACTTGACGTCTCTCGAGATGATCTTGTCTCGTCTTCAAGAAGAAGCGGCCAGGACAAATATTGTGAAGTTACATATGACCAGTACTGACTTTTTGTTGAAATTTTTTTCTGTTATAGAAATGAAAGAAGCTGCAGCCAGAATATTGAACAAGCTTGTTATTGTGATGACCAAAGCTCCTGAAGTAGTAAATGACGTCAACAAAAGAAAATTCCTGTTAAATAAATTTCATAATGATCTGTTAGTAGGTGGACATCCAGGAAAGAAAAAACTGTACAGTAAATTGAGACAATTGGAAAAACATGTCAAAAGACGTCGCAAAGTTTGTTGACAACTGCGATAAATGCATGCTAAATAAGGTTAGGATAGGGAATCGCGAACTCTTACACTTGACAAGAACTCCACAAAAATCATTTGACCGAATCGTACTAGATACGATTGGACCTCAGGAGTTGTCCGAAAGCGGTAATAAGTATGCCGTGACAATAATATGCGACCTCACAAAATACGTTGTGACTGCCGCAATACCAGATAAAGAAGCAAAGACAGTAGCCCGTGCCATGTTTGACAATTTTGTCCTGATTTATGGCATTCCCAAAGAAATTTTGACAGGTTTGGGCACAGAATACAAAAACGCTGTATTCGCTGAACTTACCTCTTTATTGAAGATGACCCATAGCTTCTCGATACCTCACCACCACGAGACAGTGGGTTCGATTGAACGTAATCATCGTACGTTCAATGAATATTTGCGAATTTGCCTTACAGGTGGAGGTCCCACATGGGACATATTTCTAAAATATTTTACTTTTAGCTATAACACTACACCTAACATAAGTTTTGATTCAAAGTACTCTCCTTTTGAATTGGTATTTAGTAGAAAACCCTGTGTACTTGAGTTTTTGGAAACACAAACAATAGATCCTGTCTATAACATTGACAACCTCACACTCGAAGCAAAATATCGATTACAATTAGCACACAGACATGCTCAGGCACTCCTTGAAAAAAGTAAATTACGTAATAAGTATTACTTTGACAAGTCCGCAAAACCCATCATTTTAAAGCCCGGAGACGAAGTCTTTTTGACGAATGGCGGACGTAAAAAGTTTGACTCACCATATGTGGGTCCCTTTTCAGTAGAAGAAGTGGAGGAGTCCAATGTGAAGATAAAGGATCCCAAAACCCAAAAAGTAAAGACAGTACATAAGAATAGATTAGGAAAAAAAAATATATTTAGAAAATTAATCATTTAATCAATAAAAACAGTTATAAAAAAAAAAATATTAATTAATAATAATAAATAATAAAAATAATAAATACATAGATATTAAGTGTGATGTATAACATCACTCTACTAAGAAGGGTAGTGTAGTGCCTTCAGATACACCCTCTGAATGGTAATATTATATTATAACTACATTATACGAGAGAGAGTTAAGTACCTCTCTCTTTTAGTTAAGTTAAGGCATGTATGTAAATGAATTAATGAATATAAAGATAGTCTAAGCTTAAACGTTGTTCTGTTTGGTAATTGAAGTCTACTTAAACAAATTTGTTCTTGGTATAGACGTTTCGTGCAAGACTTCGCAGAACTAATGGAACCTTTAACACGATTATTCTAAAAAAATGCAACTTGGACCTGGTCAAAAGACAACAATAGACATTCAACACAATGAAGAACAAATTGTGCCAATCACCAATACTCCAACAAATTAATATAACACAACCATTTATATTAAAAACCGATGCAAGTCATTATGCAATTGGTGCCGTTCTATTACAAGGTGAAAATGAAGCAGAACATCCAGTCGAATATGCTAGCCGCCTTCTTAATAAAGCAGAACTGAATTATTCAACAATTGAAGAAGAAGCACTAGCAATTGTATGGGCTACGGAACGTTTTCGAGGTTATATTGATGGAGAAATAGTGGTAATAGTGGACCATCATCCATTAAAATGGCTAATATCGATCAAATCACCATCAGGTCGTTTAACACGATGGGCTTTGCTACTAAAACAATTCGATTTACAAATTAAATATATCCCAGGGAAAACAAACGCATTTAGCAGACTACCTTTCACGACCACCATGCCCACAAATTGATCATTCAACTGAACAATGTGATATCTGTTATGTATCCATAGATTTACCACAACGAACTACCAAAAATATACGAACCGAACAATTGAAAGATCCTACAATAAAAAAAATCATTGAAACTTTCGAATCTACTGAGGATAATGAATTTTTTCAACGCTATACATCTCGAGGTTTTTTCTTAATGGATGGAGTACTATATCGATACAATCAGTCATTTGACAAAAATACTGATGATGCTGTTCTCGTAATACCACAACATGAAGTAGACCAAATACTCAAAAATTATCACGATGCCCCCACAGCTGGACATTATGGAATTCAACGAACAATGACACGCATATCTGAGAAGTATTATTGGCCACAAATGCAAAAAGATATAACCAATCACGTCAATAACTACATTTAATGTCAAAAATACAAAAGTACAAATTTAAACCCTGCAGGATTATTCCTAAGTCCCCCATTTCAACAACGATTCGAAGTCATCGCCATTGACCTCTTTGGACCTTTACCGAAATCTATTGAAGGCTTTCAGCACATATTCATTATGGAAGATGTCACTACTGGATACATAGAACTCTTTGCATTAACAGAAGCAACTGCAATACGCTGCGCAACCATATTAATATCAGAAATATTTTTACGTTACGGTACACCTCGTCGTATCATAAGTGACAATGGTCCGCAATTTATATCGGCCGTATCACAGAAATTAACCTTTTGTCTGAACATTGAACATATTCTTATTCCTGTATACCATCCCGAAGCCAATCCAGTTGAACGAAAAAATCTCGACCTTATACACCAATTGGCAATTATAGTCGAAAACAACCGCAATACTTGGCCTCAACATTTAGCCACCATAAGATTTTCAATGAATGCAGCAAATTTGTATTGTATTGTATTTGTTCTGTGTCATAGGTGTACATAGGTAGACATAGGTGTACTGATGAAATCACATACTTTGTTTGGTATGTGAGGGCGTGATACGCCGAAATCAGCATGTTTTGTTTTGTTTCGTTAGATTGTCTTTCCTTAAACGATTGAAGTAAGGCAGCGGCCTTTAATCCGTTGTTGAAATCGCGGTCGAGAGTTTTTCTCGTAGCGCAATGGTTTCAAAAAACGTGAAAGATTGTACTCCAAGGCATATGTTGACTACTTTGTGGTCTATTACCATGGGAGTTTATAAAAAGTCTGTCTATCAGCTTTTTCATTCTTTTCACTCTGTGAGCATTGAAAGCAAGTTTGCGTACTTTATTACGTAGTGGTGCGGTTCGCCGAGGAAGCCAAAAACATCTGGAGTTAATACCATCTAAGATGGAACTTCCAGATTTGTGCAGTCCAGTGACGATTTTCATTTTTTAATGTAAATGGTCAAGAAATGAACCATCTCACAATCTGCCGCATCTGTACTTCCAAAAATATTAACAAAAATGAAGAGTTTTGTTAATAGATTGCGGAAGTTTTTCAGTGTATAAAAGCAAGCGCTGAAAGTTCAAAATTTGTATTTGTTCTGTGTCTGCGCTGATATACACATTGTCCTGCAAGACATAGGTGTACTGATGAAATCACATACTTTGTTTGGTATGTGAGGGCGTGATACGCCGAAATCAGCATGTTTTGTTTTGTTTCGTTAGATTGTCTTTCCTTAAACGAATCAACTGGCTATAACGCTGCATACTTTGGAAGAAATTTAAGAACAATTGATCAGATCAACCACGATTTACGACAAATTGTAATCTCTGAAAACTTCATTCCACAAATTACTCCAATGTTTTTACAACTATCAACAATCCTTCAACAAGTACAAGAAAACAAAGAAAGATCTCAAGATAATTACATATACGCCGACACAACTCGCCGTCCCGATCCAAATTATGAACCTGGCATAATGGTCCTTATTGAAACTCATGTTAAAAGCAAAAAAGATAAAAATTTTAGCTCCAAGTTGGCACCACATTATGATGGACCTTATGTCATACTCAACAACTCAGCAAAATCGATATGAAATAGCCACAACTAAAGAACCCACTAAATCCATTGGAAAATTTCATTCATTTCACACATTGGAATCGCTTTTTCGTAATTTTTTTGATTTAATCACAAGCTATACATCACTAGCTCTTCAACGATACCAAATAAGCCATACTGGAGTCGATACGAAAGCAGTGCCTAAGTTGAAGTTGAATTGGTTCTACTCAAATTTTCATTTTTTCAAATTTTATTCAAAAAAATAACAAAAATCACAAAGAAACGATACAAAATAAACTAAATTTCGCAAATAATTTCAGAGGTGTAGACCATTATACTCGCGAACCGCTCGTAGCAATTGAAGATCGTAATCGGAATGGTCAGAGTTTCGTTGATACTTGGCCAAAGAACTTTTGAAATCGAAGTGTACAGATTCCATTGCCTGTTCACTGAAACTTCCCAGCGATTTCTGTTTTTCACTGCAAAAGCCTTTTACATGGTAAAAGATAGCGTGAATTTTGGGTGTTACAGAAATCCCAAGGTCGATGTAACTCTGTTGAAAGTTTTCTGTGTTCGACAAAGTATAAATACGAAAATTCTTGTCAAATAAAATCATTCTATCTTGAGCATTAAAAGCGTACATTTCATTGTAACATTAATTCAAAAGATGAAATATCGGTGAAAGCGTACGCTTCATATTGAACGTAACATCACCGATTCAAACGTAACTAATCATTACGTTACACGCTGTAATTTTTCAGGAAATTAAAAGTTTGAACAAAAGATTCCATTCAAACAATCTTCTGCGTATTATCAGCGATAGCGTCACCTCAAGCGATATCATTATTTTGGAAGCGAACCTTCGGACTGCGTCACACTTTACCTTTTAAGAGGTTTTTGTTGTGATATCGGTCGTTTTGGAAGTTTTCAGTTGTTGAAAAAATTTCTATTTTTGAAAAAAAATTTCTCAGAAAAGAAAATTTTCTTAGAAAAAAAATTTCTCCGAAAAAAAATTGTCCTCTAAAAAAATTTTATCCGAAAAAAAATGTCTTCGAAAAAATTTTCTCTGAAAAATAGTAATTTGGATGACAAGGGATGAAAGTACGAAAATTCAAACCCGTGTGAAGTTTGCAGCCCAAACCGAAGGTGAGGTCGGCAATCACACGGTTTGAATTTTCTTACTTTTGTCCCGAGTTATCCATACTGTTTTTTATTACAGAAACAGCGGAAGGTTTGTACTTTAGCCACGAAAAAACACTGATGCATTCTGAATATAGTATTTTTCACGAAAATGATTGGGGTTGAACGCACAAAAATGCAATAATTCCCATTTACGAACAACATCACTGAATAACACTGTTGTCACTTGGCAAGGACTTAAATTATTTGAATTAAGTCAACACAACACAACATTATTCCCATCATTGTTTCCATTATAACATAAAAAAATATTTGCTTAACAGCCAATACAATATATGAATCCGTCAATGAAAACACAGCAAACAATAACTTAACAAAATAACAACAAACTTACTTTGACGCCATATTTCATGGTTAACATTGATTCCCTTTACGACGTCGTGTTAAGTAAATCAGAAAAAATTTGTTAAGAAGTGATTATAAATGCTCTAATATTATTAAACCAGAAACAAGCGCTGGTTAATATGTAGCGCTCAAAATCAAAACCACTTCTGTGATGGCAACCTTCTTTCTGTCAAGTGAACAAATTTTAGTAGTTCATTGACGCAAAGAGGGACGAAAGTTGTTCATTTGTAATATTTTCGTTCTCTTGGCTTCCTTCTTTTACTTTCGCCCCGTGGGATGCATTTTTCTACTTTCGTCCCTAATTTGAGGGGCGAAAGAACAAACTTTCGCTGCCTCTGTGATAAAAAAATTTTCTTCAAAAAAAATTTTTCTTTGAAAAAATTTTTTCTTCAAAAAAATTTTTTTTCCGAAAAAAATTTTCTCCGAAAAAATTTTATACAAAACAGTTTTTCTCCGAAAAAAATTTTTCTCCAACACCTTCGGCTACCTTCGAAACACTTCGTATTACCACTGATTCATATAACTTTCCTGAAGAAACCAACTGTCTAGGCAGTCCCCACACCCCAAAAAAAACGTCCACAAACCCAAAAAACTCCATACAAAAACCTTTGGGACAAGGATCATGCCCGCAGCGGTAGCGGAGGGCGTGACGCAGTCCCCACACCCCAAAAAAAACCTCCACAAACCCAAAAAACTCCATACAAAAACCTTTGGGACAAGGAGCCATATATAGGCGAACTTTAGAGTTTTTTCCCCTGGCCCCCTCCCCCTCCAAATTATTTAAAAAAAAACTACGTCGCAGTAGCTTTCAAACAAGCCCTCACTCATCAAAATCGGTTGAAAATTGGCTGAGATATCGAGG
>CM055404.1:89829485-89850820 GCA_029228625.1 Pseudolycoriella hygida
ACACACACACACAAACACACACATATGGGCTTTATATGGCGCCTTCTAAGAGCCCTGGCGCCCAAACGAGGCCGGTACCCCCCTTTTTTAAAATCTCATATGGCGTAGAATGCCCAGCCGAAGGTCCCTGCAAAATTTCAAGAAAAGATATCGAACCGTTTTCGAGAAAACTCCAAAAAAGTGGGTTTTCATACAAATGGCTCTGGAACTAAGTAACTAACTAAGTAACTAAGTGTTTGTGGATTTTTGGCGAAAAACGATCGTGGGCTCGACGTACACATGAAAATCCACAACAACCAGAAAGTTACCGGTGACCCTCAGGGTTTTCCAGCTCAATTTGACTTCAACCCTCAGGACACAACGAATATCATCCAAAAATTTGGAGAGCTGATTTACAAGTGTAAGTGTTCGATCCCAATTGTAAGAATAATCCAAAAGTCAGTCCGTACAGCTGTTTGCCAAGAATTTACTAAAGTGGTCGAACAAGTCGTGCTGAAAAATGATCTGCTGTCTTGGTGCCGTTTGCTGAGCTTTCCACTTATCGTGTTGAATACAATATCGAAGAGCAGTTACAAAGACAACCATCGTCCAAATATTGTGAGATACAACTTATCCATTTTCTCGAAACTCAATGACGTAGCCAGCTTGTTCAGTGAGTTGCTGAGCTTACTTTCCTGCGAAAGACCTAAGAAACCTCTGAGTGGCTCAGAAAAACTCATCATCAAGATAACCCAGCGCAAAATAGGCGAAGGAGACATTAGTGGGGCGGTACGGGTGTTGTGCTCTAAGGAAGGTGTGGCTGAAAATACGCCTGAAAATGTGGAAAAACTCAAATTGAAACACCCAGACGAGGACTTGGACATTGAACCAGAACTATTAGCCGACGCCGAAACTTACGACATATCTAGCGAACAAGTTTTGAATGCGATCAAACATTTCCCAATCAGCTCGGCAGGTGGAATAGACGGCCTTAGGCCACGTCATCTTAAGGACCTGATTTCGTTTTCATGCGGCGACGCTTCGGTTAAGTTAACGGCGGAACTAGTCAACATCATCCGTTCGGGCAAAATTTTCGACAGCATTAGACCAGTTTTTTTCGGAGCATCACTAATAGCATTGGCGAAAGACAACGGAGATATTAGACCGATTGCTATTGGACTGGTCTGTAGAAGATTGGCCGGTAAAATTGGTTGTTTTGCAGTGAAAGAACCAATTTCTCAATTACTTCGCCCAATTCAGAATGGCTTCAGCGTCCAAGGTGGTTCAGAGGCCATTGTTCACGCGGTTCGTGCATTTGCTCGAGCGGATCATCCAAACGCAACGGCATTGATTAAATTCGATTTTAGGAATGCTTTCAACGAAATCTTTCGAAAATTCTTGCTGAACGAAATAAAAACTACAGCGCCGTCCCTGTACCCAATGCTATATCAAGCTTACCGTTGCCCAAGTAGCCTCTTCTTTGGCGACGCAATAATTCAATCCAAACGAGGAACACAACAGGGAGACCCTTGCGCTCCAGCAGCGTTTTGTATTGGATTAAGGCCTTTGACGCATTCATTGAAGTCAGTGCTGAATTCTTGGTTTTTAGACGACGGCGTCATCGGTGATGTATTTTCTGTCATTCTGGAAGACATACGGAGAGTGATTGCCTTTTCCAAGGTATCGGGATTGTCTCTGAACCCAGCGAAATGTGAAGTATATTTCATTAACGCTTCACCCGAGGAAAAAGGAGCGATGCTTGAAGAACTAAGTAATTTGTTACCGGGTATCAAAGTGCTTGACAACTCATCTTTTAATCTGCTGGGAGCACCAATTATGGAAGAAGGTATTAGTGAATCACTAGCAAAGGGACTGGAAACGGTTAAAACATTGTGTAATCGTCTTCCCTTAATGGACACTCACCCAGCTCTGCGTTTGCTACGTAGCTCTTTGTCGTCACCAAGATTCCAATACTTACTACGTACGACTCCGGCTTTTTCACACACCACTCAATTGTCCGAGATCGATGAATACTACCGCCACACCCTGGAGACTATCACGAACAACAATTTCAGCGACACGTCGTGGACTCAAGCGACTCTCTCGATGTCTTTGGCCGGACTTGGAATAAGAAAAACGGTGGACTTGGCCCAGCCTGCTTACTTTTCTTCCGTTTTTCAATCGCAAGATCTATCAAATCAGATTCTAGCCAGGACTGGGTTACAAAGTATCGATCGAAACTTCTTGACCATGATTAGCGATTACCCCACTGAACTAACCCCCGCCACCGAGGAGTTAAAGAAGGTCCAGAACTCATGGGACAACTTGCGTTCCAAGTTAATTTTCGAAGAATTGTTGTCATCAAGTGGTCCAACTGACCGGGCACGACTACTGGCGTCATCCACTAAACCAGCTTCTAAGTGGCTCCAGGCAGTTCCATCCCACCAATTAGGACTCCTTTTGGACAACGATTCAGCCAGGGTTGCGGTGGCGCTACGGTTGGGCAATAAGGTTTGCGTGCCACATCAGTGCGTGTGCGGTGTAATGGTAGACCCGAAGGGCCACCACGGGTTATCGTGCTTCAAAAGCAAAGGTAAATACCCGCGCCACGGCGAGATTAACAAAATTTTCTCGATGGCGTTCAGTTCCGCCGGATTTCCAAACAATCTCGAGCCTTATGGGCTTTCACGACGGGACGGCAAACGCCCTGATGGAGTAACCAGCTACCCATGGAGTCGGGGTCGATCTTCGGGGGGATAATTCCCTTTTCTCCGGGTGATAATTCCCGGGTGATAATTCCCATTTTTTTCTGTCCGGGGGATAATTCCCCGGGGATAATTCATGTCACCCTCATATACTTTCTACAAAACTCCTCTTCAATCTTTTTTTTCGGTGCAGCAATGCAGCAGAGGCTCAGTCATGGTTATCACTTAAAAAAATGCTCCTGACTCCGTTTTCATGACAGTTGTCGAATAGAATAAAAGAACTATCACTTATACGGAGAGAAAATTGAACACAATTCAATTTTGTCTTCGTTTAATTGGCAATTTATTTTGTTTCACTGTCAAGCAAACTGAGTAATTTTTTTAAGTTGAAACCAGGACCTATGTTTTGATTTCATCGATTTTATTTTGGACGTTTGGAGAAGTTGAGGGTGTTGCAACAGAGTCGGTAAACTTGGAAGGGAAGAGGAATGACAATGTTATGAATTTCGGAATGCGTAATTTGTGAATGGCCCTTTTATTTGTCAATATTTCAAACTACATCACTCATAACAATTAATTTTATTAAAGAAAGCCTAACGCGACACATTTGAAAATAAATTATTTTATTAGATGATAAACATCATGTTATGGGTGTTGTTAGAGGTTTTTGCAGATATTCACATTGAATTTTTATTTTTATAGCCCATGCACCATTGGTGTTGTGGAGATTAAATTACACTTTCTGTACGGCATCTCATCTTCAAAAATTATATTTTTTTGTAATACGATGTAATACGACACATAGGTCCATATGCAGATTCTTCAACATTGGATCCTAACGATAGTTTTCAAGAGCCTTCCGCAGAAGATAAAATAAAAGTAGATAATACTGTAATCATTAATCGAACACGCCTTCAGCCATGTGATAAAGCCATTACGTTGTACACGCTTGGTGAGTATAAGAAAATTTTTTGTATGTTTCTGTGACGCAGTCCGTAAATGAACATTCTTGTAAAGGAATTTTGTGCGTTTTTTCAGCACAAGCGCCATCTCTGACGATATCATTAATTTCAGAAGGTTACTTGCGGACTGCGTCACACTCGGCACTTTAAGAGGTTTTTGGACCAGTGCGAAGTACAAAGGTCCTATACGTTTACTACAAACAATTTTATTGTAACATGGGGTAGATCGAGGTGGGAAGGGGGGGGGGTGCATCTATTATCGTCTAGAGATGACGAATCAGCAATAAAAAAATGTCCGTCCGTCTGTCCGTCCGTCCTCACTTTTTTTCGGCTCAACCGATCAGCCTAAACTTTTTTTTCCCTGAAAGGTACATGCCTCCCATGATTCAAGTTCGAAGATGAGCAAAATCGATTAAGTGGTTCCGGAGATATGGTCGAGGAAGTGACCAAAAACATGGTTTTTCGAAGGTCGGTGAAGCTTTTTCGCAAATATCTGAGCAAGTATAGCACAGAAATTCCTCATTTTGGTGTCAAATGAAAGCATTTGATGTCACAAAACTTGGAAAAAAATTTTGTGGGAGTCGGTAGAGGGGTCTGGGCACTGGGACCAATGGAATGGACGAAATTGAGATTCTTGGCCATATACGAAAACAGTTTTTCGTCTATATTTCCTTAACTATGCAATATGAAGATTTACTGTCAAAGGCAAACTTGTAGAGTATCAAATTTAAGCTTAAACGTATTTCAGGGTTTTGGTGAAATATGACCCAATCCTGGTATATGGCCACTTCCATAATTGGGCAGGATTACCCAGATCTACCGAACTATGAGAGTTAGAAAGTTGGTTCCAAAGGCGAAGTTGTAGAAAATTAAATTTAAGCGAACACGCGTTTCAGGGTTTTAGGGAAATATGGTCCAATCCTGGTATAAGGCCACTTCCATAATTGGGCAGGATGACCCAGATCTCCAGAACTATGAGAGGTAGAAAGTTGCTTCCAAGGACAAAGTTGTAGACAATAAAATTTTAGATAACACGTGTTTCTGGGCTTTAGGGAAAAACGATTTAGTCCTTGGATATAAGCTTTTCTAGATTTGAATGGTCTGAGACGTACTTCGGTAGGGCTGTAACGAATCTCTTATCTCCACAAAAATATAAACTTCAACTTGTATCTTTACTGACAATATTTAATTCAAAATTATGATTTTATCTCCACTTAAAATTAATTGCGCAACCCCTTATATCTAAAGTACCTTTATGTTGGGTGGTGTAAAACGACTTTGTTAAATCAACTTTTAATTTTCCGTCCTGGTAACACGTGTCCACACAGATCAATGATTTTCCACAAAATCACGAAAAGACAAATTTCAATCCAACCTAAAAGCTGTTTATGATCTTATTAGTAATTGCACACTTTACCGACGGACCATACAAATGTCCGAAGGTGTAAATTATAATCACCTTGCTGCCCGCAAGCTTTATATCACCAAAAAACTTTACTTGAACACACTGTGCTTTAAACTAAAACAACCAGATTAATATGCTTCTCGTTACGATGTTTACTCCGAAGCGTTCTCAGGCCAAAAGTGCTTAACGAGCATGTAACTCGTACACTGAACGTCAATCGGTGCAAATTTGTCAAACGGTAAAGTTTCGTCGTCATGCGCTTAACACGCCACCACCGGCGTTTCTCAAATCCACCGGGTTAATTCAAAATCAAAACTTATTCTAGTGTTAGGTTTTTATAATTATTTATAAAATGTTAATGCCCGAGTTACAGGGCCTTTGACATTACCTTGGGTAATTTCTATAGTTCTTTGAAATTCTTACAGTTATAAAAGAACAGAAAACGTTGGATTGTTTTCTTATTTGTATATTTAGGTACGTTCGAGTCACTTTGCCACATCTATTCTGTTTGTCACATCTATTCTGATACGTACGGGTCTTTGGTTATGTTTGTATTTATATTGTATGCGACATCAGTCGTTTTGGAAGTTTGCAGTTGTTATAACTGAACTCCGGGTGAAAAGTTTTCTGTTCAAAAATATTTTTTCTCCAGATTTTTCTCAGAATAGAATTTTTCTTCGAAAAATTTTTCTCTGAAAAAAATGCGCTCAAAAAGAGTTTTCTTTCCTCAAAAATAGTTTTTTTCGAATTAGGACAACCTCAACAAATTCATCAATATGACACACAGGCCAATATCTATCGATTTGGACGAAAATAAAAATTTGGCGAAAACTTTCGCCTCGATTTCGACCGACTTTCATGCCTCGGCAACCCCACTTTCCATTCTTCAAAATAATCAGCCGACAGTCGACAGCCACTTTCTTAGGGTCCCAACGAATTCTCATCAACAATCTCTATTAGCTTCCCAAAGGAACCAACTGTCGATGTATTCAATTGTTTCGCCAACGGACTTTGCTTGTATTGTCTCGTAGGTCCACTGCTGGGTAGCAATACGAGTGCCATGGATCTTTTGCGTAGGGAGTTTACGGCGTTGGCCGAAAATCGATCTAAAATTCAACGCCTTTATGCACTAACCAACTTTTACCATTGTTCTTCAATGGGAAAAGGTGATTGCTACATAAGATCACCGAATTATAAAAAGTAAGAAAGAATAACTTACTAGACCTCAGTACTAAAATCCACACAAACGTTACTACTTTTTTGATTTTTAACTTTAAAAATAGGCTAACAAATAAAGTTAAAATTAAAAAAAGATTTTTTTTTTTTTTATTTAACTAGAAAAAAAAATAACATTATAGGCTGTTAGCCTGTATATGTTCTTGTTATTTAATCTTGACGTTATATATTTTTTTAATCAAAAAGTAAATCAAATTATATTAATGAAAATAGAAAGAGAAAAAAAAACAAAAAAAAACATTTTTCTTCTTCTCTTCTTTCTTTCCTTTCTCCTTTTTTCTATTTTTTAGTAAATCAATAAATCAAAATGTATAGAAAAAAAAAAAACAAAAAAAAAACATTGAACAAATTAAACTAAAAAATGAATTTGACAGACGTAGGGCAGCAATAGCGTGTACACACGTCTCACCAGGTAAAATTATACTCACCTGAAGACCTGAACCGGTTCAATAGAAATAACTTCAAACGGTACTTAAACGTCGCCAGTCCTTTAATATCTCGTATATTTTGTGGAAGGTTGTTAAAGAAACGAAAGCCACGGTTTACTACGGTACATTGACCGGAGCGAGATCGAAAAAAGGAAGGGTAAAGAAGGTTACTTCCTCGAGTATAGTGATCATGAATAGCAAAGTCGTTTTTAATAAGATCATTCTTCAACATATACACCAACGTTGCAGTCTGCATCGCATTGTAATATTCAATTGGCAAGATCGTGGCATTGAAACATAGCCTAGCAGATCCTCTGCCTTTCAGCCCGTAAATATTGCGCAGTGCTTTTTTTTGCAGAAGAAGCAATTTGTTCAGCGCGTAACGGGGAGCACTGTTCCAAATCGGGTTGAGGTAACTCAAACGAGAATGTACGTACGAAAAGTACAGATTGAACAGAACAGTCCTGGGAACAAAGTGCTTGAGGCGTCGCAAGACGCCAATCAACGGAGAAACTTTCTTGCTAATTCCATTCACTTGGTCATTCCACGTTAAATATCGATTCATTTTCAGGCCCAAATATTTCACTTCATTAACTCTTTTTACAACTTCTTCCCCTACATTCAACACAAAACCTTCCAACCCATCCTCTTTAAATATTATGTAGTTTGTCTTCGCGTTGTTTACCGACATCATATTCTCAGTTGACCACTCACTTAAAAGATTCAAGTCACGTTGCATAGCGCATTTCAGATCCGTCTTTGTACCCGCCGAGTATTTGAACGCAGTATCATCTGCGTATAAATATAGTTTACCCTTAAAGCCCATCGCAAACAAATCGTGAGAGAATATAACAAACAAAAGAGACGATAGACTTGATCCTTGTGGAACTCCGCAAACGACTTCCCTTAAAGAGCTAGTTGCTCCGGTCACACTAACAAATTGTTTCCTGCTGCTCAGATAATCCCTGATCAGCTCAAAAGCGGCTCCACCGAGGCCAAGGTTTCGTAGTTTATCCAATAGGATCAGATGGTTCACGGAGTCATAAGCTTTCCTAAAATCAACAAAAAGACACCCAACTATGAGCCGCTTATCCATGTCGCTAGCGACTTCAGAGCACAGATCTAAACAACAGGCTAACGTGTTCGACTTCTTCAAAAACCCATACTGTTTCATCTTAAAGAAACGTGTAGACTCCAACTTTGTATATAATTGCTCATAGAGAGCTCTTTCTAAGAGCTTTGAAGGTGTCGACAATAGAGAAATAGGTCTGTAATTGCTCATATCAGTTGAGTCACCGTCCTTTGGGATAACAACCACCTTGGCTACCTTCAAAATGTCGTCAAAATGGGAAGACTCGATACATCTGTTTATTAATGATGTAATGCAGTTGCATAACAAATGTTTGTTCCGTTTTAAGAATCGAGCAGTAATGCCGTCGTTTCCGGCCGCTGAACCTGCCTGTAACTTATCAATTTGAATTGACACAGTCTCAGGAGTGACTGTTTCGAACACAAAGTTGTTTAGGAAATTTGAAACTGGTTGATTTTTTTTACTACGAGGAGTTTCGGCTCTCTTCGCATTACCCACAGTTACAAAATATTTATTGAACTCGTCTGCTACTTCTTTTGGTTTATCAATGATGGAACCGTTAATTGACAACCTGGGACATTGTTGAGGGTCGGGTGATTTATTTGAAAGAGCCCTTTTAATTATTGTCCAAAATTTCTTCGGGTTGTCTACTGTACTGAATTGAGCAGCGTAGTATTGTTTTTTCTTAAAACGGATTCTATAAGAGATTAAACGTTTCAGATTGGCCAATCGGGATCGATGCGTGAAGTCGTTTGGAAATCGAGCAGAGAGATGATAAATTTTATCACGACGTTCGACTAGTGATATAATTTCATCGTCTATAAATGGTTCAGATGTCTTTCTCTTTGTTGTTTTAGCCGTTTTCTTATGCTTTTCCGTGGAATTTTGCAATATCGTGATAAACGAGTCAAAATTAGTGATCTTCGAGAAATCTATGGATTGTAATTCTTCCATTAAACTCACGTGGTCTATCTTGTCTTTATAGTAGAACTTCTTATTCTTTGGCATCCCTAATTCCAACCCGACAACCACTCCTCTGTGGTCACTGATGTGTGGTTCTATCAATTTGATGAAATACTCAACCCCACTCTCATTCGAAATCACATGGTCTAGGATCGTACGACTTGAACCTGTAATTCGAGTTGCATATCTTGGATCAACCTTGTTCAAGAGTTCAAATCCATTGGAATTGACTACGTCTTGATAATGAGAAACTTCGGAGCCGCTGTTCAACAGATCCAAGTTCATATCCCCGAGCAATATCATCCGCGCGTTGGTTGTCAAAAGATTGTCAATAAAGTTCATAAAGTTCAGGAAGTCATTCGACGTATCTCGGTCTAATGGACGATAGAATCCACAAACATTCAAACGAAGTTGTGGAAGTGATACTACCACTACGTTAGAGACGCCAGAGGAAGTGTTCAAGATTTGGTTGGATTGAAGCATTGAGTTTACAAAAACACTGGTGGAGCCCTTCTTTTTGTTCTCTAATACCGTGGTAGTCTGTGTAGCCATTCAAGTTGTAGTAACCTTCCTCACCCCCTCTCAACCATTTCTCGCTGAGGACAATGACACTGGGTAATTTGTGAAACCTTGCCAATATAATTTCTATTCTTTCTAGTTTATTTCGCATACTACGAACGTTTAAGTACAGTATAATAAAGTTGTACTTGCCTGGGATTGCCACGTCATTGCTGTTATTATAATTTACGTCAAAAATTGTCATTTTCAAAATTATTTCAATATAACTGACAATCTCTTGTTTTATTCAGTTGAAAGAAGTTTACGCTTCTGGTCGCTGATATGGATGGGTGTGGTTGTTGTCTATACTAATGCCCAAATTGATCAAATCGACAATCGATTTAATTTTAACGATCGGTTGTTTGTTATCCTTTTTCATCAAAACGGAATTGTTTTGAAACCAAACGTATTTGAATCCTATCTGTTGCTTGTTTTGGTTCGCACTGTTGTATAAAAATTGGTTGTATCTCGTCATATGATGTAGAAGATGAACCGTTGAATTTTGTTTTGAAGATATGTTCTTAACAATTTGACTGTCACGTAATTGACCAAATGTTTTCTTATAGGTTAAAAGTTGTTGTTTTACTGCTACGTTTGCAAACTTCACTAAATATGTTGTCCTGTTTGTTTCTCCTGGATTCTCGCGTTTGAATTCAATGGATACTATGTCATGTGTTGCTATTGGTCGTTCTAGAATCACTCCTATTGATTTTACAAAGTCGAAAGGATTTGTGTTTATATTTCTAGGTACTCCAATAACATTCATATAACACTCCAACTGTTGTTGTTCTATGTCGTTGAGCTGGTTACGAACGTCATTAATGGTTGCATCATACACGTTTAATTTGTTTTGGAAGTGATTCAATTGAGCAGTGTAGTGATGTGACTCGCTTTCAATGAATCCTACGCGATGATTGAATTGATCAAATTCGGTTGCTAACTTCAATTGGTTGGCTATGACAGTGTCTAGTTTCAGTAAGATCGGATCTATCACAGTAGTGACGTTCGTTGGTTCATTTATGTTATCACTTCCTGTCTCTGATTGACTTTTGCTGGATGATGGGGTGCTATTGCGTCTGCATGCGACGGTACACGTCCAATTATTTTTGTTCTCGTTAGGTTTCAATTTAAGATGACATTTGTTAACGCACTGTAGATGAAATGATTTTTTGCACGACACACAAATTAGCGGCTTACACCGATTGTTGATGGTAAGTTTACAAAGTGAGCAAATTTTCAACTTTAAATTGTCATTGTTCATTATAACCTTTCGTTTTTGTTTTTGTATTTGTTCAATGTGATCAAACGGTCGCATCGAAACAAACAGTAAACATTTTGTGTCACAATTTTTTTAATTGAGAAAGTCTGGGCTTTCGGTTTTTATTTCTGCTAAGCCAACCGAAAGCTTTTTTAATTCGAACGAAATTTCGAAGTTTATGAGGCAAGAGTGGTGGGTTCTCTTACACACACTCCATCCACTGTTGACGCTTCTCATATAACTTCGATTATTTCTAGGTCACCTTGAAAATATGGCTGCTGTTTTTGTTTTTGTTTAATTAATAAAATTAATTAATTGATTGATTGTGTACTTTATTTATCTTTACTTATTATAATACACTTTCGCTCACTATAAATTGCACCATTTTCCTATCCAATAAGTGCTGTAGTAAACCTTTAAAAACGATGACAAATCAAGGTTGCAGCACTTTGAATATTTTTGCTTTTGTTTGAAGTATTTTCGAATTAAATTAAATTAAATTCATATCACATTAATGTTTACTTTCGTAGTAAAAACTTTTATAATACCGATAGGACTATTTATTCGTTTATTTGAAACAAGCGAAAAGCCACTCTTCGTTTTTATAATCTAAGACTTTGTTTAACTTTTGATCAGCAACAGAAAAACACGTCTGCTCTCGTCAAGTGACAAACTACTAAAGATATTTTTTCGATTTTTTTTTTTTTTGCCTCAAAAAATTGAAACAGTCTAACGACAACAGCCTGTATTCTTTTAGCCTGATTTCGGTCGTAAAATAGACGAAAAAAATACAGTTAATTTAAAAAATTGAAAATTTGGGCATTTTTTGTTTGTAAGCGTTCCTCGAGGAAAAATTTTCTTTTAAGTAATAATCTTACCTTTTATTGGCTTTTTTTTTGAATTGTCAGCCGATAGGCGACAAAAACATTTTTTGAATTTTTGATTTTTTTTGTCTAACAGTCAGAAAAAGTACTTTAAAATAGTACATTACATCACAAGGAACTAAAACGGTGCATTTAGACCCAGGTGGTGGAAAGGTCAAATCCGAGGGTGTACCGCAGCGGAGCCCGAGGAGGACCTTTTCACCACCGTGGTATAAATCAGCACCGTTTTAGCTCCGTGTGTTGTATACTATTTTTTGCACAGACGGACAAAAAGTCAGATTTCGAACAAAACACTCAACAAACTTAAGTTCAAATTTCATATTATGATCACAGTAAGTATACGATTCAATTGTGTCACCTGAATTGTTTTTATGAGATTCGTTGTTTACTTCTGTCGAAATTGTTTTTATTGAATTTTTTTTTCAATTCGCGTGTGATTCTTAAAATTGAGTGGATAATAATATAGAAAATAAGTGTGTCTGCGCGTATCAATAAAAGTGAGACTAAAATGAATTTTTATTTTATATTATCTCGAACAAAATGAAATCTTATTTTGTTTATGTTGCAGGTGGGTTAAAAATGACATACTGGACTGAGATAAAAACGACGGGTGGGTCAAAAACGACATTTCAGACAGGACAAAAAATGACATTTAAATGCGACTCGAAAGTGATTACTTTAGGATCTAAATTCGGTGAGAAAATCTGACGTTTTTTGTCCGGCTGCGCGAAAAAAATATAACCAAATAATTATATCAAATAACTGGGAATTGCTGGAAATGGGCGCTTTACAGGAATAATGCGACCTAACCTATTTGTTTCACATTTACTTGTACAGGTGGCGTAGTATTTACTTTAATTAATTCATTCGTTCAACGCTTGTAAGATTCATATTTCCTTCACAAAGTCTGATCTCCAACGCTAATTCAACGCCTTTATGCACTAACCAACTTTTACCATTGTTCTTCAATGGAAAAAGGTGATTGCTGCATAAGGTCACCGAATTAAAGATCAATTCATTTAGTATCACTAATTCACTCAGCAAGCAGATAGGACAATTAGAAATCGTGTGGGAGCCCTTTTAGTTCAATTTAAAAAAAAAGGCTAAATGCGCCATTCAGGAATTTTAAGAGTTTCTCTCTTCGTAAATTATTATTCGGCACTCAATGGCTCATAGAATCACAAATCTTCCATAGTCCATTCAAAGTTACAAAAACGAGTATGAAAGAAGCTGCAACACACAACAATGATGGTGGATAGAATTATAAAAAACTCTGCTAAGGCCCGCAAAAATAATATGTCGACCCTATTTTCTCAACAAAAAACACAAGAACGAGTGAATCGAGTTAGGATAACGTATGCCCCAATAGTCACAAACAAGTTGAAGTCAACATTTAAAAAACAAAAAATGCCAATAGTTTACAGTATTCTTTGCACAATGTTAGGCAGCAAGAAGGGCAAAACACAAAGATTAGAAAAATCAGGGATTTACGAAATAACGTGTGGGACTTGCGGCGCAAAATATTATGGTCAAACTAGAAGACAAGTTTTAATCAGATACAAAGAGCATTTAGCATCAATTAGACTTAATAAACCTGCAAAATCCTCGTTGACATCACATTCACTTAATTTACTACATTTTGATTTTAAGAAAGAAAATATAAAACTGAAAAAGTTGGTATACAACGAAGCAACCCTAGACGCGTATGAGAGCTCTTACATCCACATACATTACAAACGTAACCCGACTATAAACATAATGAACACCGATAGAGGTAACATCTCATCATGTTTATTTAATTGTATATGATGACTTTATAACGTAGTAGTCAATAATAGGTTTTACTGGCGTCAGATTGCACTTGGTGATATACCTTTCCTATTGAGAAAACATAACCAAAGACCCGTACGTATCAGAATAGATGTGACAAACAGAATAGATGTGACAAACAGAATAGATGTGGCAAAGTAACTCGAACGTACCTAAATATACAAATAAGCAAACAATCCAACGTTTTCTGTTCTTCTTCTGTTTCTGTAAGAATTTCAAAGATCCATAGAAATTACCTAAGGTCATGTCAAAGGTCTTACCGAAGTACGTCTCAGACCATTCAATCTAGATAAGCTTATATCCAAGGACTAAGTCGTTTCTCCCTAAAACCCAGAAACAAGTGTTATCTAAAATTTTATTCTCTACAACTTTCTCCTTGGAAGCAACTTTCTACCTCTCATAGTTCTGGACATCCGGGTCATCCTGCCCAATTATGGAAGTGGCCATATACCAGGATTGGGCCATATTTCCCCAAAACCCTGAAACATGTGTTCGCTTATATTTAATTCTCTACAACTTCGCCTTTGGAACCAACTTTCTAACTTTCACAGCTCTGGAGATCCGGGTCATCCTGTCCAATTATGGAAGTGGCCATATACCAGGATTGGGCCATATTTCACCAAAACCCTGAAACACGTTTTCGCTTAAATTTGATACTCTACAAGGTTGCCTTTGACAGTAAATCTTCATATTGCATAGTTATGGAAATATAGACGAAAAACTGTTTTCGTATATGGCCAAGAATCTCAATTTCGTCCATTCCATTGGTCCCAGTGCCCAGACCCCTGTACCGATTCCCACAAAAATTTTTGACACAAAAATTTGACACCAAAATGAGGAATTTCCGTGCTATACTTGCTCAGATATTTGCGAAAAAGCTTCACCGACCTTCGAAAAACCATGTTTTTGGTCACTTCCTCGACCATATCTCCGGAACCACTTGATCGATTTTGCTCATCTTCGAACTTGAATCATGGGAGACATGTACCTTTCAGGGAAAAAAAAGTTTAGGCTGATCGGTTCAGCCATTTGGAAAAAAAGTGGAGACGGACAGACTACTAGTGAGGTGCAGTGAGGTGAAGTGAGATGTAGTGAGGCGTAGAGAGGTGTAGTGAGATGTAGTGAGGTGTAGTGTAGTGAGATGCACTGAGGTGTAGTGTAATGAGATGTACTGAGGTGTAGTGAGATGTTGTAAGGTGTAGTGAGATGTAGTAAGAAGTAGTGAGATGTAGTGAGGAGTGGTGACATGTAGTGTAGTGAGGTGCATTGATGTTGTGTTTTATATTATAGACTAGCGTGGTTACCCGGGCTTCGCCCGGGATGTATGGGAATTGTGAACTCGAGAGTTGTAATATTCAATTATGAATTAAAGTAATATAATACAATAAAACTTTACTGCAACGAACTCTGAAGGGATTTAATTGTTCGTTATAGAGAAAGTTTGTTATAGAAACATATTTTGAAAAACTTCAATTAATCATTATTTTATCATGAATTACTATTTTTAGAAAATTATATATCCGGTTCTGCCGTGATATAGTACGATAGGATAGGTAGGAATTAGGATATCATAATTTGAAGGGTTCTCCGCTCAAGGGGGAAGTCAGAAAGTTGTTGTTCTTATAGTAGAATTGTCTATTACAGAAGTCTCTTGAAGCTTCACTCGATCGTAAGCTTGCGTCACTGAGGCTTAATACCGTTCAACTATAGTGTAGTGAGGTGCACTGATGATGTATTTTACATTATGGAGATAGCTTGGTACCCGGACTTCGACCTGAATGTATAGGACCTCAGAAGTTGGGTGATAAGACAAAACATCTCCGGACAAATATCTCATATATCTCACGGACAAAATTTACCAGACCTAATAGTCCCGGTTTAAATATCACCATACAAAAGAAAACCCAATCAATTTTGGGATTTATTTCAATAACGCCCCAGACCGTGAAAAAAATGGACATCGTAAATAGCAAGGTCGAGGTGGGGCTAACGATCTCTTTTGGGGGACCAAAATCCTGTTAGTTCGCACGTCACACAAAATTGTTACATCTTGTAGCAAAATTTGGGTCAGGCCCAACCTCACGACTGACCTCTTGCCCTAAGTAGACGCCTCGGAACCATACTTCCATGGACAAAAATGTTCTACTCAATTTTCTTTACAAAATAGCAAAAAAATTGACCTAGGACCGCCCTGTGGCTCTAAGTAACCCAAATTTTTCCATCAGTACAATTTATACATGAAAAACATGTAGGACCGTACTCGACGTCTTTTTTGGGGCTTAGCTAAGTCCAAACTCAAAACTTATAACTTCCATTAAATGTTGACCTTTCCAACAAAGAAACTTATTAAAATCGGTTAAGTTTGCTCGAGCCCTAGCTCGGCCCTAGCTCAGCGGCTCTTCGTCCAAAATGGCCCATTTATCCCAAACCGACTTTTGTCAATACATTTCAGGGGAAAAAAAGATAGTGAAGGGTATTGTAGAGTAGTTCAGTGAGATGTAGTCGATGTAGTGTAATGCTTGCAGTGAGATGTAGTGTAGTGTAGTGTAGTGAGATGTAGTCGATGTAGTGTAATGCTTGCAGTGAGATGTAGTGTAGTGTAGTGAGATGTAGTGCAGCGTAGTGAGGTGTAGTGTGCTGTAGTCAGATGTATTGTAGTGTAGCGAGATGTAGTAAGGTATAGTGAGATGTAGTGAGGTGTAGTGAGATGAAGTGAGGTGTAGTGAGATGTAGTGAGGCGTAGAAAGGTGTAGTGAGATGTAGTGAGGTGAAGTGTAGTGAGATGTACTGAGGTGTAGTGTAATGAGATGTACTGAGGTGTAGTGAGATGAAGTGAGATGTACTAAGGTGTAGTAAGATTGATGTAGGATGTGTAGTGTAGTGAGGTGCAGTGAGGTGCAGTGAGATGTAGTGAGGCGTAGTGAGGCGTAGAGAGGTGTAGTGAGGTGTAGTGTGGTGAGATGTACTGAGGTGTAGTGAGATGTAGTGGCATGCACTAAAGTGTAGTGAGGTGTAGTGTGGTGAGATGTAGTAAGGTGTAGTGAGATGTAGTGAGATGTAGTGAGAAGTAGTGAGATGTAGTGAGGAGTGGTGACATGTAGTGTAGTGAGGTGCAGTGATGTTGTGGTTTATATTATAGATATGCCAATAATGAGATAAAATCTTCGAAACTTGTCTACGGTGATCGTTGTTCGTCTGCAATCGGTTCGTTGTTGAGATCGTGGAACGAAGGATTTCGGAATGTTCTATTTGCCGTTGATATAAGCGTTGTCATTTTTGATGTTGCGTATTCCTCGACGATACTGTAAATTCTTGTTGAAAAGCTGTATATGCTTTGAGTTTCAATTTAGGGTAATTCCAGTTTTGGCGTCACTTCCATCTAATTTTTTCGAATATACTTGAAATTCAGGTAAAAACAATCGTTCTTCGGCTGAAAGTCGTTTTTGTCGGTTTGCAAGTAGAAGAATATTTTGAGCGATCTCGGATAAATTGGAACGTATTTATTTTACAAATCTATTAGCGTCAATCATGAACTGCAAGAATTAAGACCAAAATTGAGCAATGATTACCAAGTTTTTTTATATCAAAGTCATCGAAAAAGATGAAATGTAAAAGGCCCATTCTATGAAAACATAGACGCCTGTAATGTAAGGAACGGAAATACTGCCTTAACCGTAGGAAATAGCTCAGCGTTCAGTTTAATGGATGTATTAATTCGGTTAACCATTTTTAAAAGGGAAACGTGACGCAAGTCCTTGTCCCTTCTTCCAAAACAACTGATATCAATTTGGGTGACGCTTACAGCTTCGGAATTGATTGGAGTCTCAGTTTTATTTCTGATGAATAAACCACCATTTTTGGTCACTCCATCATCCCAGACGACAACTTGATCTTTCATAGCGACCCTCTATGTTTGATAGTTTTCTCACTAAAAAGCGCTGGTGGCGCCACCGTGGCCAATGTGGTCAATTTTGCTAGTCTAATAATTGATTTAAAACAACTTTTTCGAACAAAATATTCTTTATTAAATTTTGGCCACGTAGTCATTTCTCACAGTGTAATACAATTTTCCACATACGAGGAAAATTTTCTTTTGAGATGGAAAGTTATAACTTACTTTTTAAAAAATATTCGGGAAGCTGCTAACATCAACAATTTAGAGCGCGTACAGCAATTATTTCTTCGTTCAGTTAATTGTTAGTGAGAGCTGTCAAAGTTCACTGAGAGTGTCAAATTTCTACACATGTCGGTGATATGGGTAAAGTTGTGAGAGCTGTCATGATTGTTTACATTTTCATTTTTAAGCAACATTATTGACGATTGCATGAAAATTATTTCAATGATCAATATTTAAGTTGTAAATGAGTAGAATCGATTTATTTTAGGAAAAAATAGTTTCGAAACATATAAAACCTAAAATAAATTATTTTTATGCTTTTGTGTCAAAATTTCAAAAACGAAAGCAAATAGCTGAACGATATTGTGAAAGTTGTCATTAATCCTTTAACGACTCACCAGTGAATCTTATGGGACAATTGCTGTACGCGCCCTTAAGGCGGTTTCACATATGGCAACTACTGTCATAGTAAAATACACAAAATAGAAAATACAACGAAAGTGAGAATAGAGTATATTCTCTCTTCATACAAATTTTGAAAGTTGAAGAATTCAAATTTTTCCGAATTCTTCAACTCTTCTGTCAAAGTTTGTTATGGTTTTTTTATGTGTGTAAAATTAATTTTTTCGTTACGTAAACGGGATGCTAGCGTTATTTTAGCGATTAATTAGTAATTATTATTTACTATCAAATGTTTTGGATTGCTTTCTGTGCAAAATTATTTTTTTTAAGAAAAATTTTCATATGCTTCCACGACGCTGTTTTTCCACCAAGAAATGAGTTGTTGTGTAGTACACACATGGAAATTTCGTCGTTATATTTTTCTTTCAAAGAAATTGTGAAAATCAGAGAATAGAACGAAAGTAATTGCTAATGTGTAACCGCCTTTAGGGAATGATGATTGAAAGTCGAAAAAAGTTTTTGCGGGTGTCAATTTTTAACAAAATTTCGACTTTGAAAAGTCAAATCTCGTGCGAAAAACGTCCAAACTTCTGTTGTGACGCATTACTGAAATCTTAAGGAAAAAATAAGTTTTGTAAAAAAAATTGGAAAAGGGAACTTTTCGTTGAACAACAACCAAAAAAAGCTTACACCTAACCTCACTTTTTCGGTTTTTTTTCGATTTTCTCGAGTCCGCATAAGACACCCAAGGGGACTTTTTTGACGTCATTCCGGTAGCTTAGACCTACCGAATTCAGCAAACTTTGTCCCAATTTATGTTAAAATTATGTACAAAGGATGATATTTCATATTTTAATATTTTTTTTAAATATTTCTATTTGATATTTATTTTTCGCAGACTAATGTTAAAAACTGTTTTTGTAGGTTCACTTGGAGATAAGTCTATATATGATCAACCATCAGAAGATTGTGAAAGGTTGCGAAAACATCCAATTTAACAATTATAATTATTTTCAACCCTACAAATTTCAGGCCATTTGTTGTAGTCCCCATACCCGGAAGCAACTTAATATTGGTCGTGTTTGACGCGCTTGAGTGCCCAGTAGACAGATCGCCTTCTGTTTCTAAAAGAATCTATACATCTAAATACGAAGATAATAACTCTTTAGCCTGCGAACGTCAACGCAATCCATTACCGAGAATAAGGCCTTTGAGCTGCATTAATCATCACGTTAACGTAAATAAAATTCATGAAAGAATCAATTCATTTTCATAAAATTTTTGATTTTTAATTTAGGAGAGCCTGATCGACCAGTGCGGCCAAGGATATTGTGTTTTAATGAGCAGCACGTTGATAGCGTTTGTAGTAATTCTACAAACATTACTTTAGCAGAAAAGTGATTTAATTATGAAATTGTAGGTTAAATCTAAACAAATTAATATTACTGACGTCTTTGCTTGCGTTTAATTTCGTAATTTACCTTTGTCCGAAACGCGTGTATTTTAATATTGTAAACAGTATAATTAAACCAGCATCTTTCTCTTTCGTGAAACACCTCACTGAAAAGCTGTGTTTTTTTTATTAAAGCAGGCCTTGGCCCATTGCTTTCAATTGTCTTCTGTTTCAGTTCTACGGGTATGTCACTTCAATAAAAAGATTCATCCATAAGTTCATTATTGCCGAAAAAGAAACAATCGATTTGTAACTCGATTCGGCCATGCAACGCGAATTGTCGATGTTGCCGAATCCTATAACAAGCTGAAAATTAAAAAACGGTATCTATAAAATATAGGAGAAATTTCGAGACACGAAAAAATCGGCGTAGACAGTATGAATATTTTTATAGCAAGTGAACCCCCTCTGGTTCTTAATTTTATTTTGTTCTCTCGTGTACTGTCAGTACATCTGTCCTATTTTAGTCCTATCCGCGTCTGCACTAATAATTTTGTGCTGTCAAACGATAGAATGACATGATATATTTATATACTAATCAGCTTATTTTTGAGCGCTTGATTTTGAAATATACCATGAAACTTTTTACATGAATTAATAGTTGCAGTTATTTGATTCTTGTATTTCAGCATTCAAAAATTATATGGTCCATTGAATTATTCATTAAACATATTTCACAAAGTGGCGAATCTATTTTACCAAAAAGGAATTGCTTTTTACCGCACAATCCATGGCCCGTCATTAGCCTATTGACTATTATAATAGTATTTCCTGATAATGGTAATTTATAGAACCATGGTTTCAACTGCACCTTAGGGTGTATGCTAATAAAGTGGTATTTTTTCTCCATCATTTCCATCTCATATCTAGGTTTGCCACTTTTTCATAAGGGTAGACCTGATGGCCATAATTGCATATGTCAGAGGCATTGTTTCTTCTATAATATCTTTTGCGCCAAGATCTGCTAGTTGGTCAGCGGTCTCATTACCCTGAATACCACAATGAGAGGGAATCCATTGAATGGTAACCATTTTTCCGTCCATTCCATTCACCATTGAAGAAGAAGAAGAGTAGTATTCAGCATGTTTTATGTGTGTATATTTTCATTAAATTCCGAGTAATAGAAATTACTAGTGCGTGTCATTTGCGATTGGATTGACCCCGTAGACCTCATTGAGCAGCGTTGTGTTGAAATTTTTGGTATCATTTAAGATAAAACGTGCAAATTAGGTTGAAAAGTCTTTGTTTACATAGTAAACGCTGGTCGAATGTTACGTCATATTTTACCCGTTAAACTATGAACAGTAAGTTAACTTCAAACCGAAGCCATCTATAACCGATAGCCCTGATATCTTTTATCGGCGCAAAATTTAAATTTTTTTTAAGTTTTCCTGTTGCTTATTAGCAGCCATATGGAACATCAGCTGTCATAGTATTAGAGCATAGCAGTCTTAGCTCACCATTCGCCAAGCTTCTGGTGGAAATGGAAAGTCACACTTGTAAGCGATCGTGTTCTGCTAAAGCGGCTGATAAAGGACATGTATCTTGTTTTGGATGCTCGAAAGTTGAGCTGTTTCAACATTGCAATTAATAAGGTAAATCAAAAGTCGTTTTTTAGAGCTGACTCTCTCGTTCAATTTATTTGTAAACAATGTCAAGACGTATTTAAAATCCGCACTGGGGATAATAACGTACTCAACGAACTAAAACAAATGAACAATGCTCTATCGGATCGGAAAACAAATAATTATGTAGCATCTAGCTAGGAAAGATTATTGAAAAATTATCATCTTATGAAACACCTACCATTGCGCAACAACAAGACCACATCAACTTATCAGTCAATAATTTCTTTGATAAAATAGATTCTTCACTTGACTCTATCCCGTCTAAGCGAATCGCTTCTTAACGTTAGACAATCATCAAGATAATCATGGGCGCGCGGGAGCAATGCGCCCGTGACGCAAGTCTTACACGCCAAAAAATTCACAAGAAATTTTTTCGTAGACCAAGGAACATATATACAGGAACTTTTTGACTTCCCTCTCCGAGCGACGTACCCCCC
>CM055404.1:89851320-89862500 GCA_029228625.1 Pseudolycoriella hygida
CTCCATGCCCTCCTATCGCCCGCCAAGGAGATGGTTTGTTCGCCCAGAGAAAGTCCCCTAACTTCTAAATCTGATTTAATTGAATCGATAAACCTTCTCTAAACCTGGTCTACCCCTTGGCCTAACACCCGGGACTTGTGCATCCAAGATCCTTTTCGGTAGCCTGTTGTTACCCATCCTTTGAACGTGCCCGAACCAGCGCAGACGACTGGCCCTTGCCGCCTCTTCCACTGACGAAATCCCTAAATTTTCCCTAATGCCGCCGCCCCTTATATGATTATCCCACTGCTCCCTCCTATTAACCTTCGCTATATTCCTAAGAACCCTCATATCAGAAACTTCCAGGTCATGCACGAGATATCCGCAGTCAACCCAACTCTCACTACCATACAGAATCGTCGGCCGGAATATTGACCTGTGAATAGCTAACTTTGTTTCGCTACTTAATTCCCTTTTGTTGAACACGTGCGACCTCAACTGACTGGCCACCGCGTTTCCCATTTTCCTCCTTTCCTCACATTCCCTAACTAACTTGCCATCCTCTGAAAAAATGGTTCCTAAGTACTTGAATTCAGAAACCTGCTCCAGCTCCTCCCCATTTAAATTGCAAGCTATCTCCTTCCGAGCTCTGCCGACATGCATAACCTTAGTTTTCCCTACACTTATCTTCATCCCATACTCCTCACATGCAGCATTTAGGCAGTCAATCCCACCCTGCAACTCCGTGGTACTATCTGCCAACAGAATCAAGTCATCCGCGTAGGCCAGGATTTTCATCATTACCTCACCCACATCGACATTTCCCTGCAAGTTTGCCTGCTTGATGATTTTGTCCATGAAAATTATGAACAGAAGCGGGGAAAAACAACAAACCTGACGAACGCCCTCTTTAACCTCGAAAGACTCGCTAATTTCGCCATCTATTCTCACCGCGGCCCTGCTTTCTGAGTAAATACTCTTAATGGCACGCAGTAAACCCCCATTGATACCGTACTCGCTAAGAATCCCGAATAGCTTCTGCCTTGGTACCCGGTCGAATGCCTTCGCCAAGTCGATGAAGCATAAGTATAAGTCCCTGTTCTTTTCATAAAGCTTTTCGATAGTCTGTCTGAGGCAGAAAATCTGATCCTGACATCCCCTCAGAGGCCTGAAACCACCCTGAATCTCATCCAGTACTCCTTCCACTATGTTCCTAACCCGGTCAACAAGTACACCCGTGTACACCTTACCTACCACGCTCAAGAGCGATATACCCCTGTAGTTACTGCAAACCTTACGGTTGCCCTTCTTATAAATTGGAGCAATAACACCGAAGCTCCAGTCAGCAGGTACTGTTGAAGACCTCATGGCCAAATTGAAAATCCTACAAAGCCATTGGATCCCACCTGATCCGTTATACTTAATAAATTCCGTTCTAATTTCATCCACCCCTGCGGATTTTCCTTCCCTTAATCTGCCGACCTTTCGGGACACCTCATCCAGTGTAATTTCCTCCTCCACCTCCGAGCTAGGACCTGCCTCCCTCGCATTTTCTTCTACCTGATTGACAGATGTAAATAAATCCTTAAAGTAATGCCGCCAAGTCTTCAAGACTTCACCCCTATCTGTAATTAACTCGCCGTCTTTATCTAAAATACTACTACATCCCTCTTTCACGCCACCGCGCCTAATGTCCTTAATCATCGACCAAAATTTCTTACCCCTGCCTTGACCTGCCCTTTCCACATCCTCCCCAAACTTTTTCCCCTCCCGGTCCTTCGCTTCCCTGACTAGATCCTTAACCAGTTGCCTACAAGCCTTATAAGCCTCCCACTTCGCCACCGTCCTGTCCTGTAACCAAATCAAGTATAGTTTCCTTTTATCCAATACAGCCCCCCTGATATCGGCGTTCCACCAACCCGTCTTTTTGTTTCGACCCCCGCTAGCGACACTGCCCAGACATTCCTCAGCCAGATCCAAGACAAATTTCTTAAAATTCGCCCACTCAGCCTCAATGTCCCCGCAGTCAGCTGGAAGTCCCTCAAATCCTTCGGCGAATTTTGCCATAAAACGAGACTTAACTGCCTCTTCCCTAAATTTGCCCACACGAAATTTGCGACTTACCACCTTCTTCCTTTTAGTCTGACAGAGTTTACCAACCGACAGATGGGTACCCAAAAAGTAGTGGTCAGAACCGAAAGTGAAACCCCTGAAAACACGTGTGTCCCTGACTACCTGCCTCCTGTCCTGCTCTATAATCATGTAATCAATAATGGATTTGTGACCCAAACCCTCATTGACGTACGTATACCGATGGATCCACTTGTGCCTATAGAAAGAGTTGGTTACTGCTAACCCATTGAAATCACAAAAATCCAACAACCGTTTACCATTTGAATTCAGTGTTTCTTCCCCAAATCTACCCACTACCTTCCCATACCCTGAGTTGCTTTTAAAGTTTCCTATTCTTGCATTGAAATCCCCCAGCAAAATCAATGATTCAAAATGCTACAAAATCCGGAGGCGTCAAAATCCGGGGGCGTCAAAATCCAGAAGAAAACAAAAATCAGGATAAAATGTGAACGAAATATGTATTTTTATTTATAGCAGCTACATTTTATTGATACAAATTATGTTAGGAATATGTATTGCTGCACCGCAGGACGTGGATAAAATTAAAAAAAAAAGCGGGGTCGAGGGGCGGCAGCCCCCGCATAGGGGGTCAAGGGGGAATATCTCCCTTGCGGGATCTAAGAGGCAGAGCCCCTAGCGGGGTTTGGGGCATAGCCCATGCACATATGGCCGCTTGCAGGGCGTAACCAGGCCGCAGACGCGGGGGTGATGGGCTAGAGCCCACAAATATTAAATATAATTAAGACCGTCGCGCCGCCAATGAATTACAATCATTCATTCGCTGTGATATATTTTAAGTTAAATGTTAAATTTGTAAAAATTCAAAATACAGTATTGTATGCTTAGTATTAATAAAAATCCGGAGGCTACAAAATCCAGAAGTCTCCGGATTTTGACGTCTCCAGATTTTGACATCATCATCATCATCATCATCAAACTTTATAGACCGTTTATACCTTCCGGTGTGGGGTCTTTAAGCCGCAACCCGGTGGTCATTGACCACCCCCCTCCATACCCTTCTATCCTCTGCCAAGGAGATAGTTTGCTCGCCCAGTGAAAGCCCCCTAACTTCTAAATCTGATTTGGCCTACCCCTAGGACGTACACCCGGGACCTGTGCATTCAATATCCTCTTTGGGAGCCTACTATTACCCATCCTTTGAACGTGCCCGTACCATCTCAGACGACTAACCCTTGCCGCCTCCTCCACTGACCTAACCCCTAAATTTTCTCTGATGTCGTCGTTCCTGATATGATTGTCCCACTGTTCCCTCCGATTCACTTTTGCTATGCTCCTAAGAACCCTCATATCTGAAACCTCCACGTCATGCACAAGGTATCCGCAGTCCACCCAACTTTCACTACCATATAAAATTGTTGGCCTGAAGATTGATCTGTGAATAGCTCACTTTGTGCCATTACTTAATTCCTTCCTGTTAAACACATGAGACCTCAACTGACTGGCCACCGCATTTCCCATTCTCCTCCTTTCCTCAAATTCCCTAACTAACTTGCCATCCTCTGAAAACATGGCTCCTAAATATTTAAACTCAGAAACCTGTTCCAACTGCTCCCAACTGTTCCAACTGCTGGGTAAATTTGTACAAGGAAAATTTTGAAGAGGGTTAATTCGTATAAGGAAAATGTCCTTTGGTTGGAATTGTCGCCCGGACAAATGTGACAACAATTTAAAGCGGGTAAATTTGTACAAGGAAAATTTTGAAGAGGGTAAACTCGAACAAGGAAAATGTCCTTCGGGGGGAATTGTCGCCCGGACAAATGTGACAATAATTTAAAGCGGGTAAATGTGTACAAGGAAAATTTTGAAGAGGGTAAATTCGTACAAAGAAAATGTCCTTCGGGGGGAATTGTCGCCTGGACAAATGTGACAATAATTTAAAGCGGGTAAATTTGTACAAGGAAAATTTTAAAACGAGTAAATCCGTACAAGGAAAATACACAATTTGTATAAGGAGAATGTCCTTCCGGGCGATAATTCCAGGGTGATAATTCCCCGGGGGATAATTCCCTTTTCTCCGGGCGATAATTCCCGGTTGATAATTCCCCGGGGGATAATTTCCTTTTCTCCGGGCGATAATTCCCGGGTGATAATTCCCCGGGGGATAATTCCCGGGTGATAATTCCCCGGGTGATAATTCCCATTTTTTTCTGTCCGGAGGATAATTCCCCGGGGAATAATTCCCGTCACCGTATATGAGTCTTACTAAAAGTATGCAAATTCATTCTGTCAGAATGTTGAGTCTTCCAAAATGTAAATTTATACATATTTACGTGAATATAGTTACTTTTAATATCTTTATTTTACATTTTGCAAGAATATTGTGATTGGGTAGTTAGATAGGGTAGCGCCTGATTGCATATGAGCCGAGTGTGGTAGTACGTGTCATATGCCAGGCGGGCAACTGTCTAATTATCAAGTGCTATTTTTACGTCCACATCGTAGTCCCCGCCGGGACCTCAATTCTCTTCGGAGTTTTGTGCTAAACTTAAGAGTGCTACCTGGTGATCTCCCTACGGGTCATCGGGGAAACGGAAGTAGATTGGGCGTTTGGTTAACCTCCAAACACCGGAAAAAATGGATACCGGTTATGAACCCAACAACACAGCCTCGGATCGGACAATCGGACAGGATAAACGGCAACGATTCAAGCAACGGAAAAGGACAACGATTTAAAATAAGGAACATGGAATGTAAAATCTTTGTTGCCGATACAGCAGTGCAAGAAACGAGATGGCCTGGTTCTACTACAGTGGGAAGCAGGGCCTATTTTCGCGAATTTTGTGAATTTCATGAATTTTCGAGAATTTCAAGAATTTTCGCGAGTTTCATGAATTTTTCGAATTTTAGTGTGTTTTTACGAAGATTCAACAAACTTCTTTAATTTCGAGATTAACTAAAAAATTAGGTTTCTGAAATTCAAGTTTATTCTCTATGTATTCTTAAATTTTTCGGACAAATCTGCAAAAGAAATTTTTTCCGTCCGTCCGTCCGTCTGTCATTACGATAACTTGGGTAACCGGGTACGGTAACTTGGGTGACCGGTTTTCAAAATCTTTATTTTTGAAAGTTAATCGAAAATGTGAGGTCGATTTCTGATATGGCCATTTTTAGGCCATGGGGCGCCGAGCTAGGGCAGATAGGTCTGTGAAAGCAAAACAATCATTTTTTTAAATTGACTTAGCCAAGGCTCTAAAAAGGATTCTCTACTAAAATGTGTTTTATTGTACATAGCTTCAGTAAGGCTTGAGCGATTTTCAAAATCTTTTTTTCTGAAACGTAATGGCAAAATTGACTACTGTATTGAATTTAAGCATAATCGGTGGAGAAGATTCGAAGATACGTTCAAGATAGTTTTTTTGAAGGTCGGTGAAACTTTTTCGCTATTATCTTTAGGAAATTTTCACATAAATTGCTCTTCAAGGTTTTGAATGAAAGATATGGACCTCAGGAAACCACGAAAAAAAAATTGGTAAGTATCGGTTAAGAGGATATGAGAATATGTGTTTCAGGGTTATAGGGAAAAATGGCCCAAATCTGGAATATTACTACTTCTAGAATTGGTTGGGATGACAAATATCTCTAGAACTATGGAAGTCAGAAAGTCGTTTCTGAAGACATTTCTCATAGAATTATCTAGCATATCTCATATCTCTACGTGTTTGAGGGTTTGAGGTAAAAATAACCTAATTCCGTGATTTAGTCACTTCTAGAATTCGGAGGGATGATCTAAAATTGGGCGGGATGACCCATATCTCTAAAACTGTGGAAGTTAGAAAGTTGCTTCTGAAGGCTTCTATATCTAGTACTATGAAAGTTAGAAAGTTGCTTCTATAGGTAGAAAGGGTAGAAAATAAAATTTCAGGGCTTTAAAGAAAAGAGACACAATCCTGGTATATGACTTCTAGAATTGTGAGGTCACTTCTCATAGAAGTATCTGGCATATCTAACATCTCTAGAATTACGGCAGTGTGAATGTTGCTTCCAAAGGTAAAGTTGTAAAGAATAAAATTTTAGAGTATTA
This sequence comes from Pseudolycoriella hygida, assembly GCA_029228625.1. Classification (NCBI taxonomy): domain Eukaryota; kingdom Metazoa; phylum Arthropoda; class Insecta; order Diptera; family Sciaridae; genus Pseudolycoriella; species Pseudolycoriella hygida. The sequence continues at coordinate 89,857,475 of CM055404.1, forward strand.
TTATTTAGAAATTTATTTTTGAGGTAAAAATAACCTAGTCGCGTGATTTAGTCACTTCTAGAATTAGGATGGATGGCTCATACCTCCAAAACTATGGCAGTTAGAAAGTTGCTTCTAAAGGCAAAATTGTAGGGAATATGTGTTTCAGGGTTTTAGCGCAAAACCATCAACTCCCGGGACCCGGGATAAAGCAACTTCTAGAGAGCATGTGACAGAGCGTGACAGGAGGGGGAGTCGACATTTGCGTGACGTCACGGTTAGTTAACAATGAATTTCCTAATCGAAAACTAAAAAAAAAGGTTTCGTCCTGTTCGAACATTAAAAAAAATAGGTTTTCATTCTGATCAGAAACTGACGACCGGGGGAGGGGAGAGGGGATTCGAAAAAAGCGTGACATCCTTTATGAACGGTACCAGACTACGTCTTTTCGAAATTTCCCGGAACCATGGGTTTGCTGATACTTATTTTCATCCCGTACTCCGCAAAACGTGTGTACCATGTTTTCATTAATTTCATCATATCTTTCTACATTCATTATTATACGTATCAGAAAGCCATGCAAGCTTATTGTTGGTTTTCCATATCCAAAGGGGCAGTAATAATAACAAATTAACAATAGTAGATTACAGTGGGGCGAGGGGGGGGGGGGTGCGGAAGTAAGTCATTACATGAGGGATCAATTTTGTGAAATGAGCCAAACTCAAGAGGGTGTTTTTAAGCTTTTGCTTTGAAAACTGTTTTTTGACGAGTGTAGAGTTTATATCCCGACATCCCGAGCCGAAGGCTGTATACTTCGCCTATGTGTTGTTCAGCAACTCGGTTTGAAAAAAATGTTATTTTGACACGTGTAGTTGCATACCTCGCCTTCGGCTCTGATATGCAAACTCTACACTTGTCAAAATAACTGTTTTTTGAAACCTTGTTGCTGAACAACACACTTATGAGTTTCGCTCGTATTAGAAAATTGATCCCTCATGTAATGAGTTATCTACACCGCATCCAATGTAATCTACTATTATTCGTCAATTTTTAATTCGTTTAATTTTTGGGAAAGGCCACGATCCATTTTCAATTGGAATGAATGAAGGTGACGTTGATTGCAGATTCAAATAATCGTTTGTATCCCATGAATACCACGTACCGAGGACACCAACAGGTGTCTCATTGATTATTTGCGCAGATTGCTTTGCATACTGCTTCGCTTTTAGCGTCTTACTACCAACGCTTTATCTGATCCGTCCCGGCAACTAAATCAGTAAAATAATAAACAAACTTTAATAAACACGCTGCCAAAGATCGCTCGGTCCAACACTCTGATGATCTAAAGGTGGCTTAGATTACCTTGCTACATTGTAAAACGATTATTGTCGTGATCTAAAAATGGAGCAAACAAACATTTCAACAATCCAAGAACCTTGAGTTAGAGGTAATAATATCCATGGATTTGGGCAATTGCATGAACAACTCTTCTATTGTAGGTAGGGAAGCAAACCTAGAGCAGCCATTCATGTTTCCAAAAATTTGATGATTCTGAATGATTCAGAGTCAATTTTCAAATAGTGATCTTAGAGAAGTGCAACGAGTACAGCATCGAAATACTCCAATTGTTCGTCGACTTCAAGCCAGCCTATGACAGTGGTAGAAGAAGTAAGCTATAGAGAGTCTTAGAGGATTTTGGAATTCCCTACAAACTGATCTCGCTAACGAAGCTAACACTAAACGGAGCTAATAGCCGAGTAAGGATCTGCAATCAACTGTCAGAGACTTTCGACATTGAGGAAGGCCTACGTCAAGGAGATCCTCTTGCAACACTTGAAGCAGCTGTACGAACCATGGACATAGACTCCAGCGGCACCATTTTCGCCAAGTCCAGTCAGTTGCTTGGTTTTGCAGATGACCTGGACATAATTGGACGAAATACGGATGTTCTTAAAGATAAGTTTATGGACTTGGAGAGGAAAGGTACCGACCTTGGATTGAAGGTCGACGACGGAGAAATGGAATACATGATCATCCCACTTACGAATCAATATCGGGAAGATAACGTAACGATTGACACACATTCAAAATGGTCAATAAGTTCATATAACTTGGATCAGAGCTGAACTTAACATTGCGGACTTTGGGCAACCGGAGTTATCACAGCCCGCTGAAAATTCTAAAGTGTAAGTGAGTAAGACGAAATTCAAAATGCGCACTTTATAAAATTGTGATCAGACCGGTAGTTACGTACGATTCGGAGTCGTGATGCTTGACACAGAAAGATGAATAATCTCTGCATACGTTCGAACGAAATGTACTGCGTACAATATTTGGACCAGTTTTTGACCGAAAACTGAACCGATGGCGTAGACGATATAATCGCGAGCTCATAGAGCTTTTTGGAGAGCCCGACATAGTCAGAGCAACAAAAATAAATAGACTACGTTGGCTCGGTCACGTACAACGAATAAATAAACATCGTATTCCGAAAAAATTTCTGAAATCCAAACCTGAAGGCAAAAGGAGTGCAGGTGGAGCGACGCTGCTTTTGTCAACTTAAGAACTGCGGGAGCAACCAGCTGGGAGACGTTAGCTGCAGATAGGCTCGGTTAGAGAAGCAAACCCTTAATGGATTGCAGTGCCGGTTAAGTAAGTAAGTGTGGACTAGAAAGTAGGGCGCATTCGTGGAGGATCACGAGTGAAGAAATGTTCTCCGACCACAAATTGATTAAATTCAGTGTTAGTGGATATGCTCCGGAGAGACGACCGTATAGAAACCCTAGGAAAACGAAATGGGATAATACAGCAGTTGGGTTTTAAAACTCCAATTTGAAATCATGCTAAAACATTTTATTTTTAACCAACCGGCTTCGGGAAATTATGTTCCCATCATCAAGGTTAATTACAAACTCAAATGGGATACTTTCAGGGAGGTACTGCAGAAGCGGGTAGACGGCTGTAGAGGTTGACAAGACAAATGAGAAGTTAACATCAGATCTGATTGCGGCTTATGAAGAGGCTTGTCTGTTGGTTAAGCCAAAAACGTTGTACAAGAAGTCATTGTGGATAGAGGGTTTGGTCAAGAAAACGAAAGGAGCCAGGAAGGCCTGAAACGTAACCTCGAGAAGGGGGAGGGAAGACAATTATGAAAAATTTAGAGCATTACAAAAAGATTATAAAAAGGAACAGGAAATCTGGGAACAGAAGGTGAAAAGGAAATTTTTTGAAGAGGCAGACTCAGCCCCTGCTTACGCACGGGTGCATAAGATAACCACGAAAGATTGTAGAGTCCAAGTGGGTTCATTAAAGAAGCCAGATGGTAACTACACCATGAATGGAAGATACAGCAGAACTCCTGCTCAGGACTCATTTTCCGGGTTGTCTGGAGCCATCACAAGATTTACCCTTCAAGAAATGTCATCAACCCTTTCGCAAAGAAGGAAGTTTGTGGAACGCCTGGTGAAAAAAGGATAAATAAAATGGGCAATACATAATATTCATTCTCATAAGTATCCTGCAGGAAGTCATGAGGATTTTCATGGGCTCGGTAGCTCTGGGTTACATACCAAAGTTGTGGGAGAAAGTTAGAGTAGCTTTTATTCTAAAACCTGGTAGAGCCTCTCACAGTGAAGTCACAGATTTTAGACCGATCAGCCTAGCATCGTTCCTCCTAAAGGCACTGGAAAGGTTATTTGATTTCTATATTCGGGGGGAGGTGCTGAAGAGGTTTCCGTTACACGCAAATCAGCACGCGTATCAGGTGGGCAATTCAAAAAACACTGCTTTGCATCAATAGACCCAGAAAATAGAAATTATGCTAATGAATGGGAAAATTGCGTTTGGCAATACGGGATTTGACGCTATAAAGAAGGCGGCGCAAGATAGACAGATGGAGGTAAGGGGTAGCCATAAGATGGATAGTTTCCATGCTGGAGAACAGAATAGAGGAAGAGACGATCTGTGGTGAAGTTATAAAAATGAAGGTGACAAGAGGATGTCCCCAGGGGGGCATTCTATCGCCCATCTTATGTTGCATGGTGATAGATTCCTTACTGTTTCGACTCAACGAAGCAGGAATCTACGCCCAAGGCTATTCTGATGACCTATCAACTTTGACATGTGGGGATTTTGAGGAAACGCTGGAGGATCTAATGAGGACGGCTATATCTGTGGTTGAGAGATGGTGCATTGAGCACAATCTGAAAGTGAATCCCGAAAAGACAAAAATTATTCTCTTCAGTAGAAGGAAATTTGAAACACGAAACCTCAAGGGCAAATTTAAAGTTTACTGGAAAGTTGTATAGCTATCATCCATGGTAAAGTATCTGGGAGTCACCTCAGACTACAAAATGACATGGTTCATTCACCTGAATGATAAAATAGATAAAGCTTCAAAATACTCCACACATCCCTTGAAGCCAAATTTTCGCGTATGAAATCTAAAAGTGTAGAAAAATTATTTCGTTGGTGGGTCCGGCATTTGTAACGCTTTGTCAATCAATGTGACAACATTTCAACAGAGTTTTTTACGTGTCGAAGTCCAATTGATATCATTTGTTTTGGAAGAGAAAACAAGGACTCGCGTCATATTTCCCTTTTTAAAGGGTTTTTGTTGTGATAGGTCATTCGAAAATCCTAAGTCTTATTAGGGGAACGGGCTTTAGCATGCCGAGTGACCTCATGAAGACGGAACTGATGTTGGATGACCTTTTTGTGACAATTACTCCTCATAGAGATGAATGGCTTGGTGAGGGAAAGAAATAGCCACCAATGGAAGATATTGTGTGTTACACGAACGGTTCCAAGAAGGCGCTTCGGTCAGGCATATTTATTTTCATTTATTCCATTTATTCCCATTCACTCCCATGTATTCCATGAACCGTAGAAGTGCGTGACCCCTCAGACTAGGCTCATCTGTCTTGAAAAAATTGAAGGACTTTGTTTCGAGGGGTAACCGACTTCAAAAAATTCCCTAAAAAATCCCAAAAAATCTCAAAAAATCCCAAAAAATCTCAAAAATCCCAAAAAATCTCAAAAAATCCCA
>CM055404.1:89884925-89923598 GCA_029228625.1 Pseudolycoriella hygida
TTTTAAAAGCATAAAAATTGACCCAATGTCCAACTGCCCAACATTTTCACCAATACTGGTGACTTCTACTCACAAAACTCTGAGACTTTGCCAAAGAAACCTATCGTCTAACTCCCATACATTCGAACATAATTTTAAAAGCATAAAAATTGACCCAATGTCCAACTGCCCAACATTTTCATTACTGGTGACTTCTACTATCAAAACTCTAAGGCTTTGCCGAAGAAACCAAAGATTTAACATCAACCAAAAAAAAGTACAAAGAAAATCAACACATCATTTCGTTCCATACAAATAATTCCTTACAAAGAAAATATTTGAATACGCCACATAACTTCGTTTCATACATATAAAAAAAAGTATTTGAATACGCCACTTAATAAACAAACAAAAAAATTTGCGTGTGTAAACACGCCCCTCCTAAATACATTGAGAATATTACTGACTGAAGCCACGTGCATAAAATAGTTTTTTCGTTTATTCCATTCCACATTTACACACACACAAACATATATATTATCCCTGAAATTACTTGAACAAATTTCTCATATAAAAATTACTAATTATTTTCGTTGTATAAATGTTATACTTCACAGAAAATACCTCTGTTCAATTCGCTTGAAAGTATCGCCGGTTGGTGATGTCCAGCGCTAAGCGTCGTTGCAAAACGATGCTAGGTGAGGATGGTGATACTGTTCTTATAAGGGAGAGTGCTCCCATAATAAGAGCGCTTTATTTTTGAAGGGGACTGCTTCATTGCGGTCCCGACCCTCTAACAACGGAAGGTCTCTCGTTCTCTATCTCTAGGTTCCCCGTCTTGATTTCTTTTGCCATTCGAAGTTAGGCTTGCATTGCTTTTTTGGGTTAAAAAAGGCAATGCAAAACAGTTTAGTTCCTCGGAACCCTTCAAGCAGGTCGGACGTAGATAGATTCACATGGGAATCTACTATTGCATTGCCTTTTTTTGACTCATAGAAGGCAATGCAAAACGACACTTTACTTCAGTTCCTCGGAACTCTTCAAGCAGGTCGGACGTAGATAGATTCACATGGGAATCTTCTTTTGCATTGCCTTTTTTTGGCTCATAGAAGGCAATGCAAAAGAATCTACTATTGCATTGCTTTTTCTTTGGCTTTCGGCTTATAAAAGGCAATGCAAAGCGACACTTTGCTTCAGTTCCTCGGAACTCTTCAAGCAGGTCGGACGTAGATAGATTCACATGGGAATCTTCTTTTGCATTGCCTTTTTTTGGCTCATAGAAGGCAATGCAAAAGAATCTACTATTGCATTGCTTTTTCTTTGGCTTTCGGCTTATAAAAGGCAATGCAAAGCGACACTTTGCTTCAGTTCCTCGGAACTCTTCAAGCAGGTCGGACGTAGATAGATTCACATGGGAATCTTCTTTTGCATTGCCTTTTTTTGGCTCATAGAAGGCAATGCAAAAGAATCTACTATTGCATTGCTTTTTCTTTGGCTTTCGGCTTATAAAAGGCAATGCAAAGCGACACTTTGCTTCAGTTCCTCGGAACTCTTCAAGCAGGTCGGACGTAGATAGATTCACATGGGAATCTTCTTTTGCATTGCCTTTTTTTGGCTCATAGAAGGCAATGCAAAAGAATCTACTATTGCATTGCCTTTTCTTTGGCTTTCAGCTTATAAAAGGCAATGCAAAACGACACTTTGCTTCAGTTCCTCGGAATTCTTCAAGCAGGTCGGACGTATGTTGTTTCACGCTGGAAATTTGTGACCGACAATTTACAGACAAACAGACAAAGTTTTGACTTTTATAATTAGTAATGCTACATCTTTAATGTTTATACGTGCGTAATTTTTGAATGGCCTCTAAGTATACAAGCCGAAAAAGATAGCCGGCATCCAAATTCTAAGTAAAAAATTAGCATCGCATCGATTAGTAAAATTCAACTTTCTGCACGTACTATTAATTTTAATAAGAACAAACCGTAATCTTCGTAATTTGGATAACTATCCGCGGGTGTTACCATAGTTAATTGTGTGAATGCCCAAATTACAACACGTCTAAGCCATATGAAAATGTTGATAAAATGTTTGATTGGCTACAAATATTGACAAAAAATTTACCTGGAATTTATTTTATTAAGGGGAAAGAGATAGAAAGCGACACTTACACCGTACAAAACATTTCCTGAACTGAAGTCACTTTTCGCATCTTTTGCACAGACGCCTTGATAGTTATTTATAGTTACTTTTCGATAAATATTTTCTTCCACAAATCGCTTCATCAGCCATTCTCTAACATCGCCGAAGAATACACCAGTCTCTTCTCTGTTGGGCGAAACAATAACATATCCGCTATTGTCCAAAACATAACAACCAGCGTCAATTATTTTTCCGTCTTCTGTAAAACATTTTATGTCTGCATCACAAGAATCACGGGAATCACCGCACTAATTGAAATAAATTTAGCTTTTAGACTTCAAGTGGTAGAAGTAAGAGTCACTCTCACCTTGCTAGTGATGTTCTTGAATAAATTGTATAGAGCTGAATGCTGAAATTGATACCCGACAACCGCAGCAGGTGCAGATCTAGCATCTTCATTTAAAAATATTGCATGGCTTGCAGTTACTAATGTATCTTCTTTCGCTCCCACATCAAACGGCACCGAAAAGACGAAGCTTTGTTGTTCCGCCAAATGCTGTTCAACTGCTCTAATATACCATACTTCATCGGTTGCACGATTGTGTACCTCTTGGAAACGTTGACTAAAAATAGACCTTTATCATTTTTAAATCAAAAAATTTTAGCAATGATTCATACTCTGGCTCAAGTTCGTTGGTTTTGTTCATGTCAAAATCCATCCAACGAGTAAGACCACTTTGAGTGGCCAGAAATGCAACTCTCAGTCCAAACATCTTAATAAGTTCATTTCTGCGCATTTATAATTTTGTTTTCATTTAAATTTTTCAACTTTCAACTATGTTATAAAATATCGAAGTTTTATCCAGTGCAACATTTTTCCGTTAATACAGCAAAAGTGGGGTTTGAAAACGGTCATAAGGTATAATTCGAAATTGAAGTGTTTTCAAATCTCCCTGTTGCTGTATTATGTACACAATTGTGCCGTATTCTGCGTTTCAGTTAATTAATAATTTCATTCATGGAACTAGCATCACATTTCTTCGTTACTTTACAGTTTAACTTGAAATCGACTTAAATATCGCCAGCGTGATTTTGTTTTTAGCTCATTAACTTGAAATGAGTTATACGTAAATCATTTTCTTTTGTTTAAGCCAGACATTCAAGTTAATCGTACCCAAGTAGGGGAAACATTCGTTACATGTTGTTAGACATTTGTTTTTCTATTTTGTTAAACTTCTTTTCTTGTTCATCACAACCAAAACCCTTTTTTAAAAGCGAAATGAAGCGTAAAGCCTTGTCCCTTCTTCCAAAAAACCGTATCAATTGGAATGGCGCGTAATGCTATGAAAAGCAAAAAATTCTTCCGAAATATTTTTTCACATATTATTTAAAAATGCGTCACAATTTTTCTACGCTTCCAAAGCCTCAAAATCCGGAAGCGTCAAAATACTGAGCCCTCAAAATGCGGAAGAATCAAAATTCGGAATGAAAATAAAATTTCTGATTCTTTCCGGATTTAAAAAAATAGGGAAAACTCAAAATAAGGAACTTTGAAATAGGAAAGAAATTTTCGTAAAAATTTTCAAGGCTGGCAGCGCTCGTGAAAAATGTGAGCGGCGTTCGCGCTCAAATCTCAAAATCGAGCGGCGCTCTTAGCACTCGAAATTTGCGGTCACTACTCTATTCACGAAAACAATGTCGAAGAATATCTGAAGGATTCAGTTCATAGTATATGGTAGAAATAGTACAAAATACGCATTTCAGACATATGTTCTAGAGTAAATGGCAGAAAGCTAATTCGTGCAATTTTGGGTGTGCTTGGCAAAAACATATAGCTTACCAAAGTTTGACTTTTTCTAATCTCGCTATACATAAATGACCTCCCTCGAACCCTCAACCACACGCTGTGCCTCCTGTTAACAGATAACGTTCAACTATTTCATCAACAGCTGAAAAGGACTCGAAGATGCTGAAAGAAAAATCGAAGGCACAGTGAAACACTTGTAGGTCAATATAGATTCTGGTCTGTCGCTTTGTTTTTTCGTCCGGGACAGAGGCTAGATCATTTTATTTACTAGTTCCGCCATTTTTTTATGAGCTTTTGCTCACATGGATTCTCTTAGAGATCATTTCGTTATCAACGTTATTACTGTGTCAGTGGTAAATTGCACACAAACCTAGTGCCATCTATGATGTAATAATATATATATAATAATAATAATCTGCCTTAACAACCCATGAAGGGTTAGGGGCTAGATCATTATTTACTAGTTTCGCTACTTTTTGTGGTTCTACTATTTGAGATCCTTTCATTACCGGAAAGTTTTTACTGTGCCAGTGGTAAGCTGTGCGACAAACCCAGTGCCATCCATGAGATGTACTAGGAACGAAACTAGTAGGAGTAGAATACCGACCCCTCCCAACAATGCCTTTCACCGGTAAGCCGTACGATGGCGCTACACTCAACTTCACATGACTTGAACCGATTCAATTAGCTTTGTTTTGTTTACAAATCTAACAATCGGAACAAATCTGTCTGCGGCTGAGTTTCGAATCAACGCACTGGCAACTCGATCTCATAATAGCAAGCAGACGTGTTAACCACTACGCTATCGAGTTCTATGTATCTATGATGTACTAGGGCGGAAACTAGTTTGGCTTAGAATGCCGGTTCGCCCCTTCAATGTGTTTTACCGGCAGGCATTTTTTGGACTACATGCTTAACGTGATTCCGTACCACGCCTAACGGTAGCTAGCATTTAACCATTAGGATTTCTTCTGGTGCTAATTATATCTCCGTCCAAAGTCAGACTCAGATATTTGTACACATAATTCATCGAAAATGGGTGATGTCATATTTGTCATTCTTTTATGTAAGTATCGTTGGGGCACCAAATTCATAACTACCCAAATTGCGAAGCCTGGATGTGCCTAGAAATGTTAGTTTCATGCTATACATTTAAGAGAAATCCTGTACAGAATTTGTCACCACCAGGATTCCATTTCCATTTTAAATGCACAAATTTCACATTTTTTATCAATTTTTTTTTGCACTTTTACTTTTTTTGTGTGTTTAAAGTGCAAGTGCACCAAATGTTTGCCTTAATGTCATGGCAAGTAAGCTAGTAAAGTCACTAATTCTACCACTTCTTTGTATTTGACCCTGTCTACGCTACTCAAACGCTGATCCTTCTCCGCCATTCGTCGAACCAATACAACGAACCATCAACGCCGCATAGAACTACAACATGCTACTCACTGCTCACGCAAAAATTTTAATTTACCCTAAACGATCTACGCAATATGAAAAAAGTCAACTTTTGCAGCGCAAAAGCTGAAAGTACATACAAATTATTTCGTCGTTGGGTCCGCCATATGTGACGAAATTTTTTTAACACAACGTAATTTTGTTTAAAAAGAAACGCTAAAACTTTTTCAGAAAGTAAAACTTTGAACACAAGATTCCATTAAAACAAATTTTTGCGTATTATCAGCGATAGCATTTATTTTGGAAGCGGCCTTACGGACTACGTCACACTTTACCTTTAAAGAGGTTTTTGTTGTGATATTAGTAGTTTTGGTTAGAAAGGGTTAGCTCAGTGGTAACGTGGGATGGGATGGCGCAGTGGTGAACGCACTAGCCTTCCACGCAGAAAACCCGGGTTCGATCCCCGGGATGTATAGGATTTTTCTGTGATAAAAACATGTAAAGGATCATCCCTAAGTTCACCCAAGCTTCATAAGTTGGGTAGTTGCTGTGGAGCAACAACGAAAAGTATCAGAAATAAAATGCTCATATGTGACGTCACAAGCATATGACAATCCTGCATACACAAACAGCATACAATGCACGTCAGCGGAGACTTGGCACACTTGTTCTGCCCTGTTAACTTATAATACCGTATGTCAAAATGAAAGCTTTCGAATTTTCTATACATTTTGCATTGAAATTGAAAGCTCCGAGCTTTCAACTTACGATGTTTTATGTTAACAGGGCAGTGTTAGTCGAGAAAAGAAATTGATGGGAAAAAACGTTGACGTATCCCCACTAATCCCCCATAGGTGGCGCTGTACTGGACATACAACACATACGAAAAATATGGCGGGACAATGAACACGGTGCGAATGATGATGGCCATTTCAATTGGATCGCACAAAACGCAAAACATCATCACTATGGTTGTTGGACCTGTTAACATGTTAACCTCCCAACAATAGCAACGAACATATCAACAGATCAAAAGAAAAAATGAAATACTCTTAGACATAAGACTGTAAACTGGAATTAAGAATATATAGATATCAGATGTAATGTAAATAACCATACGATTCCACCAAGAATTTCCGGGTTCAATCCTGGTGGGGACAAATTTCTCTTCAATGTATAGCATGAAAGTAACGTTCCTAGGCACACCCAGGCTTCATAATTTGGGTTGTTTTGAATTAGGTGTCGCAACGAATCGTACACAGAAGAATGACAAATATGACGTCACCCATATTCGATGAATTCTGTGTACAAATATCTGAGTCTAGATTTATAGATTTATCAGGGTGCGACGGGCCATTTCTGGCTCCTAAAACACAGATCTATTGATCCTTTGTTTTCTTCCCGTTCATCATGTACATCATTTAAAACCTTCCGGTTCACACCAAGAGCCTATCTAGGGCGATAGGTCCTAGGTCAAAGATATCGGAGGGTCGAATCACATAACCACCTAATGTCATGCTCCTTAGCAGGTGGAACTTCGGGCATTCGCATATTACGTGGACGCCCGTTTCCTCCTCCAAGCCACAGTCACATCTTGGATCAGCATAATGATGATGTTTAAAATAATCAAAAATTGATGAAAAAAGAAAAATTGTAGAATTCACCGCTTCAGCAGTGGTTCAGCTATCCAGCACAAATTCAGAAATAATTAGGAAAACCAATTTGACAAAAACTAAAGAAACTTTCTATACAAAATTAACGAAAAAATGAAAAATTTTATTTTTTATCAATTTGTGCTCGGCGCCCCGACTACTTTGAATGTTGGGAACTTTACCATTAGCCAGCACAAATTGAGCACTAATTCGGGAAACCAACTTGAGTTTGGAAAAATTTAAATTAAAGGGACTCCCCATACAAAATTAACGGAAAAATGAAAATTTTGATTTTTTATCAATTTGTGCTCGGCGCCCCGACTACTTTGAATGTTGGGAACTTTACCATTAGCCAGCACAAATTGAGCACTAATTCGGGAAGCCAATTTGAGTTCGGAAAAACTTAAATTAAAGGGACTCCCCATACAAAAATGACGAAAAATGGAAAATTCAATTTTCGATCGAGTCGTTTTCGGCTCTTAGAGCAGCACAAATTCTAGGACTGGTACCATTCGACAGCACAAATTCAGGCGCAAATTATAGACCCAATTTCCATGCTAGCACAAATTTGGGGGGTGCTGACGACATACTCCTACGCATCAAAGTTTTACTGAAGACTAAATGAATTATCAGACTTTTAATTGTCAACAACATGAGATATGTTCACGTTAACATTTTCTTTTGTTGAATTCTGCATCGAACGCACGCGTGCTCTATGTGAATTCAAAAAAGCGCCCGTTTGGTAAACACATCCCATTCCCTTTGACTTTTAAAAGTCATAAATTTCATAATAGTGTTCAACGTAACTTTGAAGCGCTGTATAACTTTAGAGAAGAAACCATCTCTCTCAGTAGTATCATTCCGGAGCTAAAATTAGAAAACCGAAAAAGCATAAACGAAAATCCAAGATGACGCGGCTATGACAGCTGGCAGTCATTTTTTATTATCCCAAAATAGTTTAATGATCAAACTCTATAACTTTCTAGAAGAAACCAATTCTCTTGAAATCCCAAAAAATTTTCCTGATCAAACCATAACTTTGTAGAAGACACCAACTAAGTGTTGTCATTCCGAAGCTAAACTTCGAAAACAAAAAAAGTCTAATTTATTGCTTGGGAAAATTAAAGATGGCGCCGGTTTGACTGCTGGCAGCCATTTTCTTAAGAACCCAAAAAATTCTTCTGACCAAACTTTCCCACTTTCCCACTTTCCCAAAAAACCAACTCTCTAGCATTGTCACTCCGGAGCTAAAATTTGAAAACTCTGAGCACTACGTGAAAAACCCCTAAAAAAACTCAAAAAACGCCATTCAAAAACCGTTGGGACAAGGCACTATGTATTGGGGATTGTAGTTTCAGTTTATCTAGTTTAAATGTTGCTTCAACAACGAATATGACTTATTGGGTGGTCAATGAAACTCATTACTTCTCAAGTTATTATGAGTATTAATGAAGCGAATTAGCCTGGATTTGGACCCTTGGCATTTCATACAACTTATGCCGTTTCGAACAGTTGTTGGTGACATAGAATCACATGAAATTGATCCAATTTATATATTCATTGAAATTGTTATTTTCATTATATCGAATACGAAACTTGTATATTTCTCTTCCCAAATGAGACGCGAAAATTAAAAAATGCAACTCTCAGTAGGTCTTAGAATGCTATGGGAAGCGAAAGTATTTTCAGCCCTCTAAACAGAGGTGCGAAAGTAAACAGAGGGGCGAAAGTACTTTCGGTCCTCTAAACAGAGGTGCGAAAGTAACTGACACAGCAAAAAAACTTTTCATGCCTCGGGGCCAAAATCGAAGGAAATTTTATAAATTTCTCTCGATTTTGGACCTCTGCATGAAAAATTTTTTGTGTATCTGTTTTGGACGACTCATTTTAGGCACTTTCGCATGTAGACTTCGCTCTGCTCGGTCTACAACACGCGAAATTGCCTAAAATCAGTCGTCAAAAACAGACACACAAATAACTATGGACACTTCATTGAGTTTACTTCGATCAAAGTGTAACAAATCTGTGCGCCAGTGCTACCGAGGTTTTTTATGCGGAATTAAACATGATATTGTTGACGAAGGAAATATTATTTTTTTTGAAATTAGTTTTGTCTTTCTAGTTTTGTAAGGAAAAACTGCAATATTCTCGTAGTTTTTGTTATGTGAATCACATAATTTTGGATGTGTATCACGAGTTTTGGATGTGTATCATTAATTTTGGATGTGGATCATTTCGCATGAGAATCACAATGGTTATTTGTGTACGTGCTATGGACGATTGATTTTAGGCAATTTCGCGAACTAAGCAGGTGCACATACAACTTTTCATGAATTGGGCATAAATTAGAGATATTTTCTTGTAATTTAGACGCTCGGCATGAAAAATAATGTTCATGCCTGTTAGGGCTACAACACGCGAAAATACCTTAAACCACCGGCTAAGACAGACATGAAAATTAATATTACATGCAATGAGCCGAAATCAGAATAGTTTTTTATGTGCCATTTTTGGACGATGTTTTGAGGCAATTTCACAAGTTGTAGACCGAACGAAGTGAGAAAAATTCCTTAATTTATGCCCAAGGCATGAAAAATATTTTAAAAAATGCCCTCATTTTCGTCCCCGTTGCATGTAAAACATCATAATTTTTAATTTCTTTATGCTGTTGCTAACAACTTAATAGCGCAGTGGTTAACACGTCTGCTTGCTACTACGAGATTGAGTTGCAAGTGCGTCGGTTTGAAACTCAGCCGCAGACGGATTTGTACCGATTGTTAGATTTGTAAACAAAACAAAACTGATTGAAGCGTTCAAGTCAAGTGAAGTTGAGTGTAGTGCCATCGTACGGCTTACCGGAAAAGGCATTGTTGGGAGAACCGGTATTCCACTCCTACTAGTTTCGCTCCTGGTTACATCCGTAGATGGCACTGGGTTTGTCGCACAGCTTATCACTGGCACAGTAAAACTTTCCGGTAATGAAAGGATCTCAAAAAGTAGAACTACAAACAACGGAACTAGTAAATAATGATCTAGCCTCTAACCCTTCATGGGTTGTGAGGCAGATTATTATTATTATTTATATGCTGTTGGTGCTATTACTGCAGTGATGTTTAAATCATAACAATTCCAATGAATAAATTATTGACCTTTGTTGAATTTATTAATGAGTAAGTTTTCGTTTCGAGTTGCATTTTTTAATTTTCGCGTCTATTTGGAATTCGAAAATTACAAGATTCGTATTCGTTGTAATGAAAAGTTGTGTGAATCACATGTGACGACGTAAAAAATTTCAACCTGTGCGATTGCCGCCCTAGCCTTCGGCGCGGGCTGCAAATTTCGCACACGGTTGAAATTTTTACTTTCGTCCCTTGTGATCCAAATAACTATAATACAACAAGGGAGCGCGGCTAGAGTTGTGTATTAAGTTTCTCATAGTTTTCCCTAGGGCAGAAATTCAAAAAATATAATCCCAAGTGATGAAAAGTAAAATTTTCCGCGGCGCCGTGATTACATTTTTACTTTTTTCCCACGTATGAAGCATGAAAAAATAGTGTAGTTACGAATGTATGTCCCCAACAACTTCCAATACCAAAATGAATTTGTATTTTCGACATCTGAAATTGTCGATCAATTGAAACCGATGAAATTGTAAAGGACGTGAAGTATTGATTTTTATTTTATTTTTTGTTTCGGTTAACCGGTTAAGCGGTTATTTCGCGTCCGGTTAACCGTAGCGGCGGTTAGTGATTTCCCGGTTAATTGCAATCACTAGTTACAAACAACGTTTTTTGCTCCGTTATGATCATAATGAGACGAAATCATAAAAACGAACATACTGAAATCACTCTACAACAATTTCATGCACACTTGCGGTCGAAAAAGTTTATGTTTCTTTTTCGGGCGAAAAAGTACTTAAAGGACTCAAATAACACCAACTTGAAGTTTTCAATCGTAGTTGCCGTAACGAAAAACGTCGAATTATGGTCGTTGGGAGCAAAAACTTTGTTTTTCGACTCGGAAGGAGTTTTGAATTTTTTGAGAGTTCTACAATTGTGTCGTATTCTGTGTCCATTGGTTAAACCCCTTCTTTTCGATGTTGTAATGAATATATATTAGTTTTTCTTAATTTTGTTGTTGTTGTAAACTTCGTTTTTCTAAGACGAAAATTGGTATACGACACGTAACCGATTATAAGTTTCTGTTTTCTGCCTGCGCATCAGCTTGCGATTTTTAGGCCTTTTTGTGATTTAAATCAAAATAGGAACCGCTCATAAATGACGTCTGTTTTTTCGATCTTTCAGAACTCCCTCCCCCTTGTCATATTGAAGTGCCGTTGAACGATATGTGAGACAAAAATGGACTAATTAGTAAACTTTAGTTTTTTTCTGAATGGGTGGTCCTCAAATTCGTATGTACTTTCAAGGGGGTATTTGGAATTGTACGGTTTCGTACGGAGAGGGGGTGGGGGTCAAAAGTGCCAAAAAATCCTTACGTCATTTGTGAACAGCCCCTTATGATCATTTTTCAAATTAACAATTCATTTACATTGAATCGAAAATTCAACACGGACCAAATTTTATAAAAATTTTTCAATGTCAGGACCCTCTCCCACAGCTTCCTGGTTGGGAAAAGAAAACAAATGCGATGCGATTTAATAGTCATTTACATCACAAGGCCTACTCGTTTTCGCGTGATGTATTGAGTTTTTCATGGTTGCTAAGAGAACCGAAAGTACTTTGAGGCCCTCGTAAGAGTGCCGGAAATACTTTCGGTTCTCTCAGCAAGCATGAAAAATTTCTTTTTCCTTCTCTTTTATTTCATTATTTGATGATTCCGACATTCATTGATGAAAAGCAGAATGACAGATAAATTTCGAAATGTTTGCACGGGATTATCTTCTATTTTCTTCGCAAAAAAGTTTCGAAATGTGTCATTCAAGCAGAAAAATTTGTTAAAAAAAGTGGACAAATGGATACAAGAGTTTGATTTACTGATGTTTTGTTAATCTAGTTAGCTATATTGTTGGACCCACCATATTTTAACAAATCTTGCAGCAATTTTATTGGAATTGAGCGTAAACTCAATAACGATTTGCAGAAGGAATAATACTTTTGGTGGAATGACACGTTTCGGTACATTTTTTATTTGAAATTAATTAAATAACCTAGCCATACAATGTTTATTCAAGTTGATTTACCTCGGAATTTGCATTAAAAGTGCTCTTATGCTATTCCATAAAAAATTGTGCAAAATGGTATGAAATAATTTTTCAGTGTTTTCTTCTATAATTGTGCACCAGAACCAATTGGAGTTCTAAATGTTGGCTTATTCGCTATAAAGGAGTTAGCAAGGTGCAAATTTATTTGCGCAATTCTAGCGCACCCTAAGAGTGAAAGCGCATTTCGAGTGTTTAGGGCGAAAGAAGCTCAATTTTATTTAACATATCTCGGGGTCAGCGTTCAAATATTTATATATGAAAAAAATAATTTAATGTTAAGAAAGGTAAAAATTGAGAAAATTATCGTTTTGGTACCCATAGAAGTAATATTTTCTCATGGCTGCTGTACCTTCGGCAGATTAAAGTCCACCTGCTTGAATTGGATTGTATAAGGCGAGTTGACATAGTCTGAGTATCATTCTATGGCCATCGTTGCTGATATACACATGGTCTTAAGACAAGGTGTACTGATGAGTCGTAAACGACGAAATCAGCACTTTTAGTTTTTCGATTTTTGTTAAACAATTGGAAGTAGGATAGTTTAAAGCATGGATATGGATAGGTTTCTCTTATTTTGCCCATACGACCCGTGATAAGTTAAATTAACTTGTCCAAAATCACTATCCTGTAACACCTAACAAACAATGTATTGATGAGAATGTAACGTTTATTGGATTCTGGACAAATTAATTGACATCAATAGAGAAACTCACGACGCGACGTCACAATTAAAAGTTATTCGCTCTGATCGTTGGAAAGCTAATTTTTAAGTTTTACTTCGATGATGCGGGCGGATATTGAAAATCCCCCAAGATTTTTATAAACGAAAGGATTTTCTAAGAAAGCAGAAGATTTTCTTGTAAAAACTTTCGACTTCCTGAAACACTGCAGAGGAATTTCGAGAAATCTGAGGATTTTCTAAATATTTGAGGATTTTCGCGAAATCCGAAGATTTTCAAGGAATCTGAGGATTTTCAAAAATTCTATGGGTTTTCGGAAGTAATGCAAGGATTTACTTCAGCTACAATCATATATTTTTGGCCAGCATATGCGTTTTATTTGTCCAATTACTTCCACAAATACCACAACCGAAGTGCATACTTTTTTTACACAGAATAGGGAGTTGCGGGAAATGTTAACATTTGTTGTTTGTTTATTTGATTTTTGTTCGTTGTGTTCTTAAGTTTACCACGAAAAAACGTGAGCGAATGTGTTTTTCAAATTTGCTCACATTTGTTTCACATTTGCTTTCACATTATTTTAACCATAAAGTTTGTGTGAAAAATTTAGGCAAATAAACAAAAAAGTTTGGTCATTTCTGGTCACATCTATGAAGACGACGAGTAAATGCGCCAAGTAGATGCAACAATAATCGGAAAATAACATTCGAAACTATCACATTTCGTTTTGAAGATGGGCAAGTTGAAATTTTTTTAATAATAAGAATGCACACCGGAAGGTACTAACGGTCTATAAAGTTTGATGATGATGATGATGATGATAAGAATGCAATGATTTTGTCGCGCACCTCGGTACATTTTAATCTACAGTTGGGTGCTTGTCTATGCGGTATGTGATCGCCAGGTTCTTATTTGGTATGAAATCATCATACCGCGCAAAAAAAGTCGTTATCACATACCGCATAAAACGCGACCCACCTGTCTATTTTGCAGGTGTGACCTAAAATTATGAAAAAATACGCGAAAAGTAGTCAAAAGTGACTTTTGAAAAGCTTAAAAACAAATGTGGAAAATCACATTTAAAAAAATGTATTCAGATGTTTTCGACAATTTTCGTGATGGGTTTACAAAAAAGTGCGTTATGAAGAAATGTAAAAGTTTTTTTTACAGCGCGTCAAAATTCAAATTAAAAATTGAATGCGTTAGTTGTTTGAATTACAAACATGTGCTTTTAAATTTACTTGTTATGCTGTTTTCAACATTATCGACATTATCTCTGAATAAGTAAATGCTATGTTATTTTTTGATCGGTGCCAAATTTAAATCTACTACTCGAGGGGAACGATCGAGGCTTGCCGAGATTTCCCCTCAAATGGCAATATGATGCTTTATTGCGTAAGCGAAAAAGAGAAAACAAATAAAGGAGAATGACAAATGTCATTGTCAGCGATTAATAATTTCAACTTATATTACTAGATTAATAATTTTATAAGGGGAAACACTGCGCGTATGCAATAAAAAAAATTAGCCACAAAAATACATTAACAACAAAAATTAGATTCTCTTGTACATACTTTCGAGACAAAATAGTATCTAAAATTATTCATAATTAAAGAAAAATTTCTATTTTCCAGTTTAAAAAGTTTTTAGATTTAAATTCATCATGTACACACTCGAAAATTTCACATCGACCAACAAGCCGATCCACGCCGGGTAAACATCTTAAACCATAAATACAGCACATCACTTGCTGTAATGTTGCCAAAATTTAACAAAATTCAAAATTAATTATTACCACTCATTGTTGACAAGAAAATTAATAAATTCAATAATATACCAAAAAATTTAAAATGGTCACAAAAGCCCTTTCTGATTAAGACCAACCTTCTATTTGTGTACTTTGAAAGAGCTTGAAAAATTGATTGAAACCACAAAAAATAGATCCGAGTCCTTGCGTTCCCTTGCAGAACATTCACGTTTTTTCACGGTCTCAAGAATTTGACAAGATTCAGTGAGAGATCCTAAAGACTAGGACTAACTTTTTTTTGGGCTCATTGGTGAACTTTGGTGAACTTTCTCATGCTTTTTCGATATAACCACACCGAAAAGTTTCTGCATCAATAATAACTTTAGAATCAAGGCGTACACATAGTGTAATCTTATTACAAAAATATAATAAAATTACGTTTGTAACATTACAAAATTACAAAAACGCACCTTCGATTTACGCGGCCTATAGGAAAGATACAGTTTCGTGACTGGGTACTTTGAAAGAGCATAAAAAAGTTCACCAAAGTTCGCTATTGAACCCTAATAAATGTTGGTCCATGTCCTTGAAATCGGTCACTGAACCTTGCGAAAAAAGCCTTTTATTAGGTTTTTCACAAGGTTCGGTGACCGAACTCAAGGACATGGACAAACATTTGTTAGGGATCAATAGCGAACTTTAGTGAACTTTTTCATGATCTTTGAAAGTACACCAATTTGGAAGCTGTATCTTTCTTTCCAAATGGCCGAGTAAATCGAGAGTGCGTTTTCGTTACAATGTATATTATTACATTTTTTGTAATATCATTACATTTTTTGTAATAAAATTACAAAAACGTACGCTTGAATTCTGCAGCTACTACAAATATGAAAACGTTGTGACTTAAATTTCTTGAAAGAGCACCATAAAGTACACCTCTGCCGTAATTTGCATAAGAACCTTAACTTTTAAAAACAATTTAAATCGCGCCAAAAAAATATTGCATAACAAACTTAACTCGAAAAAGAAGAACACAAATAATTTGGAACAGAAAGTTAACTAAAAATACTAACAAAACATAACCAAAAACCCGTACGTATCAGAATAGATGTGACAAACAGAATAGATGTGGCAAAGTGACTCGAACGTAACTAAATAGACAAATAAGCAAAAATCCAACGTTTTCTGTTCTTTTATAACTGTAAGAATTTCAAAGATCCATAGAAATTACCCAAGGTAATGTCAAAGGCCCTACCGAAGTACGTCTCAGACCATTCAAATCTAGAAAAGCTTACATCCAAGGACTAAGTCGTTTTTCCCTAAAACTCAGAAACACGTGCTAACTAACATTTTATTGTCCACAACTTTGTCCTTGGAAGCAACTTTCTACCTCTCATAGTTCTGGAGATCCAGGTCATCCTGCCCAATTATGGAAGTGTCCATATACCAGGATAGGAACACATTCCATCAAAACTCTGAAACACGTGTTCGCTTATTTTTAATTCTCTACAACTTCGCTTTTGGAACCAACTTTCTTACTCTCATAGTTCTGGAGATCCAGGGCATCCTGCCCAATTGTGGAAGTGGCCATATACCAGGATTGGGCCAATTTTCACCAAAACTCTGAAACACGTTTTCGCTTATTTTTAATTCTCTACAACTTTGCCTTTGGAACCAACTTTCTAACTCTCATAGTTCTGGAGATCCAGGGCATCCTGCCCAATTATGGAAGTGGCCATATACCAGAATTGGGCCATATTTCACCAAAACCCTGAAACACGTGTTCGCTTATTTTTAATTCTCTACAACTTCGCCTTTGGAGCCATTTTTCTAACTCTCATAGTTCTGGAGATCCAGGTCATCCTGCTCAATTATGGAAGTGGCCATATACCACGATTGGGCCATATTTACCCAAAACGCTGAAACATGAGTTCGCTCATTTTTAATTCTTTACAACTTCGCCTTTGGAACCAACTTCCTAACTCTCATAGTTCTGGAGATCCAGGTCATCCTGCCCAATTATGGAAGTGGCCATATACCAGGATAGGGACACATTTCACCAAAACTCTGAAACACGTGTTCGCTTATTTTTAATTCTCTACAACTTCGCTTTTAGAACCAACTTTCTTACTTTCATAGTTCTGGAAATCCAGGGCATCCTGCCCAATTATGGAAGTGGCCATATACCAGGATAGGGCCACATTTCACCAAAACTCTGAAACACGTGTTCGCTTATTTTTAATTCTCTACAACTTTGCCTTTGGAACCAACTTTCTAACTCTCATAGTTCTGGAGATTCAGGGCATCCTGCCCAATTATGGAAGTGGCCATATACCAGGATTGGGCCATATTTCACCAAAACCCTAAAACATGTGTTCGCTTATTTTTAATTCTCTACAACTTCGCCTTTGGAACCAACTTTCTAACTCTCATAGTTCTGGAGATCCAGGTCATCCTGCCCAATTGTGGAAGTGGCCATATACCAGAATTGGGCCATATTTCACCAAAACCCTGAAACACGTGTTTGCTTATTTTTAATTCTCTACAACTTCGCCTCTGGAGCCATTTTTCTAACTCTCATAATTCTGGAGATCCAGGTCATCCTGCCCAATTATGGAAGTGGCCATATACCACGATTGGGCCATATTTTCCCAAAACTCTGAAACACGAGTTCGCTTAAATTTAATTCTCTACAACTTCGCCTTTGGGACTAACTTTCTAACTCTCACAGTTCTGGAGATCCGGGTCATCCTGCCCAAGTATGGAAGTGGCCATATACCAGGATTGGGCCATATTTCCCCAAAAGCCTGAAACAAGTGTTCGCTTAAATTTAATTCTCTACAATTTTGCCTTTGACAGTAAATCTTCATATTGCATAGTTAAGGAAATATAGACGAAAAACTGTTTTCGTATATGGCAAACTGTTATCGTATATGGCCAAGAATCTCAATTTCGTCCATTCGATTGGTCCCAGTGCCCACACCCCCGTACCGATTCCCAGTTCTGTGACATCAAATGCTTTCGTTTGACACCAAAATGAGGAATTTGCGTGCTATACTTGCTGAGACATTTGCAAAAAAGTTTCACCGACCCTCGAAAAACCATGTTTTTTGTCACTTCCTCGACCATATCTCCGGAACCACTTGATCGATTATGCTCATCTTCGAACTTGGGAGACATGTACCTTTCAGGGAAAAAAAAGTTTAGGCTGATCGGTTCAGCCGTTTGGAAAAAAAAGTGGAGACGGACAGACGGACGGACATTTTTTTATTGCTGATTCGTAATATTTAGACGATAATAGATGTATCCCCCCCAACTCCCACCTCGACCTACTCCACGTTACAATAAAATTGTTTGTAGTAAACGTATAGGACCTTTGTACTTCGTACGGGTCCAATAACTTGCATAAGAAACATAACTCCAATAAAATGCATTCACGAAAAACTTAACTGTAAAAAAATTACAATAAATAAATATTTTTGGAAATTTCATAAGAACTTTGACTCGGAAAAAATGTCAACAAACCTAGTTTTTTTGCAAATTATGGCAGACCTTTTAATCCGAAAAAAAAAGTTGGTCGGAGTCCCAGGCTCCGTTACTGAACATTGGGGTCCAACTACGAACTTTTCAAGAATTTTTAAAGGAACAGTGTGTGATTTGAGCTTATATTTGCTCGGGTTCAATGGTGCACTTTGGTGAACTTTTTCGAGCTCTTTGAAAGTACACATACACACATTCCACACACATTCCAAATGGCCTAAAAATAGAAGGATGATCTTCATCAGGAGGAGCTCATGTGACCCTATTACAATTTTTGTTATTTTATTGAATTTATTTAATTTCTTGTCAACATTAAACGTTGGGGTCCTTAATTTTTAAATTTTTTAAATTTTGGCAATATTTTAGTTAGAATTTTAGTTTTGTATTTGTGGTTTAAAACGTTTACCTGGTGTGGATCGGCTTCCTAATCGACATGACAATTTGAAGAGTGTGCATGGCGAATTTAAATCTTAAAACTTTTTGAATTGGAAACATTAAATTTTTTGAAGATACGAATAATTATGAAAACTATTGTGACATGAGACTACGTCAAGAAAAGCGAATTTTATTCGTTAATGCATTTGTATTGCGATTCCCCGCATCTTCCCGAGGACCCATTTCATTATTCATCGATAGTTGTTGAGAATGTTAGCGAAATTGAATATCGTGTCTCGTTTTGTAGTATAAAAAAAAGACAGTCGAAAATAAAATAATCCAAAATAAAATAATAAACAAACATTTTTACATATACGGGTAATAGTTCAAATTTTAAATTCTTCTATCTATCGTTTAATCGATGCTACAAATTCGATTGAAAATTATCCTCGCTACACGGTAGTAAGGGCCGTGACGCAAATTTTACACGCCAAAAAATTCACAAGACATTTTTTCAAAGAACTAAAGAACACATATACTGGAACTTTTTGACTTCCCCCTTCCTACGTATCTCCCGGGAAATATTTTTTCCGGGTTTTTCGCAAAGTTTTAGTCCGAATTGCCTTTCAAGTAATTGAAATCGGTTCAGCCGATCCGCAAATACGAATTTTTCAATTTTCCATTTTTCCATAGAAAAAATTTTCTGCTGAACATTTTTAAATGGTCGATGTCGTCAACCTTTGTTACTTTGTTTGAATCTCTGAAACGCCTCGATCGGTTTTGCCGAAATTTTGAGGGTAGCTTAAGATCATTATTTTAGTCGACACTTTTTTTTCCTTAAAAAAGTGGCCATTCCTGGGACTCAGTGTCATGATGACTCAATAACTCTAAAACTTTAAGAGTTAGAAAGTTAGCGAATACCTGTTTTTGGATTTTTTCGAAAAATGACCCAATACGGGAATATACCCAGTTCTTGAATTAGTTGTTCTGCAATGAAAAAAATGAGAAATGAGTCTTAACTCTCAAACTTTCGGAGCTGGAAAGTTACTTCTAAGGGCAAAATTGTAGAGAATTAAATTTCAAGGAACACGCGTCTCAAGGTTTTGGGGAAATATGGCCCAATCTTAAGATAAAGCCACTTCTAGAATCCGAAAAGTTGACCTACTTTTCAACTTTTTATGTTTATTTATTGAATAGCGTGGACATGTTCAGTACAATGATTCAATTTATAACATATTTAATCGTACAAAATATAAGAAAAAAATGAAAAAAAACCATAACAGGGATCAATTGAATTAAAAAAATCAAATTAATCAAACTAAGATAAATGGAATCAAAACGAATCAAGGTAATCAATAAAAAAAAGATAAAAATTAAGGAGTTAAACCGTTAAAACGATGACGCTAATTACCTGGGGAATACCATGAAACGTGATAATCGTTTGACGAACGAAAGAGGGATAATAAATGAGCCTTTAGTTCGATTTTAAATCTAGACACGTTGTTAATGAGTTGAATTGCTTCCGGTAAGTTATTGTAAAAGGGAAAGCCGCGATTATCTAATGAACTTTGTCCGAAATGAGAGCGAGAAAAGATGGTACGTAGAAGACTACATCACCTTGCGAAATGATCATGAATATCAGAATTCATCTGCATCGGGAAATAATGATCATGATCAGGCCAATCTTTAAGGAAAAAATTGTTGTAGATGTTTGATACAGATTGAAATATTCAATTGGTAAGATCGATTCGTTGAGAAATTCTCTAACCGACGCCGAGCCTCGAAGGCCATGAATATTTTTCAATGCTGTCTTTTGCAGTCGAAGGATGTCTTCAAGCAGGCATAGTGAAGCATCGTTCCATATCGGATTTAGATAACTCAAATGGGAGTGAACAAAGCAGAAGCACAATTTAAAGAAAACAGATGTGGGGACAAACCATCTAATACGTTTAGGTGCACCAATTACGGGGGACAGCTTCTTCACGATTCTAGTAATTTGGTCATCCCAGGAGAGGCGATTATTTAACAACAAGCCAAGATACTTCACCATTCTAAGGCGTTCTACTGACGTTCCGTCAAATTTTAGTTCGAAGTTCATGCTCGGACAATCACTAAAAATCATGTAGTTAGCTTTACTTATATTCACAAACATTTGGTTTTTTAAGGACCAGGCGTGCAGAAGATTCAGGTAACTTTGCATCAATAATTGTAAATTACTCATTGAATAACTCGAATATTGGAACGCAGTGTCATCTGCATATAGGTAAAGATTACCTTTGAATTTTTCTTCGACGAACAGAAGCGAGGACAAGGTTGACCCCCGTGGAACTCCACAGTTGGTGAGCTTTAATATTTCATCGAAGTGGCACGTTTCAACACAATTTATTAGTATATTACAGCACATGCTATGTAAGTAAGCCATTACTGAACGGGCTGATGTTCGCACAAGGTGAAACACAAGTGCGAAGGTTTGAGGAACGAGTGAAGCGAGTGTGCGAACATCAGCCCGTTCAGTAATGGCTTACTTACATAGTATGTTCTGCGATATATTTTATCGCATAGGGAACGGGGAAAGTTTAAACATGTTGGTTTTTTTATCAAAATTTCTCAATAGCTGGGATCGAACCGGGGACACCTCACGTATGAGACGAGTACTGTACCACTGAACCACGGGATCGTTTGAATGTTGGCAATAAAATTGCGTTCATCAGTTATTGTTGCAGATTTTCTTTAAGTTCAAAACAAAATAATTTTATTATTATTTTGAAATCGAGTTTTATTCTGTAACGATTTTTTATTTGTCTCATCCTTTTACAACAGTGTATCATTATAAATATCGGCATATACACTCATCTCTCCTTTTCGTTTAATAACAGCAAGAATGGTCCTTGTTCCACTGCAAATGCGCATATATACCCGTTCAATGATTACATGTATCATTTGCGTACCCACATGAAATAGCGAAGTGGCGCAGTGGTAGAGTGCTTGACTGTCGTGCGGATGACCGGGTATCGAATCCCGGCGTGTGAACTTTTTTTTAATAAATAAGATCGTTGATAATAATACAGAGTTTCAACGATATGACTTAAACAGCTACTACGTAGAGCGCTCGCTCATCATGCGTAGGACCCGAGTTCGATCCCCGTGTTTCATGATGAAACGCTCAACCGTTCAGTAATTTTCATGATTGAACGCCCAACAGTTCAGTAATTTTCATGATTGAACACCCAACCGCTCAGTAATGAAAATTACTGAACAGCTCGGCAGTCGTCCATGTAAGACCGATTTACATCAACAAAAATGTTACTAGTTTTGACCACTTACCGAGTCCGTATGCGATAAAATTATAAAAGTTAAAAGTTTGTCTGTTTGTCTGTCTGTAAATTGCCGGTCACAAATTTTCATCGTACATACGTCCGACCTGCTTGAAGAGTTCCGAATAACTAAAGCAAAGTGTCGTTTTGCATTGCCTTCTATAAGCCGAAAGCCAAAGAAAAGCCAATGCAATAGTAGATTCCCAAGTGAATCTGCACACGTCCGACCTGCTTGAAGAGTTCCGAGGTACTAAAGCAAATTGTCGTTTTGCATTGCCTTCTATGAGTCAAAAAAAGGCAACGCAATAGTAGATCCCCATGTGAATCTACCTACGTCCGACCTGCTTGAAGAGTCGTTTTGCATTGCCTTCTATGAGTCAAAGAAAGACAATGCAAAGGAAGATTCCAATGTAAATCTATCTACGTCCGACCTGCTTGAAGAGTTCCGAGGAACTAAATTAATTTACTTTACTTTACTTGTGGGAGTTAGATCATAGGTTTCTTCGGCAAAGTCTTAGAGTTTTGTTAGTAAAAGTCACCAGTATTGGTGAAAATGATGGGCGGCTCGGTGGAAGAAGCAGTACGGGGGTAACCGGTTGTATGGGGAAATGGTAGTACGGAGAAAACAGTAGTGAGGAGAAAATGGTAGTACGGAAGAAACGGTTGTACGGGAAACAATAGTACGGGGGAAATGGTTGTGCGGGGAAAATGGTAGAACGATGAAATGGTAGTACGGAGAAAACAGCAGTGAGGAGGAAATAGTCGGACGGGAGAAACGGTTGTACGGGGAAATAGTCGCACTGTGATAACGTTTGTACGGGGAAATGCTAGTACGGGGGAAATGTTAGTACGGTGAAATGGTAGTACTGAGCAGGAAATTGTAGGACGGGAGAAACGGTTGTACGGGGAAATAGTAGCACGGTGATAACGTTTGTACGGGAAATGGTAGTATGGGGGAAATGGTAAAACGGTGAAATGGTAGTACGGGGAAAACAGTAGTGCGGAGGAAATTGTAGGACGGAAGAAACGGTTGTACGGGGAGATACTTGCACGGTGATAACGTTTGTACGGGAAAATTGTAGTACGGGGGAAATGTTAGTACGAGGAAATGTTAGTACGGGGTAAACGGTAGTACGGAGAAAATTGTTGTACGGGGAAAAGTGTTGTACGGTGGAAACGGTAGTACAGTTGAAACGGTAGCACGGAGAAAACAGTAGTACAGACGTAATGATAGTACATAGCAAACGGTAGTTGGGCAAAACAGTTCCACGGGAGAACGGTAGTAGTAGAGGGAAAACCAGATTTGCGTAAACTTATGGTAACTACTAAAATACTACCAAATCCATTTCTTATTCATCTGCATCTAACTTTGCACACTTTTGAATACATTTTAGTATTAAAGTCGCAAATCTCCGACCTAGCGGACAAGAATGCCTAATGTCCGCGTAGCCCTTAGGGGCAGGAGTATTTACTTGTTATCTTTAGGAAAAGTAATGCAATCCAGTAGTGAATCTTTATGACGTTTGGGGAAGTGCACATTAATGTTACCAAGTCCCGCGGCAGCGTTCGTAGGCAAATTGTCAATATGTGATGAAACTGGCTGACTTGTACGAAATGGAAGTCTCTTAATAGATTAAGGTGAGGCTGGTCAAATTTTTGCTTTGAAAGATTGACGCCGAGGCATGGAAGAACTTCCGACATTTACGAGGAAACGATTAAACTCACCCGCTACTAAGGCAGATTCGTCAATCAACGAGTCGTTAACTTTTATTCTTGGGCATTTCAAGGGATCGAGAGACTTATGTGTCAGAGCCTTCTTCATGTCTTGCCATAGTTTCTTGGGACTGTCAGCGCCACTGAACTGATCAGTATAATTATCTGACGAGTATCTAACCTTATAGTTACTCGCATAACGCGACAACAAAAAAATTGAACACGTAACGAATTTAAAACATACCTCGAACGGGAGACGATACACTAAAGATGTTATCCTATGTTCCTTCGTACATTTTTTCCAAAGTACATGATGAGAAAAAGCGACAAAAAACTACATTTTAAAGTATATAGAAAAGACACCACCACAGATAGATTCATCACTTCAGACTCGCACCATTGCTTTAAACAAAAATTGGCATTAAAAACATTATAGAAAAAAAAGTCTCTGTTCATAAAGCCGCAGATTAAGCAGAAACCGGTAGCGTGGATGAGACTTTCTTATTTTCCAACCCTTACAAATAAAATCAAAGACGTTCTGGCCTAGGATACTTCTATTGTTCTTTGATACTAGTAATTTTGGTAGCCTACAACTTTTGACCTTTTTCGGATAATTAATTCACCACAAAAAGGACAAAAAAAAATTGTTTAGTCTGGTCACTGGAGTCTTTTGACGTTGACTAAAATGACGTTTTATATTCCAGCCATTCCCAGCCAAGTTGGACTGACTCGTGGAGTCAAATATAATTCAACGAGAAGACCCCAAAACCCCGACTCCAAACACCAAGAATGGAGGACCTTCTACGGTCTTCGTTGAACAAAGCAGCAATATAAAAATTTCGGCTGAAATTCCGACAGAGGAAGACCTCTGGAAGAAAGACTCCTCTGACAAGACCAGAAAATTTTTTTTTCTTATTGTGTTAAATTACTCGGAAAAGGTCCAAAATTGTCTGCTATCATCATAAAACGCTAGAAGTACCGGAAGTACCAGAAATATAAAACGAAATTCGGCCAAAGTCGTCGATACGCGTAGACCTATGGGAAGAGGACTCCAGTGACCAGACTAAACTTTTTTTTTTGTTTTTGTTGAGGTGAATTATCCGGAAAATGTCCAAAGTTGTAGACTAGCATAGTTACTAGCATCAAAGAACAATAGAAGTACCGTAGGCCAGAAACATAAAAGGCAACCCTCGTACTATGTAGACAAACACAAGAATGACAATCTCATTAATACATGAATATTCGCCCGCCACCACTGACTAATGCACTTTTTAAATTTTGTGTGTAACGACGATTTACTTTTATTTAGTATCAACGAAATGGCATTACTTAAACGATGCTGTGGATTCTATTTGTTTTAAATATTCGGAAAAATAACGACGTATCCTTTTGAAAAAATGTACGAAGGAACATAGGACAACATCTTTAGTGTATCGTCTCCAGTCGATGGAATCATAGATTCCGAAAACGTTCGAGGTATGTTTTAAATTCGTTACGTGTTCAATATTTTTGTTGTCGCGTTATGTGTGTAACTATAAGGCTAGATACTCGTCAGGTAACATCAGGTCATTGAATTGTATTGATCAGTATAATATTCCCGCTTCTTGAGTCTAATCATATAAGAAATCGATTTCTTACAGTAGTGTAATTTAAGACTATAACTGTAATTAGCCGGAGAACGCTTCACTAACTGATAGGTTCTCTCGCGGTCAGCAAACAGGGACAAAATCTCATTGTCAATGTGCGGAAGTTCTTTTTTTTATTACTGTTTTAGACTTCCTATACTTGTTGATCAGACTTTGAACCTTTTCAGAAAACTCGTTCAAATTACTAACCGAAGAAAAATTATAATCATTCAATTCTCTTGGTAGGGCGTCGTGATCTACAACGTCCCTGTAAACAACTCAATGGCGTAATGGCTAGCTCGTTTGCTTTCCAATATTCGATTGAGTTGCCAGTGTGATGCCAACATCTTGATTACACTTGAACAACTTGAAGCTTCTCTACGTGGTTCTTAGCGCAGTTGCCCCAGACTGGACAAGCACCGAGTAAGACTGACTGACTGACTGAAACCCCCTTAGAAGGGAGCCATATCTGTGCAGTTCTTCGAGTGAACAGTAACGCATTTGTCTTCTGGTCGTTGAGTTTGATTTTCCATTTGGTGGAGAAGTCAGTTAGTTGTTTGCTAGCTGCGTTCAACTTTTTCAGAATTTTTGCTGGCGACTTAGCAAACTGGTATAGACAGGAGTCATCAGCGAAGAACGCTTTTTCGCTGTTAGTTATGAACAGTAAGAGGTAAAGATGTTAAACAAAGTAGGATTCAAAACATTGCCTTGGGAAACACCTGCTAAGATTTTAAATGTGTTAGACCTTCGGCCGTCTAATGACACATAGAAAGATCGCTTTTGCAGAAATGATTATATATTGTACGAATTTCGTCAGGTACAAGGGGAATTTAAGGAAAAAGAGCTTGTGCAGAAGACCTTTATGCCATACACTTTCGAAGGCTTTTTCAACATCGAAGTAAAGTAGAGCGCTTTTTCTCAAGGGAATCTTGAATGTAGTTGCGAACTCTAACCAACTGGTGGTTAGTGGAGTGGGCCGATCGGAAGCCGAACTGTTCGTTGATGAGGATACCGCGTGAAGAAATGTGTGCATTTAACCTGTTTAATATCAATTTTTCAAAGATTTTACTCATGGAGCTTAGCAAGCTAATCTGTCTGTAATTACACGCTAAGGCTTCGGGATGGATCAGTCGGGAAATTTCCCGGGGCTTAGGCATCGACCTTTCAGAGATGATAGGATTAAAAAAGGAGATGTTTATGTAGGACATATTAACGTCTGATTCTGTGCTCGGGTCACTCAAGTCACTCCGCGTAGTATCATGGGCTTTGCAAAAGGAGCTAGCGATCTCATTTGCCTTGTCGACATTCGAAGTCAGAATTTTTTAGGCAGTTTTCAATGGAGGGACTCTTCTTACATCGCCTTTCAGGATCTTTGTCACTTTCCAAAGCTGGCTAGGATGTTTCTTTAAACGAGATAGCCTTGTATTCCACATTCCGTTATTAAAAGATTTCATAAGAGATTTAATTTGTCTGTTTAGTCGGTTAACGGATCTTTTCAAATCACTCAGCTTGTTAAGTTGCCAAAGACGGCGTACGTAGTTTCTGAGCGACATGAGTGATCGAATCGAGTCGTCTAAGATCTAAGCTTGGGTGACAACCTTAAGCAAAGGCACAGCTGCATCTTCAGCTCTTTTGATTAAGTCTGTAAATTGATTTAATGCTTCATCAATTACGGGTTTGGAATTCAGGTATGAAGAGAAATATTGAAGATCTATGTTAGCATCGATGAAAGATCTGTAGGCAGGCCATAGCATAGCATAGCAACGTTTAGTGGCGACGGCTGGCTGGAAGGGCTTCGAAAGTTCGAGTTTAAAAGTAACTGGTAAGTGATCCGATGACAGGTCGTTCATAGTTTTGATATCGTTCATAATGAGAAAATCGTTCGTTAATGTAGAATATTGACATAAATTAAGAAATTAAATGTTCGCAGTACAGGAAAGTAGAACGCCACACGCTGTAGCTAACACGCGCCAGCTGAGTCGCGTCCTACTTTCACATAAATGCATAAATGCATAAACAAATTCCGAATAAGTTTTTTGCTTACACATGATGATGTTGAATATTTGAAGTCAGTTCTCATCGATACTTAGTTCAATAAAGACGTGTTCGTTTCACGTAAATTGTAAAATGAGTGTTTATTCATTGTTCTTTAGGGAAAACTACATGGGGGCTCAAGCCGGTCTTGTTACATTGAGCTGCAGTGAAACAAAATACCAAGAATCATTCGTTTATTGAAAAAGTTTGTGTCACTTGAAATTATTGTGCAAGATAGTCGAACGTTACATACGTTAAAGTAAAAAAGTGAAAAGAGTGCTCAGCGAGTGACAACCACATGTGCGAATATTAGTGACGCCAGACCAACAGAAGACCACTGGGCATTCTAAAACAGAAAAATTTCACGTCGACTAGAAATTCATGAACTGAAAATTCACTTTGTGTGGAAAGAAAAAAAATATTGGTACGTCAAATATTGAATGGCGGATCACGACAAGCTAACAATAGCGGATTTACAGCGAATACTAAGAGACAGAGGGCTATCAGTGTCATATCGAGTAAAATCTGATCTGTTAGAACGGCTACGAGAAGACGACGCCACACGAGGGTCAAACAGTTCAAATTATAACGACGACGTATTTAACACTGAGCCCACAAAAGATGAGACGAACAGAGATAACGACGAGAATTCACACGAGGGTTACACAGAAGCAAACGATAGCAGTGGTACAGAAGAAGGACAAAGGTCACGCGCTGGAAATCAATCCGACCAACATACCTCAGAGGCAAACAACACGATGGCAGCTATTTCGTTTCGAGACGTGGAAGATGCATTGGAGAAGTTCAGTGGCCTTCCCGAAGAAGATTTAAACGAATGGCTAGCGAATTTCGAGGACGTGGCGAGGAGGGCAGCCAGAAAAAGCATAGAAGCCGCGAAGAATGTCAAAACGTACGAGAATTTAGTGACACAACTCAAGAAGGAGTTCAAAGATGAATCGTCCGTATCCGATATCTACGAAAAGTTAATAAAAAAGAAGAAAAAGTCCAACGAGATGGGTTTGGAATATATTTACGACATGATGAAAATCGGAGGGGATAAATTAGATGAGAAGTCGATGATTAAGCATATAGTGAACGGGTTACCAGGTGAAGTAAGCCAAAAGCAGGTACTATATGCGTCGAGAACAATAGAGGAACTAAAGAGGACTTTGAAAGTGCATGAGGATACGATGTGCACGTCTGCAACCGAGGGGAAGAATCCCAAACAGAGTAACACAGAAGGAGGCAGACAAAGAAGCACTAAAAACGAAGGAAAGCCGACGAAAAGATGTTTTGGTTGCGGAGAGCCAGATCATCAACTAGATGGATGTCCAAACAAATCTTAAGGAAGGAAATGTTATAACTGTGATCAGTTTGGGCACATTGCAGAGGACTGTAGACGACCAAAGAAAGAGGAAAAAAAAACGGGCAGCACAATGATGGTGCAGACTTTCAGCAACGATGAAAAAATGATGATACCGGTGACAATTAATGGGAAAACTGTCAAGGCCTTACTGGATACAGGAAGCCCCTGTTCAGCAATGACAGTGATGCAGTTTAAGCAGCTGAAGCTGGGACAATGGCAGAATAGTAGACGCACCTTGACGGGACTGTCCAATACAGCGACTCACACACTGGGTAAGACAGCAATTCAATTACAGATTAACGAAGACGATTTTATTTTACAGTTCTATATTTTCGCTAATCACGCACTACCCTATCGACTACTGATAGGACGGGACATATTGAAGTACTGCACAGTCCTCATTGAAGATGAGATACCGATCATAAGGAAAAAAGCGGAAGCACCTCAAGATGACGAAGAGAATAAAATTATGATGATACAGACGTTTAATGAATATAATATAACAAGTCTACAGTTGAGGGGGTAGTGCAGTTCGCTTGAGGTGGAAAATAGGTGGGAGTTTCAGGAAAGTGCAAGACAAAGTTCCTCTAGCCCATCTCCTCAAACAGAACCT
Organism: Pseudolycoriella hygida; assembly: GCA_029228625.1. Taxonomy (NCBI): domain Eukaryota; kingdom Metazoa; phylum Arthropoda; class Insecta; order Diptera; family Sciaridae; genus Pseudolycoriella; species Pseudolycoriella hygida. The sequence goes on from CM055404.1 coordinate 89,914,132, forward strand.
TCCCTACCTTGTTTCCTTTCAAGCAATTCCAGAATCTGCGTTTCGAATTTAAGTCGCCCCGATCAGAAACTTATAACGAATTGAGACCAGGCGAACAATGTCTTCCTTGAAAGAATTTAACTTCAAGGGACTAAGCTTGGATTCTGGAAAGTAGACAGAGTAGATATGAACCACATACCTCTATACCAACCGCTTCAATTATCTCTAGTCCTAAGTCGGGTAAAAGACTGTGAGGTAAGTCTTTTTTAATGGCAATAAAATTTTGTATCGAACAACCTACAGTGGTTTTTAGCCATGATTCTGAAATGAGAGAAATATAAAAACCGATTGTAATTTAAAAAGCTAACTAACTTTTTTGGGCGGATGCTTTGTGCATTCCATAAAACTATATTTAATTCCTTACGGATCGACATTGTAAACGTATTTGGTCGCAATTTCGAATATCAGCTGTTGCTCCTCGTTTATAAATCTTTTCAGGCCTGTCAAAAGTTCATTCATTATCAGGCCAATTTCCTCTAATTTGAACTTATCGTTGTCGACGTTGATGATTTTTTGTTTTTGAGTATTGAGGACCCCAGTTTTTGAGATGGTGGATGACCAGTTGTTTTAGCTGATTTAACATTTTTGGATGATGAAAGTTTGGCCATATCGGGGAAATTCGCTGAATTTATTCTTGGTGCTGGTATCGGTTTTTTCGGTTTATTTTTGTCGGAGGAAACAAGTCTTATTCTCATTTCTAGGAATTCATTCCTTTTAGGACATTCAATTGAGGTTGCGGGATGGTCGCCTTTGCAGTTCGCACATTTATGTATCGGGCTGCCGCAGTAGTCGGAAGAGTGATTCAGCCACTCACAGTTGGCGCATTTGGGAGCCATATTGCAATTTCTCATGCCATGTCCATACATTTTGTAACGTGCTTTACTTACGCGCTCATTTGATTCAATAAATTTTCGTTAACCCGTGATTACTTTCTTATAAATTTATTTCAAAGTGATACTAAAAGTCTATTCAGTCGTAAGTCAGGTTATTTTTTCTTTTGGGCTTTTCCTTAGGTACATGTCGCTGGCACCACCACCATTTCGAACTGTAGCGAATTAAAGCTATTTCAATTGGGCTAGTTTTGGGCTGGATAATGCACATAACCATAAGTTTTGGGCTGCCATAGAACTCCAGCCGAAAATGATTTTAGTGGTAAAATATGTCGTTTTGAGGTTTTCGTATGAAATCAATGCTTTCTTTGCTCGATGTATAACTCAAAATTTTGGGCTGGTTTTGGGCTGACGATTGGAACCAACCTCGAGTTTTGGGCTGATGTCAAACCGAAGTTATTCAACTTTTAAGCAAAAAAACCATGTCGTTTAGCTGTTTTCGTAACTAAATCAAATTTTCCGATCCTAAACTTATTGTATCATTTTGGGCTGGTTTTGGGCTGACGGTTGGAACCAACCTCGAGTTTTGGATTGATGTCAAACCGAAGTTATTCAACTTTTAATCAAAAAAACCATGTCGTTTAGCTGTTTTCGTAACTAAATCACATTCTTCAGATCCTAAACTTATTGTATCATTTTGGGCTGGTTTTGGGCTAACGATTGAAACCAGCCTCGAGTTTTGGGCTGATGTCAAACCGAAGTTATTCAACTTTTAAGCAAAAAACCATGTCGTTTTCACTATTTCAATATTGATACCGGCCCCAACTTTTGAACTGTTTTCGTGATGTTGACCATATGACTCGTATATAAGTTAAAAATCATTTCATGTAGAATTTCTTCATTCACATAAAACGGAATATTATGACTCTTAGAATCGGAATTTCCACGAATAAAAAATGAAAATCATAAAAATTGGATGCAAATTTACGCATCGATGTCAAAATCTCTTTCGTATTACTTCACAAACGTGGGTCTGAAGACAGGTGGCCTAGACAACACTCGATGTTGGATTGGAAAAGCTGTTAAGCTGTTGGTAGAGTTTATTAATTATTGCGGAACAACAGCGTCAACTCACAGGAGTGAATGTGAAAGCGTAATTTTGAATGGAAAATATATTTCAGTGAATGCTTGCACATTCACAAAAACGGATTGTGCATTTGAAATAAATTGTTCGAGATTTTTTTACTCCACTTCACTGAGATTGAATATGCATTCGAAGTAAAGCTTGCAAATTCACTGAGACGGAATGTGCATTGAAAATAATGCTTCCATATTCCTTGAAACTGATTGTGCATTCTAAATAACGCTTGCCCATCAACTGAAATGGAATGTGCATTCGAAATAAAGCCTGCACATTACTTGAAATTGATTGTGCATTCGAAATAACGCTGGCACTTTCATTGAAATGGAATGTGCAATCGAAATAACGCTTGCACATCAACTGAAATGGAATGTGCATTCGAAATAAAGCTTGCACATTACTTGAAATTGATTGTGCGTTCGAAATAACGCTTGCACTTTCATTGAAATGGAATGTGCATTCGAAATAACGCTTGCACATCAACTGAAATGGAATGTGCATTCGAAATAAAGCTTGCACATTACTTGAAATTGATTGTGCATTAGAAATAACACTTGCACATCAACTGAAATGGAATGTGCGTTCGAAATAAAGCTTGCACATTACTTGAAATTGATTGTGCAGTCGAAATAACGCTTGCGCTTTCATTGAAATGGAATGTGCATTCAAAATAAAGCTTGCACATTACTTGAAATTGATTGTGCGTTCGAAATAACGATTGCACTTTCATTGAAATTGATTGTGCGTTCGAAATAACGATTGCACTTTCATTGAAATGGAATGTGCATTCGAAATACCGCTTGCACATCAACTGAAATGGAATGTGCATTCGAAATAACGCTCGCACATCAACTGAAATGGAATGTGCATTCGAAATAAAGCTTGCACATTACTTGAAACTGATGTGCATTCGAAATAACGCTTGCACTTTCACTGAAATGGAATGTGCATTCGAAATAACGCTTGCACATCAACTGAAATGGAAAGTGCATTCGAAATAACGCTTGCACATCAACTGAAATGGAATGTGCATTCGAAATAACGCTTGCACTTTGATTGAAATGGAATGTGCATTCGAAATACCGCTTGCACATCAACTGAAATGGAATGTGCATTCGAAATAACGCTCGCACATCAACTGAAATGGAATGTGCATTCGAAATAACGCTGGCACTTTCATTGAAATGGAATGTGCAATCGAAATAACGCTTGCACATCAACTGAAATGCAATGTGCATTCGAAATAAAGCTTGCACATTACTTGAAATTGATTTTGCATTCGAAATAACGCTTGCACTTTCATTGAAATGGAATGTGCATTCGAAATAACCCTTTGTAGCGGACACTCTGACTAATTATATAAATGACTATAACAATACTAACATAGAATAATAAGAGAATGAGTGCACCGTTCTCCTGATGCAACTAACATAGATTAACAATTAAGATATATGTAACGAATAAAGCAGAAGTAAAGTGGACGTTAGATCAAGCGGACGTGTTTTAATATATCTCCATAATATAAAAGAAATGTGATCCCTTAAATGGCGACCGTGACAGGAGATAAGTGATAAGTGATTGTGATAAGTGTATAAATGAATAAAAAATCAAACAATTACAATAATATAACAAAAAAAAACAATCAAAGACACAATTTTCTACAATAATGGGAAAAACGGTATCAAAGCAACCAACTGCTACGGCAGAAGGCGCCGATTCAAATGCTAACTCTAATAACATTGAAATTGTTAATGTATTAAAGGAACATACGGACACTTCCTCAATAATTTTACTGTGAATTTTAGCTATTATGATCTTACATTTGATCGTTAAAGTATTCAAATATCACAAATCTCATATCAAACGTTCCGAACGTCTAAAATCACGAATTAATTTAACCGCCGCGCCGTATAAAGAAACATATATATATGAGAAAGTACATGTAAAGACATTTCAAATTCCTAATTAATTGGGGGCGACAAATATTCATCAATACGTCAGAGACAATATTCGATCACCCAAGCCAAGCCATTTACAACAGACGCAGCACTGGTGTACACTTCCATTTGCAGATAAGTGCAACAATGTAAGAAAACTTTAGATCATATTTCCCTTTTTACAGATAGTAATACGATAATTATCATAATGCAAAGTGAATTAAATACAATATTTTGTTATGACTTCTTTAGTAACGTGAAACTAAAAATAATAATTTCACAAGAAAATAAATCGTGAGAAACGACAAAGCATAATGTTAAATAATACATGCTGATTTTTTTTAATATTATCATTGCATATTTTAAATAATCATTTATGAAACTACAAGAAGCTACAAACAATTTTTCTCTGGTAGCTAAGAGAATTGATAAAACGAAATTAAGCACAAATCCGGAGAAGCTTATTCAATATAGAGTAGATATAGTGAATGCGTATAATGAATTTTTGGATTTCGTAACTACGCAAATAATAAGTTTAAGTGATAAAGATATAGAGTTGAAAGACACATATGTGATTGCCGCTCAAAGAGTTAAATTACGTTTCGTTAAATGTCTTACTAATCTCAAGTTACATTGTAAATTTGACGACAACAAACTTTTCGAAAAAATTACGAAAAGTCATTTGCCCATTACATATTATAAGGACGAGATGTTTGTATGTTAGTATGTTTGTTTGTTTGTTTGTTTGTTTGTTTGTGAATAACGCTCAGCGTTACATACCGTTATTTTGGCGTAACGCTATACCCATTGCCATAGAAAAAAATATTTTTTTTGTATAAACCACCCGACATGCAGGAACGAACGTAGAATGGAAGAATCGAAAGAATATGAATGGAGCAGAAGAGTAAGACGAAAAAATATTTTATATGCAAGCGCTACACGCTAGTGAGTATATAAAGGAAGATGTCCAAATAACGGAAATATGATATACACGTTATGCGGTGTGTGTATGTTGCAATTGTTTTTCCTTTTGAACGAAATAAAATGACTTGGGTTTTTTCGTGAGGAGAAGATGTTCGGTGTAAAGTAAATATTTTTTGTAATTTTTTTTTGGTTGATGTTAGATGTTTGGTGTCAAAGGGAAAGTTGTTGGGTTGGCTGTGTAGTGTGTCGGGATGACCAGCAAAATGGTGGACGATGGTATGGGATGGACTTGGGGTAAAAAAATAATTTTTTTTTTGTAACTTTTTCTTGGTTGATGTTAGATGTTTGATGTCAAAGGGAAATTTGTTAGGCTCGGTGTGTAGTGTATCGGGATGATCAACAAAGTGACGAGCGATGGTATAGAACGGTATTGGGCTAAAAAAATAATTTTTTTTTGTAACTTTTTTTTGGTTGATGTTAGATGGTTTGATGTCAAAGGGAAAGTTGTTAGGTTTGGTGTGTAGTGTATCGGGATGATCAACAAAATGGCGGAAATGCCAAGGCGCGTATTGTAAGTAAAGGTAAGATCAGATAAAAATAAGATATTTTTTGTAACTTATTTTTGGTAAGAAATAGATGTTTGGTGTCAAGGGGAAAGTTGTTAGGTTGGGTGTGTAGTGTATCGGGGTGACCAACAAAGTGACGAGCGATGGTATAGAACGGTATTGGGCTAAAAAAATAATTTTTTTTGTAACTTTTTTTTGGTTGATGTTAGATGTTTGGTGTCAAAGGAAAAGTTGTTGGGTTGGCTGTGTAGTGTGTCGCGGTGACCAACAAAATGGCGGACGATGGTATGGGACGTACTTGGGGGGAAAAAATAAGAATTTTTTTGTAACTTTTTTTTTGTTGATGTTAGATGTTTGGTGTCAAAGGGAAAGTTGTTGGGTTGGCTGTGTAGTGTGTCGGGGTGACCAACAAGATGGCGGACGATGGTATAAATAAGACGATGGTAAAAAATAAGAATTTTTTTATAAGTTTTTTTACGGTTGATGTTAGATGTTTGGTGTCAAAGGGAAAGTTGTTGGGTTGGGGTGACCAACAAAATGGTGGACGATGGTATGGGATGGACTTGGGGGAAAAAATAAGAATTTTTTTGTAACTTTGATTTGGACGGGGTTTTGGACGGGGATCTTGACGGGGATTTGGACTGGGATCTTGGCGGGGATTTTGGCGGGGATTTTGACGGGGATTTTGACGGGGATTTTGGCGGGGATTTTGGCGGGGATTTGGACGGGGTTGTTGACGGGGATTTTGACGGGGATTTTGGCGGGGATTTGGACGGGGATTTGAACGGGGATTTAGACGGTGTTGTTGACGAGGATTTTGACGGGGATTTTGGCGGGGATTTGGAAGGGAATTTAGACGGGGTTGTTGACGGGGATTTTGACGGGCATTTTGGCGGGGATTTGGACGGGGATTTAGACGGAGTTGTTGACGGGGATTTTGACGGGAGTTTTGGCGGGAATTTGGACGGGGATTTAGACGCGGTTGTTGACGGGGATTTTGACGGGGATTTTGGCGGGGATTTGGACGGGGATTTGAACGGGGATTTAGACGGTGTTGTTGACGAGGATTTTGACTGGGATTTTGGCGGGGATTTGGACGGGGATTTAGACGGAGATGTTGACGGGGATTTTGACGGGGATTTTGGCGGGGAATTGGAAGGGAATTTAGACGGGGTTGTTGACGGGGATTTTGACGGGGATTTTGACGGGTATTTGGACGGGGATTTAGACGGTGTTGTTGACGAGGATTTTGACGGGGATTTTGGCGGGGATTTGGACGGGGATTTAGACGGAGTTGTTGACGGGGATTTTTGCGGGGATTTTGACAGGGATTTTGACGGGGATTATGGACGGGAAAGTAGGCAGGGAAAACGCCGCAGGCAGGGAAAGCGCCGCAGGCAGGGAAAGCGCCGCAGGCAGGGAAAGCGCCGCAGGCTAATAATTAGCGGGGGTCCAGGGGGCGGCAGCCCCCTGGTATAAAAAAATAATTCTTCACGTCACATCAGAGCTTCATGCACGTTCTCGCTTATTGCTTATGAATGCCCTCGCACCCACCCCTCCAAAACCTTCAGAGTGCCCTCGCGGGGTGCCCCCTAGGGGGCTAACGGGATCGACTAGTTACATATTATAAAGACGAGATGTTTGTTTGTTTGTTTGTTTGTTTGTGAATAACGCTCAGCGTTACATCCCGTTATTTTGGCGTAACGCTATACCCATTGCCATAGAAAAAAATGTTTTTTTTGTATAAACCACCCGACATGCAGGAACGAACGTAGAATGGAAGAATCGAAAGAATATGAATGGAGCAGGAGAAGAGTAAGACGAAAAAATATTTTATATGCAAGCGCGTGTTACATTATATAGTGAGTATAAAGGAAGAGGTCAAATAACGGAAATATGATACACACGTTATGTGGTATGTGTATGTTGCAATTGTTTTTCCTTTTGAATGAAATAAAATGACTTGGGTTTTTTCGTGAGGAACAGATGTTCGGTGTAAAGTAAATATTTTTTGTAATTTTTTTTTTTGGTTGATGTTACATGTTTGGTGTCAAAGGGAAAGTTGTTGGGATGGGTATGTGTGTGTCGGGATGACCAGCAAAATGGTGGACGATGGTATGGGATGGACTTGGGGTAAACAAATAATTTTTTTTTTTGTAACTTTTTTTTGGTTGATGTTAGATGTTTGGTGTCAAAGGGAAAGTTGTTGGGTTGGGTGTGTAGTGTGGCGGGGTGACCAACAAAATTGCGGACGTTGGTATGGGACGGACTTAGGGGGGAAAATTAATTCTTTTTTAAAACTTTTTTTTTTGTTGGTGTTAGGTATTTGGTGTCAAATGGAAAGTTGTTGCGATGGGTATGTAGTGTGTCGGGGCGACCAACAATTTTTGGAACAGTATTTGGGACGATATTTGTGACGGGATTTGTGACGGGATTCTGGAAGGTATTTGGGACCGGACTTAAAGCGGGATTTGGTACGGTATTTGGTTCGGGATTTGAGACGGGATGTGTGACGGGATTTGCAACGGGATTCGGGGCGGGATTGCGGACAGGATTCGGGGCGGGATTGCGGACGGGATTTGCGACGAGATTTGGGACATTGTGATGGGATTTACGATCGTTGAGGGGATGTTATTTTGATGATTACGGGGCGACAAGGGGAAAGCGCCGCAGGCAGGGAAATCTCCGCAGGCAGGGGAAGCGCCGCAGGCAAGGAAAGCGCCGCAGGCTAATAATTAGCGGGGGTCCAGGGGGCGACAGCCCCCTGATGTAAATAATAATTCTCCTTGGTCACCTCATCGCTTTATTGCTTACACGTGCTCTTGCTCCCGCACACCCCTCCTAAACTGAGCGTAGCCCAACGGGGCTAACGGGATCGACTAGTTACATATTATAAAGACGAGATGTTTGTTTGTTTGTATGTTGGTTTGTATATTTGTGAATAACGATCAGCGTTACATCCCGTTATTTTGGTGTAACGCTATACCCATTGCCATAGAAAAAAATATTTTTTTTGTATAAACCACCCGACATGCGGGAATGAACGTAGAATGGGAGAATCGAAAGAATATTATTATTGCATCGAACGTTTTTAGAAGAGTGGAATAAAAAAATATTTTATATGCAAGCACGTGTTACATTATATAGTGAGTATAAAGGAAGAGGTCAAATAACGCAAATATGATACACACGTTATGTGATATGTGTATGTTGCAATTGTTTTTCCTTTTGAATGAAATAAAATGACTTGGGTTTTTTCGTGAGGAACAGATGTTCGGTGTAAAGTAAATATTTTTTGTAATTTTTTTTTTTGGTTGATGTTAGATGTTTGGTGTCAAAGGGAAAGTTGTTGGGATGGGTATGTAGTGTGTCGGGATGACCAGCAAAATGGTCGACGACGGTATGGGATGCACTTGGGGTAAAAAAATAATTTTTTTTTATAACTTCTTTTTGGTTGATGTTAGATGTTTGGTGTCAAAGGAAAAGTTGTTGGGTTGGCTGTGTAGTGTGTCGCGGTGACCAACAAAATGGCGGACGATGGTATGGGACGTACTTGGGGGGAAAAAATAAGAATTTTTTTGTAACTTTTTTTTGGTTGATGTTAGATGTTTGGTGTCAAAGGGAAAGTGTTGGGTTGGCTGTGTAGTGTGTCGGGGTGACCAACAAAATGGCGGACGATGGTATGGGACGTACTTGGGGGGAAAAAATAAGAATTTTTTTATAACTTTTTTTACGGTTGATGTTACATGTTTGGTGTCAAAGCGAAAGTTGTTGGGCTGGGTGTGTAGTGTGGCGGGGTGACCAACAAAATGGTGGACGATGGTATGGGATGGACTTGGGGGAAAAAATAAGAATTTTTTTGTAACTTTGATTTGGACGGGGTTTTGGACGGGGATTTTGACGGGGATTTGGACTGGGATTTTGACTGGGATTTTGGCGGGGATTTTGATAGGGATTTTGACGGGGATTTTGGCGGTGATTTGGATGGGCATTTAGACGGAGTTGTTGACGGGGATTTTGGCGGGGATTT
>CM055404.1:89924098-89936435 GCA_029228625.1 Pseudolycoriella hygida
CGCTTGCACATCAACTGAAATGGAATGTGCGTTCGAAATAAAGCTTGCACATTACTTGAAATTGATTGTACAGTCGAAATAACGCATGCACTTTCATTGAAATGGAATGTGCATTCAAAATAATGCTTGCACATTACTTGAAATTGATTGTGCATTCGAAAAAACGCTTGCACTTTCATTGAAATGGAATGTGCATACGAAATAACCCTTGCACATCAACTGAAATGGAATGTGCATTCGAAATAAACCTTGCACATTATTTGAAATTGATTGTGCATTCGAAAAAACGCTTGCACATCAACTGAAATGGAATGTGCATTCGAAATAAAGCTTGCACATTGCTTGAAATTGATTGTGTGTTCGAAATAACGCTTGCACTTTCATTGAAATGGAATGTGCAATCGAAATAACGCTTGCACATCAACTGAAATGGAATGTGCATTCGAAATAAAGCTTGCACATTACTTGAAATTGATTGTGCGTTCGAAATAACGCTTGCACTTTCATTGAAATGGAATGTGCATTCGAAATAACGCTCGCACATCAACTGAAATGGAATGTGCATTCGAAATACTGCTTGCACATCAACTGAAATGGAATGTGCATTTAAATGAAAGTGCAATCGTTATTTCGAACGCACAATCAATTTCAAGTAATGTGCAAGCTTTATTTCGAATGCACATTGCATTTCAGTTGATGTGCAAGCGTTATTTCGATTGCACATTCCATTTCAATGAAGGTGCCAGCGTTATTTCGAATGCACATTCCATTTCAGTTGATGTGCGAGCGTTATTTCGAATGCACATTTCATTTCAGTTGATGTGCAAGCGGTATTTCGAATGCACATTCCATTTCAATCAAAGTGCAAGCGTTATTTCGAATGCACATTCCATTTCAGTTGATGTGCAAGCGTTATTTCGAATGCACTTTCCATTTCAGTTGATGTGCAAGGTTTAAGGGATCACATTTCTTTTATATTATGGAGATATATTAAAACACGTCCGCTTGATCTAACGTCCACTTTACTTCTGCTTTATTCGTTACATATATCTTAATTGTTAATCTATGTTAGTTGCATCAGGAGAACGGTGCACTCATTCTCCTATTATTCTATGTTAGTATTGTTATAGTCATTTATATAATTAGTTAGGGTGTCCGCTACACCACCGACCTTATGAAATATGACGTAGTCATATAAAAATTAAAAAATCGTAATCTAGATATGCTATATATACTATTCATACTAGTTATCTTTCACCCCCTTTTTTTTATTTTTTTTTTTTTTATTCATTAATATTATTTCAATAATCGTAATTCAAAATCAAACATTTACCAACAACCTTTAACTTGTCTTTATAAATCAATATTTCTTTATTACATCTGTTATCAGAGATCAAGGCATTGGGCCCATGAATTTCTTTAATCTTAAATGGTCCCACGTACATTGGGTCGAATTTATGACGTTCTTCATTCTCAATAAGAACTAAGTCGTTTATATCAATCGGAATAGGTTTTGCCGTTTTATCGTATTCAATTTTTCGTCGTATTTTTGAATTTTGCAAATATTTGTGGGCTAATAAACTAGCGTATTGTATGCGATATTTAACTTCCCCAAAATAGTCATCGAAATTGTAGACAGTGTCAACCTCTTTTGAGTTCAAAAATTCATAATTAGAAGGCAGTTTACCGAAAATCAATGTAAATGGGCAATATCCACCTAAAGACTCTGAAGGAGTCGTGTTAAAACAATAAGTAAAGTAAATTAACCATTGGTCCCAATCGGTTTTATTTTGATCAATATAAGAACGGATATATTCATTGAATGTACGGTGTGCCCTTTCAACGGTACCCATACTGCGATGATGGTAAGACGTGGAAGTAACTCTCTTTATGTCGAGTAGTTTGCATAATTCGTCTAATATTGAATTCACATATTCCGTACCTCTGTCGGAACTCAGAATTTTCATTGGACCGTAAATAAGTATCAGTTTCTCAAATATGGCTTTAGCTACTGTACTTGCCAATTAATTTGGAATTGGTATTGAAATTAAATATCTCGTCAAACCGCATACTAGCGTAACTGCATAAACATTTCCCTCGTTAGTTTTATTGAATGGACCAATTGTATCCACAAATACAATGTCAAAGGCTTTTAATGGCGTTTCAGTAATTTCTAATTTTTGCTTATTTTTATAGAAAACCTTATTTTTCTGACACATTTCACAATTTTTAACAAATTCTTTTATATCTTTTGTCATTTTATTCCAATAATAAAACATTTTCAATTTCAAATATAATCTTCTTTTTCCACAATGTCCTCCTATTACTGGATCGTTATGAAATTTTTTAATTAATTCAATTTTTGTTTCGGCATCAGTTACTATTTTCACTCTTGGCGTCAATGCAATAGAGATTACTTTCAAAATTCTAGTTCCTATCAACTTGACTATGCTTACCTTAAATATCGTAAATAATTCGTCATCCAATGATAATGCGAGTTTATCAATATTACATGTCATCATTGATCGTTCAATTTTAATCAATACTTGTCCTAAGTCGAGTAGATTTTTATTTTTTAAACAATCAGATAAATATACACAAAGTTTTTTTCTTCAATTTAATAATGCATTTGGGATTTCTCCCTTTCAAAACGAAATGCATGTATGGTATTTCTGTAACTTCAATAGGATCAAGTACTTCATAGATTGGTAGGTAATTTATACTTTTATCTATATCATATGCATTCTGAGTTTCCGTTGTTTTTGATTTTAATTCTATCTGTTTAGCCTTACGAGTTTCACTTCTCGTTTGTACCTTACATACTGAATTTACTTTACTAATATTGGAATCCTCAATATCATTTACAATATTTTTAATTTCTTTGAAATCTATACGTGATAAAGCGTCCGCCACCACGTTTTCCTTACCTTTAATATGCTCAATTTCAAGGTCATATTCTTCTAAATCTAAACGCATTCTCATTAATTTTGAAGATGGGTCTTTCATGGAATACAGGTAAATCAAAGAGCGATGGTCACTTCGTACTAAAAATTTCGTGCCGTATATGTAAGGTCGAAAATGTTTTAGTGCCCAATGGATAGCACTTAACTCTTGCAAAGGCGTTGACTTATTACGTTCTCCTGGCGTAAATGCTCGAGAGGCATATACGACAGGTAATTGCAATCCCTCGTATTCCTGCGAAAGAACAGCACCACAAGCTAGTATACTTGCGTCTGTTGTCACACAAAAAGGTTTAGTAAAATCGGGGTATTTCAGGATTGGTGGATTTACTAGAGAATTCTTCAGATATCTAAATGCAGTTTCACATTCTTTACTCCATGTAAATTTAACCTTCTTTTTCGTCAACCACGTGAGATGCATGGAATGGTGTGCAAAATGTTTGATGAATCTTCTATAGTAATTGTCTCGGGTAATTCAGAACTTTGTCATATTTGGATTCGTCAGGAGAAATGCCTTGTTCTGTGCACTTATGGCCTAAATAAGTTACTTCTGTACGGAAAAATTCGCATTTGTCTGGATTGAGTTTCAAATTTACTTGCCGGCAAATGTCAAAAAAGTGCTTCAAAGTTTCAAGCATCTGTTTCTCAGATACAGCTATCAGGATCAAGTCATCCATATAAATGAATCCTTTACTTGGCGGTAGGCCTGAGAAGGCTATGGTCATCATCCTTTGAAATGAGTTTGGTCCTATCTTGAGACCGAAGGGTATGGAGTTAAAACGAAAAGATCCCTTATCTGTGGAATCTTTTGAGCTTTCGTCTAATGGTATTTGGTGGAATCCGTTTAGGAAGTCAATACAGGAAAATAGACGAGCCCGGCCTAATTGGTCTAATATGTCGTATATCCTTGGCAGTGGAAAAGTATCCGATAAGAGTTTTTTATTAATTGATCTGTAGTCTACACAAAATCTCCATCTCCTATCTGGGTTGCCTGGCAGTGCTTTCTTCGGTACTAAAAGAATTGGGCTATTGTATTCAGAGCGTGAAGGTTCAATCGTTCCGTTTTGCAACATATTGTTCACGATTTTATCAATTTCGGATTTATGGGCATGAGGAATGCGATAATTCTTAATATATATTGGATTATTATCCTTTAATCTAAGTTTCTGCGTATAGAAATTGTTAACACTTAACCTATCTGTTCCTAATGCGAAAATATCTATATACTGCTTACATAATAATGTAAGTTCATCGTAAGCATAATCTGGAAAGTTTTTCTGGAGTTTCTTTAAAACTAAGTCCCTATCAGTACTTATGTGAATTGAAGGGTTTAAAACACTGTAATCAGACAGATTTTCTACCCTTATTTTTGGATCGTTAATAATAATATTCTCATCGTTAGTATTCAATATTCTAACATAGGAGTTATTCCTATCAATCACTGTTCGTCCTATGAAAACACCCGGTTGAATTTCTTGATTGAGTACAACCTTATCTTGATCGTCTATGGTGATAGTCACACGCCTTATAACCTCACAACGCGCTGGTATTCCAAAAGCATTGAAATAATAATTTGTATGCTCAGATGGTTGATCGTAAATTGGAATAACTAGCTTCTCATGATAGTCGTTTCTACGTATCGTAAGTTTCCATTTAAAGAAATCAAGTTTACACTTAAATCTACGTATAAAGTCTAACCCAATTATACCATCAGCTGGTATTGGGAAAGTATTGTCCACAACGTGGAAAGAATGATTCAAAATATTACCACCAATTAATATATTTGAATTTGTCATTCCTAACGTTTGTATGTAACCTTTCTTAATACCTGAAATAAAACTAGTCGTATGCGTATCTAATGGAAAATTATTAAAAATAGAACTAATTTTTACAAGAGAAATTGATGCTCCCGTATCCAATAAGAAAATCAATATTTTTCCTGACATTTCACATTCTAACCTAACGTAACTACTTAAACCTAGTTTCATATTGAATATATGTGCGGGAATCAGTTTCGTTGAAATTGACGAGAAAAGTTTTCCCTGTCCCCCAGGTCTAGAGTCGCTAGCTGGGGGGAAATCGCGTTTCCCTGTTCAAAATATCGAACATGAGCTCTGTCTTCAAAACCGTTACCGTAAGAGCTGTTTCCGTAACCATTTCTATGATAATTTCGGTCGAAACCGTTTCCTCTAGTCCTTCCTCTATTATTCTGATAACGATTTCCGTATCCTCTGTAATTATTATTATTATTGTAATTACCTCTGAAGTTGCCTCGATAGTTACCAGAACCGGAACGGTTACCAGCCCTGTTGGAATTATAATTACCAAAATTCTTTTTCCTATCTAATCTTCCAAAATTTCTACCATCGTTCATATACATCACTGAATTACTAGCAGCTGCTTCATTACTACTACCGACAAATTTGGCGACTGCTTCGCTAACACTCTCAAACTTTCCTGCTTCCATTACTAACTTAACTTTGTCACTGGAAGCGTTATGTTTCATAGCTAACACTGATTGCTGGGTCGAGTATTTATCGGCTAATTCAGGAGATATGCCCTCAGAAATATAAGAAGTTTTCAACAATTCTGTCAATTCCTCAATTTCTTTGACATATTTATTGGCAGATTTTTCCTTTTGCTTAATATTATGCATTTTCGCGATAATCGCCTCGGTTCTTTCTCCCACAATTTTCAACTTTAGCCTATTTACTATCAATGGAATAGTATCGTCTGTTGGTAATAAACAACTACGGGCTTTACCTGTCAATTTTGATTTTATCATTGATACTGCAGTAGCAACATTATTTCCCACATTCAGTTGCAATAATTCTAACGCATCTATACAACTTTGTAATTCTTCAACTTTTCCATCAAAAGCTGGTATCAGCTTCATATAAGCAGTTATGAATTCTGCCGGAGTCAATTCAGTCATTTTGTTAGGATTACTATTTTCGGTCTCGCTAAACAAGTTTCCAAAAACTTCGTCGTCTGGATTAACGTAAATATTCTTGTTATCTTTATCTGTATGTTGTTTTTCTATTAAAACTAGTCGATCCCGTTAGCCCCCTAGGGGGCACCCCGCGAGGGAACTCTGGAGGCTTATAAGCGAGAACGTGCATAAAGGTATGATGTTATTAACAGGATTAATTAAGATCACCACAAACAACATATCAAAAAGTGTTTTTTTGCTTTTCGAGTTGCAATATGGTAATAATAATCGGATCCAGTAGCCCCCTAGGGGACACCCCACGAGGGCACTCTGAAGGCTTATAAGCGAGAACGTGCATAAAGGTATGATGTTATTAACAGGATTAATTTGCCGCCCCCTGGACCCCCGCTAATTATTAGCCTGCGGCGCTTTCCCTGTCTGCGGCGCTTTCCCTGATTGCGGCGCTTCCCCTGGCTACGGCGCTTTCCCTGATTGCGGCGCTTTCGTTCGAGACCACCGTCAACATCCCCGTCCGAATCTCCGTCAAAATCTGTCCAAATCTCCATCAATCAACGTTTTTGTGACGTTCCGTAAAAGATAAAAGTCCCTCGCTTCGTTGTACACCTAGGTTTTAGTGACATTTTGTAAAAGGAAGAAGCTCCCTAGTTTTAATAGCTACCCAGGTTTGTGTGGCATTTCATAAAAGCTCAAAATCCTGGCTTTGTTAGCCACCGGGTCTTCGTGACGTTTCGTAAAAGGTGAAAGTCCCTACCTTCGTTGTATACCTAGGTTTTAGCGACATTTTGTAAAAGGAAGAAGCTTTCTCGTTTTGTTAGCTACTTAGGACGTCTTATTAAAGAGCCAAATCCTGGCTTTGTTAGCCATCTAGTCTTTGCGACGTTTCGTAAAAGTTGAAAACCCCTAGCTTCGTTATACACCTCCAATAACTCCCTCATTTTAGAACAATATCACACCCCGAACACTTTTCTTCGACGTTTTAAACCATCCCCGACAACATATCAACAATTAATTTTTCAGCCATTTTTCGGCAGCGGAGCTAATTTTTGGTCCCTTTGAGCGACCCTGGACACCGAACCGCCAAACCGATTCTCACAATACCGTGGCCGTTAGCTTCGAGGTATCGATACCTTTCATTTGACAACCTACTGACCGCATTGTGACCACTGCCAACCGACATATAGCCGAAGAAGGGCTCCCGTTCAGTGCTAAATCGCACAAAAGTGCCCTATACTTCGGTTGGATTGAATTTTTCCACCCAACATTGTTCACTAATTTTTTTGCCCTGAACCACCACTAACGATCGGCACTGAAAAAATAACATCATTGCACAACAGCAAAACTTCTCTAAGAACAAAGTGACCAATCCCCGAAATTTCAGCAGTTTCACCTCCTACCTCCTACGGATGAAGTCGGATCAAAAAAATTTCTACTACAAAGTTGCAGCCCATCGAAAACGCTAAGACTCTTCTTACCCGACCAAACCTCTGCAACCGCTCCTTAAGTGACTTTTGGCGATTTTCACTTTTGACCAGTTTTTGACCCATAACTTAGAACAATACACTTATAACACATAATACACATAACTTATCTTAGAACAATATCACCGGCAGCGGAGCTAACTTTTGGTCCCTTTGAGCGACCCTGGACACCGAAATCCCCAATCGATTTTCACAAACCCGATTCCATTGACTTTGTGAGATCGCTACCTCTCATTTGACACCCTGCTGATCGCATTCTGACCACTGCCGACCTAAAAAATCGCTAAAAAATGCCCTATATCTCGGGAACATGGAATTTTTTCACCCAACATTTTCACCAATTTTGTTGCCCTGAACCTCCACTAACGATTGGCACTCAAAAATTAACTCTACTTTAACTAACAAAAAAACTTCCCTAACAAAAAAGTGACCAACCACCGAAATTTCAGCAGTTTTCACCTCCTACCTCCTCCGGAAGAAGTCTGATCAAAAAAATTTCTTCTACAAAGTTGTAGCCCGTCAAAAACTCTAAGACTTTTCTTCCCCGACTAAAGCTACAAGTCGCCAACTGCATCGGCTACAGTCGATTGAAAAAATTTGACCTATTTTGATCAAATGTTTCGAAAAATTCGAAAAAAATTCGGGACCTTGTTTTGTCCACGTTTCAGACCATCCCCAACAACATATCAAAAAGTGTTTTTTTTTGCTTCTCGATTTTCATTTTGACGGTAAATCGGTCCCTCATACAAAGGCGAAAACACGTTTTGACGGTAAAAGCGTTACACACAAACAAACACACAAACAAATATCTCGTCGTTATAATATTTAACTAGTCGATCCCGGTAGCCCCGTTGGGCTACGCAGGGTTTGGGGGGCTACGCTCAGTTTAAGAGGGGTGGGTGCGAGGGCACTCGTAAAGCTTTCCAGAGAGCGGGTGCAAGAGCACTTGTAGGAAATAAAGCGGTGAAGTGATTAAGCAGAATTATTTTTTATACCAGGGGGCTGCCGCTAATTATTAGCCTGCGGCGCTTTATGTGCCTGCGGCGCTTTATGTGCCTGCGGCGCTTTATGTGCCTGCGGCGCTTTATGTGCCTGCGGCGCTTTATGTGCCTGCGGCGCTTTCGATCCCGTTAGCCCCCTAGGGGGCACCCCGCGAGGGCACTCTGAAGGTTTTGGAGGGGTGGGTGCAATAAGCGAGAACGTACATGAATCTCTGATGTGACGTGAAGAATTATTTTTTTATACCAGGGGGCTGCCGCCCCCTGGACCCCCGCTAATTATTAGCCTGCGACGCTTTCCCTGCCTACTTTCCCGTCCATAATCCCCGTCAAAATCCCCGTCAAAATCCCCACAAAAATCCCCGTCCAAACCCCGTCTAAATCCCCGTCTAAATCCCCGTCTAAATCCCCGTCCAAATCCCCGCCAAAATCCCCGTCAACAACCCCGTCAAAATCCCCGTCAACAACCCCGTCTAAATCCCCGCCAAAATCCCCACCAAAATCCCCGTCAAAATCCCCGTCAAAATCCCCGTCAAAATCCCCGCCAAAATCCCAGTCAAAATCCCCGCCAAAATCCCAGTCAAAATCCTAGTCCAAATCCCCGTCAAAATCCCCGTCCAAAACCCCGTCCAAATCAAAGTTACAAAAAAAATATATTTTTTTACCCCAAGTCCATCCCATACCATCGTCCACCATTTTGCTGGTCATCCCGACACACTACATATCCATCCCAACAACTTTCCCTTTGACACCAAACATCTAACATCAACCAAAAAAAAGTTACAAAAAAATTCTTATTTTTTCCCCCCAAGTACGTCCCATACCATCGTCCGCCATGTTGTTGGTCACCGCGACACACTACACAGCCAACCCAACAACTTTTCCTTTGACACCAAACATCTAACATCAACCAAAAAGAAGTTATAAAAAAAAATTATTTTTTTACCCCAAGTGCATCCCATACCGTCGTCGACCATTTTGCTGGTCATCCCGACACACTACATACCCATCCCAACAACTTTCCCTTTGACACCAAACATCTAACATCAACCAAAAAAAAAAATTACAAAAAATATTTACTTTACACCGAACATCTGTTCCTCACGAAAAAACCCAAGTCATTTTATTTCATTCAAAAGGAAAAACAATTGCAACATACACATATCACATAACGTGTGTATCATATTTGCGTTATTTGACCTCTTCCTTTATACTCACTATATAATGTAACACGTGCTTGCATATAAAATATTTTTTTATTCCACTCTTCTAAAAACGTTCGATGCAATAATAATATTCTTTCGATTCTCCCATTCTACGTTCATTCCCGCATGTCGGGTGGTTTATACAAAAAAAATATTTTTTTCTATGGCAATGGGTATAGCGTTACACCAAAATAACGGGATGTAACGCTGATCGTTATTCACAAATATACAAACCAACATACAAACAAACAAACATCTCGTCTTTATAATATGTAACTAGTCGATCCCGTTAGCCCCGTTGGGCTACGCTCAGTTTAGGAGGGGTGTGCGGGAGCAAGAGCACGTGTAAGCAATAAAGCGATGAGGTGACCAAGGAGAATTATTATTTACATCAGGGGGCTGTCGCCCCCTGGACCCCCGCTAATTATTAGCCTGCGGCGCTTTCCTTGCCTGCGGCGCTTCCCCTGCCTGCGGAGATTTCCCTGCCTGCGGCGCTTTCCCCTTGTCGCCCCGTAATCATCAAAATAACATCCCCTCAACGATCGTAAATCCCATCACAATGTCCCAAATCTCGTCGCAAATCCCGTCCGCAATCCCGCCCCGAATCCTGTCCGCAATCCCGCCCCGAATCCCGTTGCAAATCCCGTCACACATCCCGTCTCAAATCCCGAACCAAATACCGTACCAAATCCCGCTTTAAGTCCGGTCCCAAATACCTTCCAGAATCCCGTCACAAATCCCGTCACAAATATCGTCCCAAATACTGTTCCAAAAATTGTTGGTCGCCCCGACACACTACATACCCATCGCAACAACTTTCCATTTGACACCAAATACCTAACACCAACAAAAAAAAAAGTTTTAAAAAAGAATTAATTTTCCCCCCTAAGTCCGTCCCATACCAACGTCCGCAATTTTGTTGGTCACCCCGCCACACTACACACCCAACCCAACAACTTTCCCTTTGACACCAAACATCTAACATCAACCAAAAAAAAGTTACAAAAAAAAAAATTATTTGTTTACCCCAAGTCCATCCCATACCATCGTCCACCATTTTGCTGGTCATCCCGACACACACATACCCATCCCAACAACTTTCCCTTTGACACCAAACATGTAACATCAACCAAAAAAAAAAATTACAAAAAATATTTACTTTACACCGAACATCTGTTCCTCACGAAAAAACCCAAGTCATTTAATTTCATTCAAAAGGAAAAACAATTGCAACATACACATACACATAACGGTGTTCATATTTGCGTATTTTGACCTCTTCCTTTATACTCACTATATAATGTAACACGCGCGTGCATATAAAATATTTTTTATTCCACTCTTCTAAAAACGTTCGATGCAATAATAATATTCTTTCGATTCTTCCATTCTACGTTCATTCCTGCATGTCGGGTGTTTTATACAGAAAAAATATTTTTTTCTATGGCAGTGGGTATAGCGTTACGCCAAAATAACGGGATGTAACGCTGAGCGTTATTCACAAACAAACAAACAAACAAACATCTCGTCTTTATAATATGTAACTAGTCGATCCCGTTAGCCCCCTAGGGGGCACCCCGCGAGGGCACTCTGAAGGTTATGAAGGAGTGGGTGCGAGGGCATTCATAAGCAATAAGCGAGAACGTGCATGAAGCTCTGATGTGACGTGAAGAATTATTTTTTTATACCAGGGGGCTGCCGCCCCCTGGACCCCCACTAATTATTAGCCTGCGGCGCTTTCTCTGCATACTTTCCCGTCCATAATCCCCGTCAAAATCCCCGCAAAAGTCCCCGTCCATACCCCGTCCACAACCCCGTCTAAATCCTCGTCTAAATCCCCGTCCAAATCTCCGCCAAAATCCCCGCCAAAATCCCCGTCAACAACCCCGTCAACAACCCCGTCTAAATCCCCGTCAACAACCCCGTCTAAATCCCCGTCCAAATCCCCGTCAAAATCCCCGTCAACAACCCCGTCAAAATCCCCGTCAACAACTCCGTCTAAATCCCCGTCCAAATCCCCGTCAACAACCCCGTCGTCTAAATCCCCGTCCAAATCCCCGTCAAAATCCCCGTCAACAACCCCGTCTAAATCCTCGTCAAAATCCCCGTCAACAACCCCGTCTAAATTCCCTTCCAAATCCCCGCCAAAATCCCCGTCAACAACTCCGTCTAAATCCCCGTCCAAATCCCCGCCAAAATCCTCGTCAACAACACCGTCTAAATCCCCGTCAACAACCCCGTCCAAATCCCCGCTAAAATCCCCGCCAAAATCCCCGTCAAAATCCCCGCAAAAATCCCCGTCCATACCTCGTCTAAATCCCCGTCTAAATCCCCGTCTAAATCCCCGTCTAAATCCCCGTCTAAATCCCCGTCTAAATCCCCGTCCAAATCCCCGCCAAAATCCCCGTCAACAACCCCGTCTAAATCCCCGTCAACAACCCCGTCTAAATCCACGCCAAAATCCCCGTCAACAACCCCGTCTAAATCCCCGCCAAAATCCCCGTCAATAACTCCGTCTAAATCCCCGTCAAAATCCTCTTCAACAACTCCGTCAAAATCCCCGTCAACAACCCCGTCAAAATCCCCGTCCAAATCCCCGCCCAAATCCCTGCCAAAATCCCCGCCACAATCCCCGTCAAAATCCCCGCCAAAATCCCAGTCAAAATCCCAGTCCAAATTCCCGTCAAAATCCCCGTCCAAAACCCCGTCCAAATCAAAGTTACAAAAAAATTCTTATTTCCTC
>CM055404.1:89942681-89963277 GCA_029228625.1 Pseudolycoriella hygida
ATAATTTTAAGCGTGGTGACTTTGACGGTCTGAGTGGTTATTTGGAGTCGACTGATTGGCAACATACTCTGTCTCAGTCAGATGACGTCGACAATGTAGTGGATACTTTCTATGATGTTTTGTCAGCTGGCTTTGAAAAGTGGTTTAACAAGCGTGTCAATAACCTTAAGAATAGGACCAGCAAAGCTCACAAGAGATATCGTGACAGTATGGGAACTTCTAGTGAAGTAAAGTCTAAGTTGATCTTATTGTCCATCAGAACTGAGTTCAGAGCTTTGCAAGATGAATCTTATAAACGGTATATGAAGAAAACCGAAGAGATATTGAAAACCAACCAACATAAAACCAACTTCTGGTATTATGTTAAGTCGCGTGAGAAAACGACTGGATATCCCTCAATGATGTATCGTGCGGGTGAAAAACGTAACACTCCTAGTGATATATGTGAACTTTTTGCTGACTTTTTCCAAAGTGTTTATACGCCAGATACTGCTGCTTCTGACGTTAGGAAGTGCGTTGACCTCGGATCTTAATTTTGACGTCGTTCTCAATCATCTGCAGAATGTTGACACTTCCAAGGGAGCAGGACCTGATAGTGTTTTCCCTCTCTTTTTGAAAGCATGTTCTCAAAGCTTGGCGACTCCGCTTCTGAAAATTTTCAATCTGTCACTTTACTCCGAGAAATTTCCTACAAGGTGGAAAACTTCATATCTGACGCCGATTTTCAAAAGTGGTGCTAGAGGTAACATTGAGAATTATCGTGGTGTGGCGATTTTGCCAACATTCGGGAAGTTCTTTGAATCTATTGTCAGCGACATTTTGATGGATAAATTTAGGAGCATCATCTCTAAAGCTCAACACGGGTTCATCAAAGGAAGGTCTACGTCGACTAACCCTGTTGAATTTGTAAGTCACGCACCCAAAGTCATGGAGTCGAAAGCACAACTAAATGTCATTTACACTGATTTTAGCAAAGCGTTTGACAGGGTTAAACATTCGTTGCTCATTCATAAATTATCCCTGATGGGTATTCACTCAAGGCTTCTCGGATGGCTGAATTCATACTTGATCAGTCGCTCTCAGCATGTTAAAATGTCGGGTCGGACTTCGCGCACGTTCCATGTGACATCTGGAGTTCCCCAAGGTAGTCATCTCGGCTCATTGTTATTCGTATTATTTATGAATGATGTCACAACAGTGTTTTCATCGACATCCACTTAATTGTTGTACGCAGATGATTTGAAAATCTGTCGGGTTGTTCGCTCCTTCGAGACGCTATAGCGCTCCAGCGTGATCTCATCAGCCTTGATCTTTGGTGTCACACCAATGAGCTATATCTCAATGTTAGCAAATGTCGTGTAATATCGTTCACTCGCAAAAGGTCAACGATCAAATTCGGATACAAGATTGGTACAGTTCCGTTAGAACGTGTGGCAGTAATTCGAGATTTGGGTGTGTTGATGGGTCTGACTTTCTCGAAGCATGTCCAAAATATCATTGCAAAGTCATATTCTATGTTAGGATTTATGATGAGGATCTGCAAGGATTTTCGAAGCGTACAAGCTCTTAAGAGTGTGTATTTTGCCCATGTTCGTTCCTACCTCGAATATGCTTCTGTTGTTTGGCATCCGTATCATGATACGTATATTGATAAGATTGAGTCTATTCAGAAAAAATTCTTGATTTATGCTTTGAGGAGATCTGTGCAACGGGACGAAGACTACAGGCTTCCGTCCTATGTTGACAGGTGTAAATCAATTGGACTGCAGGTTTTAGCAAGGCGTCGTGTTAACGCTTGTGCCTTTTTCGCGTTTGACTTGTTGACGAAACGTCTAGACGCTCCCGCACTGCTGTCTATGTTGATGATTCAACAGCCAGTGAGGTTATTGCGTGGGACTGTTAATCGTCAATCTCAGTATCTTACTGTTCGTACCCTCAGAACCGATTACGGCAATTTTGAACCTGTTAACAATATGTGTATGATTTTCAACACATTCCCGCACTTTTATAATAACATCAACTCTCGTAACTTATTTCGTGCGAATAGAACTCGAAATCAAATTGAATGGAGAAATGAAACAAACTTAACGGCCAATGCAAATTGATTTATGTGGATCAATGAAAATTGATTCTGAATCGGAACAAAGTGAAAGCTAAGAAGCTCAGAAATCAAATTGAATGGAATGAATAGACAAACTTGAAAGCGAAAGCTCATTGCCAAATGGTTTAACTGTTCCAATGAAAATTGGTTCTCACTCGACCAATGCAAATTGGTTTGTAACCTAATCAAAGCCTGATTAGTCTCTGCTCACGCAGTCGATATGACCGTAACACGTCACAGAAAACTAATTTGAGGTGGAACCATGAAAGACCGCTCCCACTCAAGAGGCGTAGATGGGTTTTAATTGGAACAGCGATTGCGTCATATATGTACATTCAACAAGTTTTTAAATGTTTAAACAAATTTTTTTTGAGACTTTCTTTGGTTTTTTTATTAATCTGTTTTCGTTAATTTAAAAAAAAATGCTTTGTTTGTTAAATTTTATTTATTGTACAACATTTGTTTTTGAAAAGATCTATCTATCTATCTGTTTTACTAGCTGCGCCACTGTGAGAAGTCTTTTTTTCGCTTTAAAATGTAAGAAGTCAGGATTATTTGACGAAATAAATAAATAAAAAATAAAATAAAATAAGAGTGATTCAGCCCACAGTTAGCGCATTTGGGAGCCATATTGCAATTTCTCATGCCATGTCCATACATTTTGCAACGCCTACATTGAGTGACTTTATTAGGCGTTTTTTTGAAGTAGCGCCATTTGGGAATCGTGTAGTTTATTATCATTTTATTCAAAAGGTGCAATTTGGTGGTTCCTTGTTTGAATGAGAGTATATAAGTACCTTCATCATCAAATCTTTTAGACCTAGGGCTTATTTCCCGAATTTCAACGGTTCTACTTGGTAGACCTTTAACGGAAGCAACGCCATCTGTTATCTTCTCTCTGAATTTTACAGATGACATAAAAGTATTATAAAATGCTAACTATCCAAACAAAAGGAATGTGATGCGTTCATGATTTTAGAATTCTGCTCGTTTTTTAACGCAACAATTTCGTTCAGAATTTAACGACACTGTTTAAGTTAACTTTTGGTTTGATGATGCTTTTGCGTCCGCAGGACATCCTGAATCACATCGCTAGTACAGGTAGATTCAGCTGATCAGCCAGAAAAACTAATCAATTCTAAGCACAGTAGGGCCAAATAAACAGTGGCGTCCGTGCGCGTTCGATCTTAACTGATCGATCAACTATTTTTAATAAAAAAAATAACTTGATAATTTTACAGATCGGAAAAAATATTCATTGGAAAAAATGACGAAATTCTCTCGTTTCGGACCGAAACCATTTCGAAATTCCCGCATCAATTAACGCGATTAAATTTACCAAATAACTAGACCTGAGGCTAGAATAAGTTTAACCGGAATAATTTAACAACGAGTGCGTTCGATGTATTTTGGAACTTTAACTTCGCTGAACGGAATACAGCTATTGTAATGATATTTGCATGTTTCTGCTCGGTAAATGCGTTTCGCTTTCAGCTCATGCAACAACCTTCCTACGAGTCAAAACAACCAATTTGGAAGCACAAACTTAATGTACTATTATCTACCTTGAACAGTGATGTCGCATTTATCCGTCTACACCATTTTCATTTAAGCGATGGAAGAATTTTAAATTTGAAGCGATTAAGCGAGGAATTGAAATTGGCCGAAACGCATATTCTGTGAAAGCAATTAGACAAATAAAACGCATATGCTGGCCAAAAATAAAGGATCGTAGCTGTAATTTTTGAATTTTTTTTCTTGTAAAAGTTTCTCGTACAATTTCAGTCATTTATAGTATACTATAACACAAGGACTATAATCGCGTGATTATAGTCGAATTTTAGTGAATAATTCGAGCATTGTAGTGCAAGGTCTATTAACGTATCGAGGTGCGTGAATAGACCTTGCACTTCGCACCGAGGTCCCTTCACGTATCTAGACTATGATCAAGCGATTTAGTACTTATTTTATACGATAGTTTATTGCTGGTGCCTATAATGGCCGAATATTATGCACGAAACTGACTATGGATTTCACAACGAAGAAATTCTTGCCGATTTATCAATAGAAAAAGAAATTAGGAAAAAAGTGTTATGCGTTGTATCTCTATCCTTGCATCTCAACATAACAATATCCACAACCAGTTTTTATACGAAACGCACACAACTGCAAAAAAGTATAGGCTCTATATGAAACACCGTCAAACTTCATGCAGTTTCGTTCTTACTCACTCAAAATAAACTCGAGACATTAGGGCCGTGGAAAAGCAATTCCATGTGGAAACGTAGTGACTACAACAACATGTATAAAAACAGCTACCACGTTTAATCAGTTTCACACAATTCCGAGAAACCGGGGAAATATTCGATATTTAAAGAACACGAAACAAAAAATTCGCTCGCTCCGCTCGTGATTTAGGAACATACGATGAATGAATAGTTTCAGAAATTCTTAATTGATAAATTTCTAGTTGACATCCACAAGCCTATTGCGAATGTTTCAAAGACCGAGCCTGACTACTGTTTGTGAGGGGTGTCAAAAAATGGAGGGGTCTGACTATAACTTATTCAACTCCATAATAACGCTGATTTTAGTCGAGTCTATGTGTCGATATATGTCGGCATATTATAGTCCTATTTTCTGTGGTTTTCAGTGCTGTAACATGCTATAGGCACCAATGCAATAAATTCATGAAAAGAGAAAATTATGGAAAATATCTTTAACATAACTGAAATGAATGGAGATTGGGTCATTTTTTCTGATATTAGTATGGTTAAAAAATAAATTAATTTTTTTTCGGGAAAAATAGTTTTTCTAATGGGCAAATCAATACTTATCCCAAATATACAAAACATTTTTTAAATTCTTGATCCGCTTGGACTCCACAGTTTCTAGAAAATATTGACTTTTCTTTTACCTCGCCCAAGGCCGGAGTGTAGTGCGCAATATAGTACCCCTTCATGTACCTTAGCCTCTGTTTACCTACTCCTACATCGTACATCCTGATTTCCTTTCACAACGATCCTACCCGTGATGACACCTGTTTCGGTGAGCAACCCCATGACCGATCAGGTCACCAACCCTGATGTAGTAGTGTGGTTCACTTAGCATAAGGATGAGGGGGCTGTCAGCTAGGCGCTTTCACAATAGGATAGCGGCTTAGCATGGTGGCGAAAGATTTCAACAGCAAGAGACAACGGCATCATATACAGTCCTAGTTAGTTGTATTACTATCACTCACCAACCCGCATTAGCAAGCGTGGTGTTTTAATGCTAACAACACCCAAACCATGAGAAGAACGATCGATCAAATACGGCCCTCAGTTTCGGTAGCACTTTACCGTTCTCTGACTCCGGCAACGGCCAGAGGCGGCTTGCAGAGAGTGCGAAGAATCCCCGGGTTACGGAGGGTTGCCACACCAAATTAAACATTGCCACGTACATTACCAGCATGTTATCGTCAAAGGAAAAAATGATCGAAATGGAAACTATAGAAAATCGAGTAGGATGTAGTCGGAGTGAGTGAAGCGAGAAAACTTGGAGAAGGATGCTTTAAACCTCGTACATCTGGACATACATTTTTCTACCGAGGAAATAACAGTCAGATGCTGATACACGGTGTCGGATTATTTGTACATAAACGATGGTCCAACCGTATAACTCACACAAAAAGTATATCCGATAGAGTAATATACGTATGCCTGAAAATCAACAGCAATTACAGCATACAAGTTATACAGGCATACGCACCCACAACGGTGATGAAATGTGGCCATCGGTGATGAAATGTGGCCATGGACACACTACGAATACATAGTCGATGATTTTAATGCGAAGCTGGAAAAGCGAGAGGAATAGTCTGAAACTTCTATTGGGAATTTGAGCTACGATCAAAGAAACGAACGGGATGATACATTACTCAATTTTCTCGAGCAACACAATTTGGTCTCAATGAACTCCTTTTTCACCGAAAAAATTCAGCGGAAATGGACTTGGGTGAGTGCAGACGGTGTTACGAAAAATGAAATTGATTATTTTATAACAAATCACAGGTCAACCGTTAAGAATTACACGGTGCTGAACAACTTTACGACTGGACGTGATCCCCGGATGGTACGCGCGAAGGTCATGCTAAATATACGGTTCCAACGGTCGAAAATGGTGAAGAAAAATGACATAATCGATGTTCAACGACTGAAAGAACTGAGTGAAGAATGGCAATAACGACGCACCTAAAATTAAAAGTAAGGTCACATTCCAAAGAGGAACAATTACAATTACAGGAACAGAAACAATTATTAGACGAAAATAGAAGTTGAGATAGAAAATAGCCCGTCGTTCCATCGAGCACCAATGTCTCGTGCAGCCAACGGTCCACCTGAAACAAAAAGGATTAGCGGAAACGAGTCGTTTAGACTAGCAGTTTTTGCGTAAATATATAAAAAAAAGAATTTGCAACAAAAATGTATGCAGAGTTAAGCGATGTAGACAGGAAGAACAGTACGCTGGACGAATTGAACAACAAGGTTGTCGATTCAATGAAGGGATTTATTGAATCCAAATGCAAATCAATTCACTTGAGTGAATCGAAGCTAAGTAGAGAAACACTGCATGTGATAACAAGCCGGCTGGAGTTGATCAAGAACGGAAAAAGATCAGATCTCAGGAAATACAACGTTCAACTATCCCAAGCTGACGAATGCCAAAAAGGAAGTCTTCAAATTGACGTTTTTGGTGCGCTCTGAATTCAAAATATGTACAAGTTGACGCAGCGTGAACTTGTCCCATTTCTTATACCGTAAAGCGTTGAAATCTGATTTTTGGTTTATTTCTTCATCCTCTCATTCATTCAAAATTTAAATTGTGTGACGCGCTTAAGACGTGAATTGTGACACAAACATAGAAGGGACCCGTACGTATCAGAATAGATGCGGCAGACTGGAACGTATTTAAGTGAATATTGCGTTCACATTAGACTATATTGGAAATTGCCCGTAGGGCAATTTTGAAAAACCCGTACGAAGTAACGGTGTAAAAACATTCTCCGAACGCACAAAATTGACCTCCAAATAGAGAAAAATGTTCTCCTCAATTTTGTCTACAACATAGCAAAAAACTATTTTTTTGGGCTAGGGCCGACCTAAGTACTGACCTAGGGTCTTAAATAGAGGCCTCGGATACATACTTCCATAGACAAAAATGTTTACTTCAATTTGCTCTGCAACATAGCAAAAAACATTTTTTTATGTTAGGTCCGACCGTAGGACCGACATGAGGCCCACTTGAGCCCTAAGCACAGGCAAAAATTCTTCTATAAATTGTCGGCCGTGCCGAGATCTTTCAAACAAAAAAAAGTTTTTGAAAATCGGAATAGATTTACTCGAGTTATGTACAAAAACACGTAGGGCCCTAACAAAGACTCTTTTTAAGTGCCCTAGCTAAGTCCAAAGACGCGAATCGAAAAATGTTTCTTCCACAAATTGTCGGTCATGATCAGATCTTTCAAACAAAACAAAAATTTTGAAAATCGGTAAAGATTTACTCGAGTTATGTACAAAAAACACATAGAGCCCTAGCAGAGACTCGTTTTTAGTGCCCTAGCTAAGTCCAAGGACTCAAATTAAAAAAAGTTTCTTCCATAAATTGTCGGCCATGCCCGGATCTTTCAAACAAAAGAAAAGATTTACTCGAGTTATGTGCAAAAGACCAAAAACCACTTAAACGGCCCTAGCTCGGAACGGAAACGTTGACTATAACGAAAATATCCGAATAAACTGAGAGTAGCCCAGCAAGCAATGGAACGAAGAATGCTTGGAATTTCGCTCAGAGATACAAAGACAAATCAGTGGATTCGTCAACAAACGAAAGTCGACACCTGAGGTCCTGGACTTTTTTGAAGACATCGATTTAAGGAACGATAACATCGATACCAATTAATGGCGGGTCTACAGCAGGCGCAAGATCCAACGCAATAAGACGGTCCTGATCTTCGGCGTAGATGAAAACTCAGTTAAAGATTTAAAAGCTATCAGTCTTCGCCCGTACTACGCCCGAGCAGCCGCATAAGAATCACAATCGACCCCAGCAATGTCAACAATTAGAATAAGTCGCACAGAGAAAGGAAAGGCGAGAGTTAACTCCACTCATACCAAGCATAAGGTGGAGGAACTGGTTGTATTTTTACTTCAAAAATCGATAAGTGATCAAGGTTTGTTTATTTCAAATAAAAATTTATTGTCTTCTATTGCATCAACAAAGAGTTTTAATGAAGTGAAGGAAGCGAAGAATAGTGGCACGAAGAGGGACAGTAGCGAAAGAAACAATGAATCTCAAATAAGCATGTCGCAACTTGGTTGATGGGATGGGGCGGTCTTATGCCCGGCTGCGACCTCTTTCCAATCGTAATATAAACACTTATACACACTTGAAAAAACGATATAATTCTTTAACTCAATTACACGGGAGTCTGCTTATTTACGCTCTATAGATATTTCTCACTATAGTGGATAATTCACTCGAAATCACTTCGTTATAATTCCAACTTAAATAAATTAGAGCTGTGTATGGCAAAGTGTCAAATGGTGTGGTATGCGTAATATAGTACTCCTTATGTACCTTAGCCTCTATCCACCTACTCCTACATCCTATCCTACCCGTGGTGACACCTGTCATAGTGAGCAACCCACATGAACGATCAGGTAACCAACCCTGGTGTATTAGTGTGGGTCACTTAGCAGAAGGATGAGG
This sequence comes from Pseudolycoriella hygida, assembly GCA_029228625.1. Classification (NCBI taxonomy): domain Eukaryota; kingdom Metazoa; phylum Arthropoda; class Insecta; order Diptera; family Sciaridae; genus Pseudolycoriella; species Pseudolycoriella hygida. The sequence goes on from CM055404.1 coordinate 89,951,530, forward strand.
GGGGCTGTCTTCGGGTAGTACCTCAACGTCACGTAGAGCGAGGGCCGAAGGCAGTTAGGCGCTATCAAGATGGGATAGTACCTCATCATGGTGGCGGATTATCTCAACAGCAAGGGACAACGGCAGCATGCAAAGTCCGAGTCAGCAGGACTACCATCACTCACCAACCCGCACCGGCCAGCGTGGTGTTTTAACGGCTAAAACCCCCCCGAAGATGAAGAGCACAACCAGGAAAAATCGGCCCTCAGTTCCCAGCCGCTCGTTGATCCCTGACTCCGACAACGGTCAGACCAGACGACGAGCAGAGGGTGCTAAGAATCCCTGGGTTACAATAGGTTGTCACACCGGACTATACATTGCCACGTATAACACTCGAACGCTATCATCGAACGAAAAACTTCTCGAATAGGAGTCGGCACTGGAAAAGATCAAATGGGACATTGTCGGATTGAGCGAAGTCAGGCGACGTGGTGAAGAATGCTTGAAGTTGAAATCAGGAAGCACTTTGTACTACCGTGGAAGCGATAGCCAAACAGCGATGCATGGTGTAGGACTGCTCATCAGCAAACGCTGGTCGAACCGTATAATCCAAATCAACAGCATCTCCGACAGAGTCATCTATGTGCGGCTGAAGATAAATGCGATGTACAGTTTGAAAGTCATCCAAGCGTACGCACCGACGACGGATCACGACGACGAAGAAATTGAAAGCTTCTATGAAGATGTCTCCAAAGCGATTGAAGAAAACAGAGCTCAATATCAGTTGCTAGTCGGCGATTTCAATGCCAAATTGGGAAAAAGAGAAGACGTTGCAGAAACTTCGATTGGAACGTTTGGTTACGATCAGAGGAACGAACGAGGAGATACTTTGCTGAATTTTCTCCAACAACAAGGAATTTTCGCAATGAACTCATTTTTCTCCGGTAAGGTTCAGAGGAAGTGGACTTGGGCCAGTGCAGACGGCAGAACAAAGAACGAGATCGATTACATCATATCGAACCGCAAATCGATTGTCAAGGATGTTACTGTGCTTAACCGTTTCACAACAGGCAGCGATCATCGAATGGTGCGAGCCAAAGTCGTCTTGAACACACGGACAGAGAGAGAAAAGTTGGTCAAGAAAAAAGTCGTTTTAGACATGGAACGCCTGAAAGAACAAAGCGACGCATTTAAGGAAGCTATGGACAACGAACTGAACGGAACGAATTCACAAACTGCAACGATTGATGAGCTGACAGAAAGAATAGTGACCTCAGTGAGAAGCTTCCTGGAAACCAGATGCCGATCTACATGCACTAAAGAGTCGAAGCTCAGCAAGGAAACGCTAGACCTAATAGCAGAAAGACTGGATTTGGTGAAAGGTGGAAAGCGAGACACTGTTGAATACAGAGACAAAACGAAAGCCATCAACAAGAAAATGAAAACCGATCTGCGACAATACAACGTGAAACTGGCCATGAACGCTATCGAAGCAAATGGGAATATGAAAGTATTACGAGCGAAACGGGCGAACGGGTACAGACAAATTTTTAAATTGCGCGATAAGGCGGCGTCATACAAACAGATCAGGACAAGGTATTGGACATCGCGCGAGAGTTCTATGAGGACCTTTTTACGTCGGTTCGAGCCAAACTACCGGCAGAAAGAGCAAAAGCGAGACCGGTGATAATGAACGTTGGTTCCGAAGATTTGCCGGACATAACGATTAACGAAGTACAGGCTTCGTTAGACGAAATGAAGAACAGAAAAGCTCCAGGTGACGACGACATTCCGATCGAAGCAATCAAAGAAGGCGGACCCACACTGCTCAAAATGACAACGGATCTGTTCAACAAGTGTCTCGAACAAGAGAAAATACCAGAATCATGGGAAAACGCAGTCATCACTTTGCTGCACAAGAAAGGAGACATCACGAAACTGGAAAACTACAGGCCCATCAGTTTGATCTCGCACCTCTACAAACTGTTTATGAAGGTGATAACGAAACGGATCACAAAGAAGCTAGACTTCTACCAGCCGATCGAACAAGCAGGGTTTCGTTCCGGATTCAGCACAAATGACCACTTGCAAGTGATGAGAAGTCTAATAGAAAAATGCAACGAATACAAAATCATCATCGCGATATGCTTCATAGACTTCGAAAAAGCGTTCGATTCGGTCGAATTATGGTCGATTTTAGACTCCTTGGACGATTGTCGGATTGACTCGAGATATACCCGGATGATAAAACATATCTACGAGCACGCAACGTCGTGCGTCAAACTGCATAAAACCACCGATAAATTTCGAATTGGAAGAGGAGTCCGTCAAGGAGATACCATTTCACCGAAATTGTTCACGTCAGCTCTGGAAACGGTTTTTAAAAAGCTTGATTGGAGTGAACTGGGAATCAACATAAATGGGAAGTTTCTGAACAACCTTCGATTCGCCGACGACATTGCCCTGACATCAACGACTCTGGAACAGATTGAAGCGATGCTGTTGCAGCTCAACGAGGAAGCCCAAAAAATCGGTTTGAAGATGAACATGTCGAAAACGAAAATGATGACAAACATCGATGGTGCTACACCAATCAAGATCGGAGACGAGGAAATTGAAATCGTGAATTCGTACAAGTATCTCGGCCACGTCATGAAGCTCGGTCTCGACAACCAAACGGCTGAAATAAAGAGAAGGATCGGTCTCGGTTGGGCGGCGTTCGGCAAGTTACGGTACATCTTCAAGAGCAACATGAGCAACAGTCTGAAGAGGAAAGTGTTCGATATGTGTGTGCTGCCGGTCCTGACATACGGAGCCGAGACTCTCACGATCACCAAAGCATCAGCGAACAAATTGAGAGTTGCACAGAGGGCAATGGAAAGGGCAATGCTAGGAATCACACTCAGGGACAAAATGACAAATGAGTGGATCCGGCGACAAACAAGAGTCATCGATGTCATGACACGAATAGCGTCGCTCAAGTGGAATTGGGCTGGTCATATTGCCAGAATGACCGACGATCGATGGACGAAAACTATAATGCAATGGCGGCCACCAACGAAACGACCAACGAAACGACCGATGGGACGTCCACCGGAAAGATGGATCAACGATATCAAAAGAACGGCAGGCACGACGTGGCAGCAAGTGGCAATGGACCGAAAAAAGTGGCGATCTATGGGGGAGGCCTACATCCAGCAGTGGATATAAAAGGCTAAGGAAGAAGAAGAAGAAGAAGATGGCAAATTAACAGTTATTTTACTGGCGCCTTCGCGATCGTACAACTAACTTGGGAACTTGCAAGTCTGCGCGGACCCTCCGGGTAAACGTGTGCTATGTACTCTAATGTGTTCTCGACTGAGTCTCAAATGTCATATCGATACTGGGGCCACAGGCATTAGCCTGTGCCCCACCATACCCATGCGACATACTAAAAGACATATGTTATGAGGAAGTCATTCCATGACCTACTCTCATAACATAGCGAAATAGCACGTGCTATTCATAATATTTTGCAACAGTTCCACAACATCATAACTGAGCATTTTGCATGTTATTGTTTTTTTCCTTCAACCTGCATTTGCTTATTGTCATGTGTTGTGCAACAGAGTCGCATTTCATATTACATTTTGTTTATTTGGCATTCCTCGATAAGTTATTCAACTTCTTATCGAGGTTGCCTGTTCGCGAGCCCTGTGTGCCCGCGTGGGTATAACGGAATCGATACTTAAATGGATGTTCCTGAAGGGAAATAATCGTCTGATAGCCTCATCTCTTCGGTTTGGATGGGGAGGGAGTTAGTTGTACGGTCTGTGCCGGCGGGGGTGCGACAGAAGGTCGTCCCTCGGTGGCGTACATGTGTTATGTGATACGACAAGCACATGGACCAAAAATAAAGTTAAGATTAAAGGCAAGTATGAAGTCTACATTGAGTGTAAATCAGTAAGGTCCAATGGCTGATTACATTGAATTTTTACAAATAAATTTGCATAAGTCTTGTGCTCCCACTACGGAACTTAGGAACGCAATTAAATACAAAACCAATTTTATAGCTCTCATACAAGAACCAGTTGTGCGACAGGGTATAGTTACATGATTAGATAGGAAAAAAGGAAACGTAATACAAACGGGAATAAGTGGTAAACCGAAAGCAGTGCTGTATATTTCAAAAACCATTCAGGTCCATCCACTCTACCACCACTGTACATTAGATCAAGCAGTAGCGATAATTTCTATAACATAGAACGGGAACCTGTAACTCGGGCCTTAAAAGTTTGTAAATAATTATAAAAAACATAACACTAGCCTTAATTTAGTTTTGAACTAACCCGGGTGATAGTTTTGGAGACATTTGAGTGAACGAGGATGGACACAGATGGAGCATACGACAGATGTTGCTGTCAACAGTTAGTACCTCCGATGTGCTACGTACGACGTGATATGAGATGACCGAGATGATTTCTGTTCTGACTTCGTTTGAGTAAAGTCGTGTTTATAGTGAAATCGACGGTGGAACACGTGAAACGTTGTTAAAGTTTTATTCAGAATTTAAGAGGGGCCACCTAGCGCATAGGCTCACGGATAGTGAGGTAAGATGGTCCAGAGCAAATGAGTTTCACAACAATAACGTTGGGTGGAATAGCTTTTAGGTGACAGCCATTATTACATTATTGGGTTTTTACATTGGAGTCATATTGCTGGCATCCATATTGAATGGTGGATTATACCGGAACACATTGTCTTAACGAATTCATCCACATGTGCTCCGTGCAACATCAAAGTCTCATTCACTCCAACGTAAATTGAGGTAATAGGTTAAGGGGAGTGCACAGTTAGTATTAAGACAATTTTGTGTATGATAATAAGATTGCCTACGAATCAATTCCTATGTAATAAATTGGTGCTTTTTATCGTAGTTACGAATCAATTGTGATTAGATTTAATCGAGGTGAAAATTTCGTTACATTGAATATGGAAATTGCACGTTGAATTTCCAACTTCGAAAAATTTATGAAGCTTGCCCGCAGCTCTATATTAAAAAAAAAAAAACACAACTTCCATTTCACCTGTCAAATTCAGGCCCCGCCATGAATGACGAGCCCCAGATCTAATAAGCCTATGCTTTAAATTTGGGAATTTTAATGTCAATAAATCTTTATTTTTGTGCTATCATGAATCTCTCTGACTAACTTCTATTTAGAAGGCTTTACGTGCTTGTCAGATTCATGCTTGTTAAGGGACTACCTTGCCGGTTTGGCTACATATATTTGCAATTGATTTCTACCGTGCTTTTTACCATTTTTCCTTTTTGCCCCGGTGCGAGCCCTTAATGAACGGAAAAATCCCCAACTTTACTTGGGCATTTTTCCTAAAAGAGGAAAGGGTCCAATGTAACTCGAATCTTTGTAGAATGAAAATAATTTTGTGATCAATAACATTAGACTAAGATAGTTTTGTATTAACCCGGTGGGATAATTTGGAGAACGCCGGTGGTGATACATAGATGACGCACACGGGAAATTAACCGTTTGTGACAAGTGACAGATACAAGCCGATTGATACTTCATAGAAGCGAAGCTATTCGGTTGTAGTCTGTTTGTGAGAATACTCCGTGGCGTCAACACCTTGAGTGAAAGTTATTCACGCGTTCGGTTAATAAAAGAAACATCGAGGAGGTTTACACTAAAAGCTTGTGGCTAGCAAGGTAATATTGGTCGCAAAATATTGAGAGGAGGTGGATCAAATTTTCCACGGAAAATTAACATAATCGAATAGCTTTTAGGTACACACGGAATAAATCGTTGTGGACAAATGGTTGATGTGACCTATTGATTAACTTGGATCAGCATTCTGTCTTATCATTTGAAAAGGAATTTATGTCAAGGATTTAAGTCGTTCTCACCACCCAACATAAAAGTCAGGTATTCATAGAATGTAAGGGGTTGCGCATCTTAGGTTAAGGTTATTAGAAGTTTTGTTCTTCAGTGCGAAATTTATAAGCGAATTAAAGTGTTGTATACTTTTATGTGAATATTGTTTTGGTGTTAAAAGTATTTATGATAAGAAATAAATGCCAGGCATTCAAGTGTTCTAAATTTGTTACTTTGGGTTTCAAATATAACGTTACAAACCCTATGGATATTGCTGTATGCAGTAGCTACTTTCCTTATGTTAGAACAACAGCAGCCCCAACGGAGGAGTACGTTAAAATAATAAAACACTGCACAGATAAAAGCATACCACTGATCTCAGGCGTAGATTCGAACTCACACCACTCAGCGTGGGGCAGTACTGATATAAATGACAGGGGGGACCATCTTCTAGAATTCATACTATCCACTAAAATGATGATCGCAAATATAGGCAATAAACCTACTTTCGTTACCCGCACTAGAAAAGAGGTCTTAGACATCACACTGTGCTCTAGCGAAATATGCTCATACATCACGGATTGGAGAGTAAATTATTACATTCTCACCTCAGATCACAGATGTATTAGCTTCAGTCTAAACCTAGATCCAATACCTCCCCTACTATTCAGGAACCCGTCCACCACGGATTGGACAGCTTATACGAAACTTACCGATTCTTACATCACAAAAAATGCCAACCAAACGAATTCGCCTCGAAACACAGATGAAATCGATGAGCTTTCGGAAGATATACAAAAGGCATTGATAAAGGCATATGAAGAAACCTGCCCTATTCGTAAACATAAGGCTGGAGAATCTGTACCATACCATACCTCAGAGGATAGGGAACAAAGAAGAATCGTTAGAAAAACCTTCAACAAGTGTAAAAAAACTAATGATTGGAGTGTATACTACGACAAGCTAAGAGATTACGGAAAAAATCTTAGAATCAGGGAAAGAACGGCGTGGAAAGATAATTGCAGTGCGGTAGAGGGTGTTCATGACCCCGCAAAAATGTTCAAGATCTTATCAAAAGATCCAGCGCAGACAGTGGGTTCACTACTATTACCATGAGGGAACTATACTAAAGACCAGGAAGAGACATACAAGCATCTACTTGACACACACTTTCCTAATTGCAAAGTCATAGACGGCTTAACCAATCACAACCTTAATTCAATTAGCGTTGTAGGAGGGATGTGCCCAGAGCTGATAGAGGAAATAGTTACGGAAGGCAGGCTAGAATGGGTTATTAACTCCTTTATGCCGTACAAATCTCCGGGCCTTGACGGCATAATACCGGATATTATACAAAAAGCATCAGGTAGCGTGAAGCAATTTATTAGGAAGCTCTTTAAAGCCTCTCTCAAATATGGATACATTCCAAGAAACTGGCGAGGAACCAGAGTGGTATTCATAATAAAACCAGGCAAAACAGACTATTCCTTACCAGAAAACTACAGACCCATCAGTCTAACATCTTTTATGCTAAAAACTCTTGAAAAAATAATAAACAGACATCTAAGAGACCATTAAAACTCATCAGAATCCACGGCAAGCAACACGCTTATCAAGTCGACGGAAAATGCACTACACAATATTGTGAAAAATATCGAATTATCGCTAGAAGTGGCTGAATACGCCCTGGCATGTTTTATCAATCAATCAATGCCCACAAGGTGGAGTCCTCCCCCCACTTTTATGGTGCCTCGTAATCAACGAACTTATAAAACAAATGAATGATAACAATTTCCAGACGGAAGGTTTCTCAGACGACCTAGCTACCCTTAAGGTAAATTTACAAATGTCATGAGCAATCTTCTTCAAACAGCGCTAAACATTGTCATAAAATGGTGTGACGAAAACGAGCTCAGCGTCAACCCGAATAAAACCAAGATGATCTTATTCACCAAAAACACAAGATTCCAGCAACTCAACATACCCACTATAAAAGGCATCCCTATTCAAAGGGTGTACATCGTAAAATATCTCAGAATAGTTCTTGACTACCTCCTAAACTGGAACGCCAACATAAATAACAGAATAGAGAAGGCCACAATAGCGTTAGGGATCATTCATAAAGGATGTCACGCTTGCTATAAACCCCACAAAGTCCATATCTCCTAACTGGTCAGAGATTTTGTTTATAGTACTCCGACGAAAATTACTATACATACTATATCTATCTCTTTTCTTCGCATGTAATTTTTAGTGATTCTCTCACGAAAAAGACTATTTTTGCTGGTCAAGTGCTGCTTAATAAAAAATTCAAAATTGGAAAATGTACTGAAAGCGCACTTTTAAAACTAAAATATAAAATCAGCGTAGAATTTTTTATGCATGTCGTAGAACAATTTGTTGTTCTAATTGTATTTTTGCATCGTTTAAAAATAAATTTCGAAAATGCAAACGTTCCATTCTAGAAGCTTGTATAACAGTAGGAGAAGCCGAACTAATTAATGAAAGCGTCGCTATATGTGTAGACAGTGAGGGAGCGCTAATAGCAGTAAGTTCGAAATCTTTTACATCAGCATTAGCCCTAGAATGTCACGACGCCTTAGTAAACATAGGTAGAACCAATCAGGTAATGCTAACATGGGTTCCGGGACACTCGGGAATAGATGGAAACTACAGAGCGGACGAATTGGCTAAACGTGGTGCGACCAAGAAGCTGATTGGACCAGAGCCTGCAATAGCCACAACCCGCACATATACTAGGCGTATTATAAACATGGAAAAATCAAGCTTATTCGTATCATACTGGGAGAATCATACGTCTGGCCGACAGACGAAAAACTGTATACGAGTGAGTAATAAAAATTCTAAATATCTAATAAAAATTCTAAATATCTAATAAAAATTCTAAATATCTAATAAATCTAAGCAGAACTAGACTGAAAAAATACACAGGCGTGACCACGGGACACTATTATTTCAATAAACATCTCACCAAAATAGGCAAACGCTCAGATTCTAGCTGTGATTTATGTGGGGAACGCATGGATACAGCGGAACATTACCTCTGTTACTGTCCGGCTTTCATCAACGAAAGAAGAAAGCATCTGGGCGGCTACACCGTCAGGTACAACCACATCAAAACACTGCAGCCACAGGACATCTTGAACTATATCATTAGTTCAGGAAGGTTCGAAGAAACAATAAATGGCTAAAATCCCTAGTCAGCACAATGGGCACACTGGAGGCCTCCGTGCGCGTTCCATCAGCGATGGAACAACTAGTTTTAATAAAAAAAAAGAAAAAAACGTCCAGGTGGAGGATGAGCTATATGTCACCAATATTCAAGGACGGAGACAAAGCAGACATATCAAACTACAGACCAATAAGTATCATTTGTGCAGTATCGAAAGTTTTTGAAAGACTTGTATTCACGATGTTGTTCGAACAGATTAAACACAAAATTCACCATTCACAGCATGGGTTTTTCTCCAAGATGATTGGTCGTTCAACTTCAAGCAGAATTATGCCGACATCAGGAGTACCGCAAGGATCAATTCTGGGCCCGCTTCTGTTTATTATTTTCATCAATGATTTACTAGCGTCTCTGTCCGAGGGTTCCGGTCTTGGTTTTGCAGATGACCTCAAAGTTTTTCGCCCGATAATTGATGTATGTGACTGTCTGCTCTTGCAGAGTGACCTTGAGTTAGTCAAACGCTGGTGTGAATCAAACCATATGTACCTCAATCACAAAAAGTGCGCCGTTATATCGTTCACCATCCAAAATTGAGTTTCCATACGTGCTTTGCGGTAAAATTATAGAGCGAGTTCACTCGAAGGCTGATCTAGGAGTCATAATGGATGACAAATTGTCTTTCAACGAACACGTTGACTTCATCAAGAGAAAGTCTTACCAGCTTCTCGGCTTTGTCTTTCGCTGTGGAAGATATTTCACCCATCAATCGAGTATCAAGTCGCTTTACAACACTCTCATCCGGAGCCGATTGGAATATTGCTTATCAATTCCAGGATGTTTTTCTTCAAATTCAGTATGGAACGTAAATCGTATGACCAGAGGCTCAAAGTTCTTAAATTACATTCGTTGGAATCAAGGCGACTTGAGAATGACGAACTTGTTCTATACAAATTAGTCCATAACCATCTCGACTCCCAGTTACACCATCAGCTTTCTTTCAATCATCGGAATATATCAACTCGGCAAAAAAGCGTTTTCTTCCTCCCCAACATCGAAACCAACTACCAGGAAAACTGTCCAATTTTCAGAATACTAGCTAATCGGTCTTCGGTTGGGCATAGACATTTGCGAACCTCATATTTGCTATTGCGGGTCACAAGTGGACAGAAAAGGCCATCATGGCTTCAAATGCAGAAAGAGTGCTGGTAGGCACACGAGACACACGGAACTAAATGCGATTATTAAACGAGCGTTCACCTTGGCTGATGTTCCTGCCCATCTCGAACCAGTCGGATTTGTTAGAGAAGACGGCAAAAGAGTTGATTGCATTTCACTGATTCCATGGTCGCGAGGCATGACCTTAATATGGGACGCGACCTGTACTGACACATTCGCATCAAGCAACATAAGCCTCAACAAGAGTGCAGCCGGTCGAGCGGCGGAGAGTGCAGCACAAAGAAAAATGCAAAAATACGGAATATTAGTTGACCAAAATTATTGGTCCCATTTGCTGTCGAGACCATGCGTCCGTGGAGCAATGACGCAATCGCTTTCTTTGAAGAGCTGAGTGGAAGGATCACGGAAACAACACAGGAAACACGGTCAAGGTCATTCCTCAAACAGCGATTGAGCATGGCGATACAGAGGGGGAACGCAGCAGCGATAAAGGGCACATTCCGGTCATGTGATAAAATGGGGGAGATTTTTGGACCCGTACGAAGTACAACGGTCCTATACGTTTACTACAAACGATTTTATTGTAACATGGGGTAGATCGAGGTGGGAATGGGGGGTTGCATCTATTATCGTCTAGAGATGACGAATCAGCAATAAAAAAAATATCCGTCCGGCCGTCTGTCCGTCCGTCCGTCTGTCCGTCTCTACTTTTTTTTTTCCAAACGGCTCAACCGATCAGACTAACCTTTTTTTCCCTGAAAGGTACATGCCTCCCATGATTCAAGTTCGAAGATGAGCAAAATCGATGAAGTGGTTCCGGAGATATGGTCGAGGAAGTGACTAAAAACATGGTTTTTCGAGGGTAGGTGAAACTTTTTCGCAAATATCTCAGCAAGTAAAGCACGGAAATTGCTTAATTTGGTAACAAGTGAAAGCATTTGATACCAAAAAACTGGGGAATTTTTTTTGTTGGAATCGGGTCAGGGGTCTGGGCACTGGGAGCCATGGAATGGGCGAAAATAAATTTCTCTGCCAAAATATAAGAATAGTTTTTTGTTCCAGTATTTGCTTAAATACGCAATACAGAGATGTAATTTCAAAGGCAAAGTTGTAGAGATCAAATTTTAGCGAAGCACTTGGCTCAGGGTTTTGGGGAAATATGATCCAATCCTGGTATATGGCCACTTCCATAATTGGGCAGGATTACCCAGATCTCCAGAACTATGAGAGTTAGAAAGTTGGTTCCAAAGGCGAAGTTATAGAGAATTAAATTTAAGCGAACACATGTTTCATGGTTTTGGGGAAATGTGACACAATCCTGGTGTGTGGCCACTTCCATAATTGGGCAGGATGACCGAGATCTCCAGAACTATGAGAGTAAGAAAGTTGGTTCCAAAGGCTAAGTTATAGAGAATTAAATTTAAGCGAACACGTGTTTCAGGGTTTTAGGTAAATATGCCCCAATCCTGGTATATGGCCACTTCCATAATTGGGCAAGATGACCCGGATCTATAGAACTGTGAGAGTTAG
>CM055404.1:89963762-89985137 GCA_029228625.1 Pseudolycoriella hygida
ATCCTGGTATATGGCCACTTCCATAATTGGGCAGGATGACCCAGATCTCCAGAACTATGAGAGGTAGAAAGTTGCTTCCAAGGACAAAGTTGTAGACAATAAAATTTTGGATAACACGTGTTTCTGGGTTTGAGGGAAAAACGACTTAGTCCTTGGATATAAGCTTTTCTAGATTTGAATGGTCTGAGACGTACTTCGGTAGGGCCTTTGAGATTACCTTGGGTAATTTCTATGGATTTCTGAAATTCTTACAGTTATAAAAGAACAGAAAACTTTTGTCACATCTATTCTGATACGTACGGGTCTTTGGTTATGTTTAAATTATTAGATTAACGGCTTTCGATTGTTATGCTCTTTTCTTGATCGTTAATTTGTGCCTATTTTTTCAATTTTTCAATTTTACGATTTTTATCATTATTTACCTAATATGCATTTGACTATGATTGTAAGTTCCGATTGACATGTTATTGGGCTTCGGCCTGTTTCTTGATCGTTAAACCAAAAAAAAAAAAAACTTTAAATTCAACGTAAAATAATTTATTTGTGAATTAAGTGGATATTAGTGGATAAGAATTTGAAAAATGTATGAAGAATTTTAAATCACTGAATATGTTGAATAATGTGAAACGGGTGCACAAACAAACTATTTTACGTATGCACGTTTACGTTGAATTAAATGTTGAGGCCAACATCTTGGCATTTTATTTGACTGGAATGCACGGTAAACGACAAAAAATTTATAATAAACATCTCTTTTTTATGAACAACAATTTGGGAGTAAAACAAACATTTTAATTGATCCACCTTACAAGCACACAATTAATTTAATTTTTATATTTGTTGCTTTGAGATTTTTTTAAACATATCTTCCACAATATTTACTTCTCCATCTCAACCTTTGGACTTTCACCACTGCCACTATATCCGGCTCGCCAAAATCACGCTCCAATTCAAAGTTATATCGCCGTCGCCACCTCTCCCCTTCGCGCATCACTCCAAATGTGATGCGAAGTACCTTGCCTTCGGACTTTAGGAGCAACTGTTCATCACTTTTCTTCATCGTTCAAGATTCGCATCCGTAGATCAATACTGGACGAATAAGCCTAAATGTTTAATTAGACCAAAAAAGGATCTGCTTCCGCCATGATACGTCTGTGAATTTCAGGTTTGTTGACCGTATCAGCGCAGCAAGATAAATTAACTCATCCACTATCTCGAGATTGAACTCTCCAACGCGTATTTTGTCTCCCTGTTGATTGGCTCGTTTATCATCAAACCTATCCTTTCAGCTTGGATTTTCAGATTTGTGAAAGTGTCAGCTGCTGTTGTATGTGTACGCCAGGCGAGTCCAATGCCAAGTTAAAGAGTAAGCAAGATGGTGCGTGTTACTGCTTCAATCCTTCTCTTAATATCCTGACTCGGATGATTTGTTGGAGTTAAAGTCATCCAAATTGTACCGTGTTCCTGTATTTTTTAGACCCGTACGAAGTACGTAGGTCTGATGCGTTTGCTACCACGTTTGTTACATTGCGAATTAGAACCCGGGAGTAAGGGGGAAACTTTTTTTGTTGCCTCCAGATGAAAAATCAGCGTCCGTCTGTCGGTCTGTCTGTCGATAATTCGGTCTGTCTGTTAAATTTTTCTGTTTTTCTCACATGATCAAGAATATATGTTTCTTTGTGAAACAAAAATATTTTATTATGGAACAAAAATGTAGGAAAATTGGATCGTTTCGATTTATATTTTAAAATTGTTTTTTACATTGGAAAATACAACAATTTTCTTTGAGACAAAAACATATTATTATGGAACGAACCAATCTTTGGAACATTTCAATTTATATTGGAACATTCGGTGTTCCACATTGGAACAAAGTCATTTTCTTTTGTAACATTGAGGAAAAAGTTTTGTAACGTTTGAATTCCTAATGGAGCATTTAAATTAATTAATTGAAAATTCATGATTAAAAATTGTAACAAAAACAATTTTTTTTGAACAAAGGTTAATATTTTTTATTGCATTATTAATCTAATAATATAAAAGAGAAATTATTAACCGCTGACAATGACATTTGTCGTTCTCCCACACGGTGTGTTTGAAGGAAGTCTAATTAAAAATGAGATGTACCTCAAATTTTTTTCCTGATCTATGTTTCTAGCCCCAATTAGATTGTTTTTAGCCAATAAAACATTTGGGTAACTCGGTGACTTTTTTTTAGATAGATCGCTTTGAGTGTAATGACGAACACTATGGCCAGATTTTCATACATTTCACACATTGGAATCGCTTTTTTGTAATTTTTTTTATTTAATCACAAGCTATACATCACTAGCTCTTCAACGATACCAAATAGCCATACTGGAGTCGATACGAAAGCAGTGCCTAAGTTGAAGTTGAATTGGTTCATCGGTAGTTCATCGTAGATATTTGCGAGCAATTCATAATATTCGTCCTTGACTATGTCTGACGATTCATTGACGGTTGCAAAACCTTTCTGCAACGGTTTTTCAACTGGCGTTGCTACGACGTTGCGAACAGTCTGAAATTACATCAGAAACGTTGCACCGTTCGATTTGAAACGGTCTACTTGAAATGATATCATGGTGTACATTAACTAGGGAGTAGTTCTTAAAACGGCCTTTGATTCGTAATACGCATAATTGTTCTTTGACCATTCAGAAGATGAGAGCCAGGTGTTCATATTTTCTAGCTAGATGATGTGGCGGGGAGTCTGTCAGTCTTTGTTACAACCGCTTTATTGAAAAGCTTGGCCTTCTTCAATTCATTTGTCAGTTTTGTTAATCATCCTGTTCTGTGAGTGTGACATCTCACATTCCATGTTCCAATTCGTATATCCTTTATCCGTTTCCGAGTCGTTGCAGAAGGCATTGAGGCCACATATTACCTCTTTCTCCAGCTTTCGTTGCAATGATTTTTCCACAATCGCTCATATGTCCCAGAGCCAATTCGCAAGCTTCGACACCGCCCCCATTTATTGGAGGACCAAATTTGTCATCCTGCAATACCCTACTGTAAATTTTGCATCGATCTGTCTCATTGATTTTCGATTGGTATGTTCCATTGAAGAAAATGAAATCGGAGAATTTTCAAACGGATCAAGGGTTTTATTGATTTGCCCATAAGAAAATCTATTTTTACCGAAAAAAGAATTCATTAATTTTTTAAATACGCTGATTTGAGAAAGAATGATCTTTTGAGTCTTTGATTTTTTGTGTGATTGTCCTAATTCCCACACCTCATTATCATCGATAATCCAGACTTTACAATGCAGAAAAATAACAAAAAATTACTTAATATTTGGGAAGGTCGATTCTTATTCATTTACGATTTAAGAATTCGTTTTCGCTGCCAACATAAAATGATTCGTACCGTTAGTTGTTTATATATATGAGGTCGTGAGTTTCTCTAATATTTTATTTTATCTAATATAACAGGGATCGCTAGCGACATTTTCGACACAAAAGCGCAATTTTTGGACGATGAATAAATGCTGAAGAGTAGGGTCCAAAACCCTACTGAAACCGATGTCATTTACTTTGGGCTCAAATAAAAGACTAAGATTCAAAGATTTTATGGGGATATTGAAAATTTTCACATTTTTCATTTTCCTGGCGGCTTTTCCTATTTATTAATTAAGTCGTAAAAGTTACTGCACTGAAAATTTTAAGGGGACTGGGGATCGACGGGGGGGAGGGTATTTCTAAAGGTCTCCTAATCGTTTTGGACTCTACTCATCAGCATTTATTCATGATCCAAAATTCTAGTTTTTTGACTAATTGCACTAATGAGCCCTACTAATAGTTAAAAATGTACTATTTTCAGATTTAAAGTTCTACACTTTAATACGTTAGGATTAAACATCATGCAACACGAATTTAAGATAAAATATCCCCAATCTAGATTAATAACGATATCTAATTAAGAGTCCTACAAGTCCTATTAGCTTAAGAAAATGGAGTCTTCAATTCCATCAACCAAGTACAATTTTCAACTGGAATTCGGAAGAACCTCTTGTCCAACAAGACTGTTTAAGGATAACAACAAATTTATGTTGTGTGTTGGCTTCATTAGGCCGTTGCAACATAAAATTTTAACTCAATCTTGATTCGTTCGAATCTTGACCTCTTGTGCTTATGTTTATTCAGTTACTTACCCCTTTTCACTGGTTTTCTCCATTGATTTGTCCTCTTTGCCAGTTTTATCACTGGAAAACCATTGTGTAACCTTGGCGTCAAACACCAATTGCTGCATAAGCTCACGGTCACCTAATATAAATAAAACTTTCCTTTATATATGGTCTGTTCAAAATGGCTTTTAACGATATTGACTTGATAGCAGACTTTGTGCAGACATTTTTCGACAAGTGAAATGTGGTTGATATGATTACTTTACGATGCAAAGTTTGCTTTTAGCATATAAATCGCAAGTAGGCAGTAGCTAAAAGTTTAAGTAGATGTAATTAATGCAAAGAAACGGAGTTCCAAACTAATTTTTGTAGATTTTTTTATCGATGAATATTATGCAACGAGTGCAACGAGTATGTGTAATATACACAAGGTATTAATGTTCAAAAAGAGCTTTAGATTAATAAAAAATTATACAAAAACATTGTGGCTGTTAAACGACAAAAAGATACATGGCGGCCATTTTAACTTTGTAAACAAAAATTAAGTTCAACTTTCGGAATCATTTTTAACATAATTTCAACATTTTTTGAACAACTTATGAATAAAAGTAGTTACATTGGTCCATTGTGTGATCTTTCTCGACAATCTTGCTATGTATATCAGGTCGATAGTAACTAAAAATCATAACATCAACTTCATCACCACACAAACAATTATTTAATTTTGATATTTTACATTGTTGTGTAGTGGCGAATAAAATCATATTTTACGCGACATTAAATTGTTGCGTAGCAGGAATAGAATTAAACATACTCGACAGTCAAGACGTCATTATCAGACGTCGAGTCGAGTCGAGTGATCAGTCTTCATCATACACTCGCACAGACAAGACATATAATTACATCGCACGTAAAAGTAACACTGTACAATTCAATTCAATTCAATAAATATTATAATGTTGTGAGAAGTTATTAGTTTATATTACGACACAATAATACTCACAATAGTTGGACCCGTACGAAGTACAAAGGTCCTATACGTTTACTACAAACAATTTAATTGTAACATGGGGTATCGGGGTGACAACAAAATGGCGCACTATGGTATAAGACGGACTTGGAATATGATACGTGGAATATGAATTATACTATATATGAATATACTATGGAATATGAATACGTGTGATAGTGTTTCGCAGACGATCAAGCAACAACATCAGAATCTGAAGAATCCGCGGTTCGTACAATTGATCTCATCCAAAGCAACTTTGCGAAGATTGGATTGGAAGTAAACCCAAGCAAAAGTTAAGCAATAATCATAAAGAATGGTATCCTAGTTGAAGGCGTCCTGGTGCTCTTAGATGGTAGTAAGATTGTTGGTGTAAAGCCTGATGAAAGAATTCGGTATTTGGGTCGTTCATTCAATTCTGAACTCGTTTTCGACAACACCTGCATCGAAAATCTTAACAAAAATTTGAATCTTCTGTCAACATCGCCACTACTTAAGCCTTAAAACTCAACATTTTCAACCAATAAATATTTTCGATGTTGGTCTATCCATTACAAACTGCACCACCGAATAAGATTCCTACATAACCAGCGGTTGTGATGAATAAATTTGAACTTGAACTTGAACTTGTTTACTACAAATAATTTTATTGTAACTATCTGTCCGTCTGTCCGTCTCCACTTTTTTTGCCGAACGACTCAACCGATCAGCCTAAACTTTTTTCCCTGAAAGGGACATGCATCCCATGACTCCAGTTCGAAGATGAGCAAAATCGGCAAAGTAGTTCCGGAGATATGGTCGAAGAAGTGGAGGTCGGACATGACATTTTAGCACAAAAATTCCCCATTTTGGTGTCAAATGAAAGCACTTGATGTCATAAAAATGGGAAAAAATTTTTGCGGTAATCGGGACGAAATTGAGATTGTTGGCCATTTATGCTACTACCAACTATGCAATATGAAGATTTACTGGCAAAGGCAAAGTTGTAGAGACTTAAATTTAAGGGAACATGTGTCTCAGGGTTTTGGGCAAATATGGCCCAATCCTGGTATATGGCCACTTCCATAATTGGGCAGAATGACCCGAATCTCCAGAACTATGAGAGTTATAAAGTTGGTTCCAAAGGCGAAGTTGTAGAGAATTAAATTTAAGCGAACGCGTGTTTCGGGGTTTTGGGGAAATATGGCACAACCCTGAATGGTCTGGATGTACTAAGTACTAAGTGACCCAATATTCAGACCAATGAACAAGAATAAGATTGAGGTAATTTTGAAGAAAAATAATTATCCACATAGGGTCATCAAGAAAGCGTTCGAAACATACAAATTCAGAGAAGCAAAGAGTGCAAAATGACATACAAAACATAGACCCACAAAATGGAACAGAGAAACAACCGATCTATAGAAGTATGCCGTATGTCCCCCACATCACAAGAGGTGAACAAACAATTGAGGAAAGTGAACCCGTTACTAACGATCGCACCTACTCACATAAAAAAGCTGGGAGATAGTTTCACAAAAACGAAAATACCGAAAAAGGAACAGACAAATAGATTGAAAAGCGAAACTATGTCCAGAACCTTTTTAAATATGAGAAACAGAAAGAACGCCCAAAAACGAGGAGCAGAACATAGCACAGAATTTAAAAATCGACACAATCCCGGCAACAAAACAGATTTAATCAAACACACACTAGATTTCCCGGATCACTAATCAAATTTAGAGATAAAAAACATAATAATATTGGACAGAGAAAAGAATAAATTCAAAAGGAAAATAATGGAATTCTGCTACGTCAACATTTATGATACAAAAGCTAACAATTACAAAAGAGACGCCCGCAGAATGCGCGAGAATTACAGCAACATAATCTCAATATACAAAAACATAAACACATAGGACTTGCATCACTCATCTCAACTTTAACTTTCAACAAAAATTTGTTAATAGTGTAAACCCAAACCGAATGAATCTCTGACAAACAGCTGTGCTCTACCTAATGATAACAAAAGATAATGTCCAAGTCGACATAAACAAACAAGTGATAAAATCAACTGTGATATAAATGGTGAGAGATTCGTTCGGTTATTCGAATTGTGAAGTTAAATTTAATTTTATTGTTGTATAGCATCCCCAACTTTATTAATTTTAATTGTGAATATTTAATTTCAAATTTTAGGCAATGAATATGTCTGCGTAAATGCGACGAAATATATGCCGAATGTCCCTACAAACAAGCCAATGTTTTTGATCTTCTACCGATAAACATCCACTGAAATTATAAAACAGAATAGATCTAGTGAAATAACATTCATTTGCTCAGATAGCCAAGAAGCTCTGAAGGCATTGACTTCTTGGAAATTCACCTCAGCTCTGGCTCTCGAAGCATGGGAACCACTCAATAAGTTAGCAGAACAGAATAGGGTTGATCTATTATGGGTAAAAAGTCATGCTAATGTCACAGGGAATGAGAAGGCAGATGAATTGGCAAGATCGTCAGCTCGGTACACACCTATGGGACCAGAACCTATAATGGGTATTCCCTACAATATTTACAAAAAATACACAGAAAAAGAGCAGAGGCGTTTATAAAACACTGGGATGATATACCCAGTTGCAGACAAGCAAAGAACACTACCTATGTAACTGTCCAGCTTTTATCACAAAAAGACGGAAGTTCCTAGGAAGCTACTTAATCAATTACAATATGATTAAGAACTTGAGTCAGCAGGACATCCCAAACTACATTATTAGTACGGGAAGGTTCAGCTAAACAACAAAATCCCTTGTCAAAATTGAAAACTGTTTTTGACAGAGGACCCGCGTCAAAAACAGTCTCCGAAGTGAGTTGCTCGAAAGAAACTTGTTGATCCCTCATATAAATTTTGGGAATACGACTGATTTCTCTAGCACATATTTCTAAGACTTTTGAACCAACATCAGTGATTGTCATCCGTGTGTGTTTGTTTGAGAGTTCGACAATTCATATTGCACTATTTAACATTCGTTTAAAGCAACAAATGCAATTCCCGCAGATCCCAAGACATCTGGCTACGTTGAATTGTAATTTCGACCGGACAGAAAAGGACATATTGAAGACGATTGCTTTAGATGACAAAAAAAAATTTCAGGAAAATTTTGCCTCTTTGTTGTTTCACCTAGACCATTTTTATCTAAATTTAGGAAATCTGCAAAGTAAAGATTTCTAGATCATCAAAAACAACCCTCTACTTGTTAATTTTAGATTGATGATGAATTTAATTCGTTGGGCAATTGGCTCTCTTGAGTTGGTCTGGAGTGACCAATTGTCATTGTTGGGGTCTCCTGAGCTCAGAGACCCATTGAAGTGAAAAGCTCATTTTGAGTTATCGTAACTAACTAACTTTATTCAGTCTTTTTTTCCTGCTTTTATGCCCTACTACTTACATTAATAATTCTGGAACATTCGATATTGTTTTCGAAACAGAAGTAATTTTTTGTAGATACAATTAAACGTTTTTATTTTGTTACACAATTGCAAGATTTTAGTTTATTGTGGATGTTGTCAATTCCACAACTTTGACAATAGAACCATAGACTTTTTTTGACTAGACGGGAATGTTAGCATGGCGCCAAATTTGAAATGAGAAATGCAGAAGCATAATAATTGTTCGTATTTTATGTTCTTCTAGTGTTTTTTAAACTTTAGCAATTTTAGTTTTTTATCCACATTTTTGAAAATTCTCAAATCTCTCAATATTTTGAAATTTATTAAATTTACAAAATAAAATTTTAAATACGAAATGCAGAAGCATAGCAATTTGTCGCAGTTTGTGTTCTTCTAACATTCCCCGAACTTTAATAATTTTAGTTTTTCAGCCAAATTTTTGAAAGTTCTCAAATTTATTATTTTTATTTATTATATTATTATGACACCAAGTTTGCCAGAAAATTCCGCTGAATTACATTATCCAATTGAAGCCACTGAGCCACTGAAGCCAATTGAAGCTGAAGTGGACGTGAACTCTTCGTTTTTTTCCACGGATTCTACTCTGCATGGTGATGAAACCACTTTTGTGGACACCACGATGGATGAAAGTTTCGTGCCAAATGACAGCTTGGTTGACGAAATAGAGTCAAGTGTCGCCGAAAATGAAGATTGTTCACCGGTCACAAGGCCGAAAAACGTACGAGGAATACCGATACCAAATTATTGTCCATCCTATTCGTTCCTTGAGGATTCATCCTACTACATCGCTAAGAAAATGGCCCTTACAGCGTATAAGGAACCGCAATCATATAAAGAAGCTTTAACGTTACCTGATGCTGAAAAATGGAAAGAAGCAATAAACGAGGAAATGAAATCGTTGCTCCAGAACGAAACGTGGTATTTGGAAGATCTACCAAAGAATCGTCGTGCGATCGGTAATAGGTGGGTGTTCAAGATCAAAACGAAGCCCAGCGGGGATATCGACCGGTATAAGGCCAGATTGGTTGTGAAAGGCTTCACTCAGAGATATGGCATAGACTATCAAGAGACTTTCAGCCCTGTCGCAAAACCTTCATCAATCAAAATGATTCTCTGCATTGCTGCCAAAGAAAATTTGAAGCTGAAACAAGTTGACATCAAAACGGCCTTTTTGTATGGAGATTTGGACGAGGAAATCTACATGAGTCAACCGATGGGCTTCAACGATGGTACAGGGAGAGTGTGTCGACTTAACAAAAGTATTTATGGTTTGAAACAAGCCTCACGATGTTGGAACAAAAAATTCACAACGTTCTTGCGATCCAATGGTTTGGTAGCCAGCGAAGCCGATCCCTGCGTTTTCATAAGCAGAAAGGAGAAAAAGGTAATTGTTCTGGCGATTTACATTGATGATGGTCTTCTTGCGGTTTCTGACGTGTCTTGTGTGAATAATCTTATAGAACGATTTAGTGAAGAGTTTCAATTTACTATACAAGATTTGAATTTCTTTCTCGGTATCGAGATAAAAACAAAAGAAGACGGAACAATCGAAATGCATCAAGAGAGTTACGCCAGGAAGATTCTGATGAAATTTGGGATGGAGGATTGCAATCCGGTTTCAGTTCCCATGGATCCTCACCAAATTGTTACGAGAATAGACCATCCCCAAGAGTTCAAAAAGGCCGGTAATGTGCCATACCGTGAGTTGGTAGGTAGTCTCATGTACTTAGCAACTAATAGTCGGCCAGATATTGCCTATGCCTTAAGTTATGTGAGTCAACACATGGAGAACCCATTAATGATGCATTGGAACGCCCTTAGAAAAATTTTGAGGTATTTAAAAGGAACTTTAAGCTTTGGCATTAATTTTTCTAGAGACTTTGACGTTCGGTTGAACGTCTTCAGTGACGCAGACTATGCTGCCGATGTTGAGACGAGGCGTTCCCATACTGGTTTTGTATTGATGCTCGGAACAGTACCGATTAGCTGGTGCTCGCAAAAACAAAAAACAGTTGCTCTTTCATCGACTGAGTCTGAATACATCGCTTCTTCTGAGTGTATCAAAGAACTTCTTTGGGTACAGCGACTTTTCAATGAAATATTTATCCCCCCCCAATGTGAAATCGATTCTTTTGTGTGATAATCAGAGCTCGATCAAGCTGATCAAAAATCCCGAATTCCATAAAAGAACAAAACATATTGATGTTAGATACCACTTTATTCGTGAAAAATTTTCTAATGGTTTTTTTGATTTACAGTATGTTTCAACGGAAAACCAAATAGCTGACATCCTCACGAAACCTAGCCAGAGAAAAGTTCGTTCGTTTCCGATCATCAATGGGTATTGTTCAACTTGATCAGCGTCAACAATAAGAATCGTTTAGTGTATTTCAAACTGAGGGGATGTTTCCATGCGACGGGTCGACTGGATGGGACATCTCAGCGCGGTTTGTTTAATTTAAAAAAAAAGAATTTTTTTAATTAAAAGTGGGAGTGTTAGAATGTCATAATCGCCATCCACTATATGATCTACATTGCATTGGTCATTGCGACACATCGATTGTCGATTTTTGATTATATTAACTTTGCAGATCATTCTTCTGCTTTAGTCTTTTTTCGATTCTCTTATTGTTCATCACGCGGGTGCAATTAATAAACGTTATACTTTTACACAATCAAGTGTGTTTTATCTCACAATTATTTATTAAATTTACGAAAAATTTCAAATTTCTGAAACGTTTTCAAGTTCATGGAGATCATGAAAATTATCAAATTTGGAAGAATTTTCATAGAATAAAGAAGTTCTATGAGTTTCAGATTTAACATTTTCTCAGAAATTTTGAGTTTTGTGACTTCTCTACACTTTTTAAACATTTTAGAAATTTATAAAAATTCTTGAAATTTTAAAATTACTAAAATTTCAAATTTGCAAATATTTCATGATTTGCTATAAGTCATTTTGAAATTTCAAGAATTTTCATCAATTTCTAAAATGTTTAAAAAGTGTTGAAGTTACAAAAATCCAAATTTCTGAGAAAATGTCAAATCTGAAATTCATAGAAATTCCCCATTCCATGCATGATTATGAGAGAACGACGACTGCAGGCTAATCGAAACTTTTTCTAAATTTTCGTTCAATGAACAAATTGCAGATAAAACGTCTCTAATACTTTCTGCCATACAACATATATCTCAAAAATCAAAGTTTCAGTGACAGACATCGTTCTCTCATAACCTTACATGGAATGGCCCATAAGAATTCATCCAAATTTGATAATTTTCATTATTTTTCAAAATTCCGATCTCTATGTATTTGAAAACTTTTGAGAAATTTGAATTTTTTTGTATATTTAACAAATTTCACAAAAATTTAGAAATTTGAGAACTTTCAAAAATTTGGACGAAAAACGAAAATTATTAAAGTTTGAGGAATGTTAGAAGAACACAAACTACGACAAATTGCTCTGCTTCTGCATTTCGCATTTCAAAAATTTTATTTTGTAAATTTAATAAATTTCAAAATATTGAGAAATTTGAGAATTTTCAAAAATGTGGATAAAAAACTAAAATTGCTAAAGTTTAAAAAACATTAGAAGATCATAAAATACGACAAATTATTATGCTTCTGTATTTCTCATTTCAAATTTGGCGCCATGCTAACATTCCCGTCTAGTCATAAAAAGTCTATGGTTCTACTGTCAAAGTTGTGGAATTGACAATAAACTAAAATTTTGTAATTGTGTAACAAAATAAAAACCTTTAACCGTACCACATAAAAGCATTTATGCTCGTGTTACCCAAGAATTTCCAGTTCATTTACCTGATGACACAACTCTTTTCCTTAATAATATTTAAATAAATAGACTAAACTTGTGTCATATTTTTGAAATGACAAAAAATGTTCAATCGATTCGAGATTGAACATCTTGCCATCTGTAAAATTTGGGATTAAAAAATGTTCAATCTATTCGAGATTGAACACTACTGTATAAAATATCTACAGATTCAATTCAACAAATACTTTTGATTGTTGGGAGATGGGAATGTGAGAAGGGTTCATTGAGCAAACTAACAAAACTCAACGTGAAATGAGGATCACCACAATTAAATTTTTACTTACAATAATACGAGTCCTTATCAAAGGCGGATGATTTTCGTCCCGCAGTAGAGTTAGCTGTGGATTTGCCATTCAATGAAATGATTTTAGTTCAAATTTAGTGAATGTAAAAGCTGACGAAGTTCGTTTGATCACTACTCTTCATACAAAAGACAATGTTGATAGATTGACAAACAACGTCATTTTATCACAAAAAACGAACTGAATTTAACAACATTACTCACAATAATGTGACGATCTATCTTTCCATTTCCATCCAGGACTTTGAATTCGTCGCAAAAAGTACAACAATTCCTTTTCTGGAGTTTTGTAACTCCTGTTGTTGTGTCGACAATATATCCTGAAATTTAATGAAAGTAAGGATAAGGTGCATGATACCTAAGACATTGTAAAATTACCAGTCCGGATGAATTCTCCACTGATTCCCATTGAATAAATAAGTTAAGTTCAATCCCTTATTCATCAATAGATGAATATCGTGTTCGTTTTTTAACTTTACACGATACAATCCGTACGGCTTGGGATATGAAATAACTAGAGTAAAAGGAGTACCTTCGATAGGTTGCCAATAGTACAAGCGAATCAGCCGAAGAACACGTTTCTGTCAATCATTTCTTTTAGAAACAGGTTTTGCAGAAGTATATAAAATTTATCTTACCATGCAGTCGATGTGCTGTTTCACAATTAAAAATTTACTGCCAGTCGTTCGGTTGATTATTTCCCATCGAAACTGTAATAAATTAGTTAATAATATTTCAATTTTAACTTTGATTCAATTATTTTTATTTATTTTTTTTTTAAAGTTAGCCGCCCATTGTACAGGTTAAGTTAGACATTTACTGACGTATGGGACTTTCCAAAACTAGCGATGTGGCGATCCTCAGTTATCTGTTTTCTCAGGCTTTGCTGAGTGTGTTTTTGTCAACATATATTTTCACCTATTTAATGATGAAAGTGACAGAAAGGAAACGGAGTCGTATGAGTCATTCCACGAAAGGCTTTGCAACACCAAGGAACGCTTCGAGTATACATATCAATATCATTGAGCAATATCATTGCAACTAACGGAACTAACGAGACAAACAAAATTACTTGTATGAATTTTTTCGTTCCTGGCTTTTTTTTAATAGGGGTGGAAAAGTCTTCATAGACACCTGGTCCTCCTGGACCAAGGTAGTGTTGGATTCCATTCTTCAATGACCTACCAACCAAAACCGCCTTCCTTAGTCTTCATGCTCTCTTCTGCCCGGAACCGCCTCACAGCATTACTTCGGGGAGGGGCTGTGCGTTCGCACCTACTCTCAGATCAACTCGCAGTCTTCTTTGATCGTCTCTCCATGCACTTTGCAGATTACCCATTACTTTCACAACTACATTATCCGCTACTCTCCACACCTCCTCATGGTGGCACATCTCCGATATTATGTTTTCGGCACTTACATCTGACCTACTCATAGTCATCAGTTCACCTCGCTCTTGTTCGAAGCGGGGACAGACAAATAACACGTGCTCCGCAGTGTCTTCCTCTCCCTCGCATGTCGTGCAGAAAAGTGACAAAGTGAACCCAAACCTGTGCAGGTATTTCCTGAAGCATCCTTGGCCCGACAGAAACTGTGTCAATTGGAAGTTAACCTCTTCATGTTTCCTCTGTACCCATGTCGTTGTGTTTGGTATGAGTCTATGGGTGCACCTTTCCTTGTCAGAGGAGTCCCACTCTCGCTGCCACTGTCTCATTGATTCGGCTCTTAATTGCGTTCTCACTGTTTTGGTAGTTTGACCCTCCCTTCTCTTCTTTCTGTGCCATTCGCTGTCTTCTGTTAACGTTATGCACAGAGTCCGAAAATCAAAATCAAATCATTTCTTGAAAATCAAAATCATTTTGAGCATCACGAAAAAAAGCGTGATGCTCACAATTTTGAGCATCAAATCATAAAAAAATCATGATTTTCGAAAAAATGATTTTCGTCGAAAGTTAGTGCAATCAATTCAGTTACACCTGAAACATAAATTTAACCAATAAAAAGATTATGAGCATCATAACGGGACGGGTGGCTCAGTGGTGAGCGCACTGGACTGCCACCAAAATGACCCGGGTTCGATCCCCGGTGTTGGCATAGTAGAATTTTTCTCCAACGAAATAATACATTGTACAACGTCCCTAAGTCCACCCAAGCTTCTTGAAATTGGGTAGTCGCTGTGGAGCGACGAAAATGTATCAGGAAAACACTCTTCATATGTGACGTCACAAGCATATGGCATTCCTGCATACAAAACACGCATATACAATGCATGCCAACGGCGACAAGACAGAAATGTCAAGCAATAAATGGATGGGAAAAAACGTTGGCACAATCCCCACAAATCCCCCATAGATGACGCTGTACTGGACATACACGACATTTGAAAAATATGGCGGGACAACGAACATGGTGTGAACGATGGTGGCCATTTCTCAATGGATCGCACAAAATGCACAACACTATCACTTTGGCTCATCGGACCTGTTACCACGTGACCTCCCGATGAATTCATCGTAAATATCAACATAACAAATAAGATACAAACTTAGACATAAGTAATTGTAATAAAATAGATTAAGAGAAAATGTTAGATACTAGATGATAAAATGTAAACCATACGATTAATAATAATAATTTTTTATTAAAATCATGATTTTTCGAAAATCAACCAAAAAAATCCGAACTTTGGTTATGCTCAGGCCTATTCTTTGGAAATGTTAATTTCTAAAATTTCCAAAAATTGCTCAAATTTCAAGAAAAATTCGAAAATTTCCAAAAAAATTCCAAAATTTCTAAAATTTGAGAAATTGAGGAAATTCAGTCCAGCAATTAATTTTTGTATTATTAAATCCTTTTATTTTTACAAAATTTAACAATTGTCGAATGTTTTCGCTCAAAAAATTCGTCAACTTCGTCGAAAACCCCTCTAAACCAGTCCTGTGGTGATGGGATGGCGCAGTGGCGAACGCACTAGTCTTCCACGCAGAAAACCCGGGTTCGATCCCCTGGATGTATAGGATTTTTCTGTGATAAAAACATGTAAGGGATCATCCCTAAGTTCACCCAAGCTTCATAAGTTGGGTGGTTGCTGTGGAGCAACGAAAAGTATCAGAAATAAAATGCTCATATGTGACGTCGTCACAAGCATATGACAATCCTGCATACACAAACAGCATACAATGCACGTCAGCGGAGACTTGGCGCACTTGTTAGCCGAAAAAAGAAATTGATGGGAAAAAACGTTGACGTACCCCCACTAATCCCCCATAGGTGGCGCTGTACTGGACATACAACACATACGAAAAATATGGCGGGACAATGAACACGGTGCGAATGATGATGGCCATTCCAATTGGATCGCAAAAAACGCAAAACATCATCACTATGGTTGTTGGACCTGTTAACATGTTAACCTCCCAACAATAGCATCGAATATAT
This sequence comes from Pseudolycoriella hygida, assembly GCA_029228625.1. Taxonomy (NCBI): domain Eukaryota; kingdom Metazoa; phylum Arthropoda; class Insecta; order Diptera; family Sciaridae; genus Pseudolycoriella; species Pseudolycoriella hygida. Next base: position 89,979,941 of record CM055404.1, read on the forward strand.
CAACAGATCAAAAGAAAAAATTAAATACTCTTAGACATAAGACTGTAAACTAGAATTAAGAATATATAGATATCAGATGTAATGTAAATAACCATACGATTAATAATAATAACCAGTCCTGTTGCTTCGACTTGGGTGCTTTCATCGGTTTTCGTTTTTTTAAATCAATCTAATTTCGGGCAGCTGAAGAAGGATCAAAATTTTCTAATGTGGGCATACTCATACACAGAGTGTTGTATAGCGTTGATGCCGATAAAGATGTTCTGTCACTGTCTTTAACTTTATTGTACACTTACGGAAATATATTTTTGCATCAAATAGAATTTTGAACTTCTGCGCAGGTTTTTGCAGTGTTAAAAAGCTGCGCAGAAAAACAAAATTCTATTAATGCAAAAATATATTTCCGTGAGTGTAGAAATCTAAAAAGGGGGCTGGGTAGTTAGATAGGGTAGCGCCTGATTGCATATGAGCGGAGTGTGGTAGTCCGTGTCATGTGCCAGGCGTGCAACTGTCTAACTATCAAGTGCTCTTATTACGTCCACGTCGTAGACCCCGGGACCTCAATTCTCTTCGGAGTTTTGTGCTAAACTTAAGAGTGCTACCTGATGACTTGCCCACGGGTCATCGGGGAAACGGATTAGTGGGTGGTGCGTGTGGCTAGCCACCATACCACACTCAAAAAAAGCAATATGGTTATGAATTCAACAACAGAGCCTCGGATTGGACAGGATAAACGGCAACGACTTAGGCAACGGAAAAAAGACAACGATTTACAATTAGGAACATGGAATGTTAGATCTCTGTTACGGCCAGGAGGGTTGAGATCACTCACTAGTGCGCTAAGGGCGACTAAACTTGACATTACAGCAGTACAGGAAACTAGATGGCCCGGGAAGGATTCTATGATCAGTAGAGACTTTACGTTTTATTACAGCGGCAAGAGCAACGAAAGCTCAAGAGGATACGGAACAGGCTTCATGGTCTTCGGTAGAGCCAGAAACGTGGTGATTGGTTTCACTCCTGTCAACGAAAGAATATGCACTCTACGGATAAGAGAAAAATTTTTCAATTATACTCTTATTAACGTCTACGCTCCAACGGAGGAAAAATATAATGAAGCGAAGAAGCTATTTTACGAGAAACTGGTGAAAGTGTATGATGGAGCACCGAATCGAGACATCAAAATCATACTTGGGGATTTGAATGCCAAGATAGGTCGCGAAGTCTACTACCGTCCCGCTATTGGTAAATATAGCCTCCACGAAGATTCAAGCGAAAATGGAACGTTGGCAATTGATTTCGCAGCGTCAAGGAACATGGTTGTCTGCAGTACCTATTTCGAGCATAAAGATATCCACAAAGCGATATGGGTATCACCTGATGGACGAACCAAAAACCAGATTGACCATGTGTTCATAGATGGGCGTCACTGTTCAAATGTTTTGGATGTCAAAAGTTGTAGGGGACCGAACATCGATTCAGATCACTACTTGGTAAAGGTGGTTGTTAGGGCTCGAGTTTCGATTTCACACAATCGACAGCCGGCATTGGAAAAGTGGAACGTCGAGAAACTGCAGGAAGAAAATATTAAACGACAATATGTGGATAGTTTGGAGAAGAAAATTATTGACGGAATGGAAAGCGAACAACGAAACGTAGACGATGCATGGAATCAAATTAGACGAAACGTAGAGCAAGCCGCAGCAGAGACGATAGGAACGAGAACGGGAAAGAAAAGAAATGACTGGTTCGATGACGAATGCAGAAAAGCACTGGATGACAAAATGCGGCTCGAGCGAGAAATCTAAATAGATGCACTCGAGCTGGCATGGCAGAGTACCGTTCGAAGAGAAATTTCGAGAAAAAACTATTCCGAAGAAAAAAGCGACAACATGACAAGGAAGTTTTAATCGAAATTGAAAGGTTTGGTAATCGAAAAGGGACGCGTAATTTTTACCGAAAAGTAAACGAATCGACGAAAGGTTACAGTCAACAACCTTTATTGTGCAAGGACAAGGATGGCTTGGTCTTAGCAGATGAGGAAAGGTGCATCAGACGATGGGCGGAGTACTTTAAGGAACTGCTGAACCCGAACAGACCACCGAACCGAAACGACACCAACAACAACTTACCATTTCAGACCGCGCAGCCACATATTGCAGAACCAACGCTACAGGAAGTGGAGCATGAAATTTAAAAGCTAAAAAATTTCAAAGCCCCAGGAACCGACAATATACCTGGAGAACTTTTCAAGCACGGTGGTAACGCATTATGTATGGAGATGCACGAGCTCATCAAGCGCATCTGGAATGTCGAGGAGTTGCCGGGAGAGTGGAAGACTAGCATCATCTGCCCTTTGTACGAGAAAGGCGACAAATTGGAGTGTGGCAACTATCGAGGAATTTCGCTTTTGAATATCGCCTACAAGATATTTGCGAATATTCTATACAAACGCCTTCTTCCATACATGGAATTTACTGTTGGTGAATATCAAGGTGGTTTTCGTGTAGGTCGTTCAACAACGGACCAGCTGTTTAGCATTAGACAGATCTTGGAGAAGTGTAAGGAGTACAACGTGGAAATACACCATTTGTTCGTAGACTTCAAGGCAGCATACGACAGTGTCAACAGGAGGAAGTTATGGAGAGTGATGGAGGAATTAGGGGTTCCCAAAAAACTAATCTCGCTAACAAAGTTGACAATGGATGGAGCTAACAGCCGAGTAAGAATACCAAGCAAATTGTCAGACACCTTCGACATTGAGGAAGGACTACGTCAAGGTGATCCGCTCGCGACGCTGCTTTTTAATTTGACCCTTGAAGCAGCAGTGAGAACCATGGACATCGACACCAGCAGCACAATTTTCACCAAATCCAATCAATTGCTGGGCTTCGCTGATGACTTGGATTTCTTGGGCCGAAACATGGAAGCTGTTAAGGAAAAGTTCACTGCTTTGGACAGAAAAAGTACCGACCCCGGGTTGAAAGTTAATGACACAAAGACCGAATATATGATTGTCTACCCATCGAATCGACAACACGACCAAAGCGTAACAATTGACACACACACATTTAAGGTGGTAGACAAGTTCGTATATATTGGATCTCTGCTTAATTCTGACAACGTAATCATGGACGAAATCAAAAGACGGATAACTCTTGACAACCGGAGTTATTACAACCTGATAAAAATTTTAAAGTCCAAATCAGTAAGCAGAAACTCTAAATGCGCACTGTACAAATCTGTGATAAGACCAATAGTTACGTTCGTGGTGCATGACTCAGAAAGACGAACAATTGCTGCTCACGTTCGAAAGAAAGGTACTGCGGACAATTTTCGGACCAGTATATGACGAAAATATGAACAGATGGCGCAGACGATTTAATCTGGAGCTTATGCAGCTTTATGGAGAGCCGGACATAGTTAGAACAACAAAAATAAATAGACTACGATGGCATGGTCATGTGCAGCGTATGGACGACAATCGTATCCCGAAGAAACTTTTTATCACCAAACCGGAAGGCAAAAGAAGTGCAGGCAGACCAAAATCCAGATGGTGCGATGCAGCTTTTGCCAACCTGAGAACTGCGGGAGTAACCAGCTGCAAGACGTTAGCTGAGGATAGGTCCGGTTGGAGAAGCATGTTGGAGAAGGCCAAGACCATTAATGGGTTGTAGGGCTGGTTAAGTAAGTAAGTAAGTACAAATCTAAAAAATATAATATATAATATATTGAAATATAATAGGAAGGGACAGACGGAAGAGCACGTAGGCGGGTATAAGGTGTTTTTGTCCGGGGTTCAGTCTGGTAGGGCAAATTGGGGGATTGGAATCGCAATCAGGAAGGAGTTGATCAACTTTGTCCTGGATGTTCGTTTCGTAAATGAAAGGCTGATGTGGGTCTCTGTAAAGTTAGCGGGGGGAATTTATCGCCTGGTTAGCGTATATAGCCCTTGCGAAGGCAGTGGTGCTGCTGGCTTGGACATTTTTTACGAACAGTTGGGGGACGTGGTTAGCAAAAAGGGAAATGAATCTCTGATTTTGATGGGGGATTTTAATGCAAGAATAGGAAACTTTAAAAACAACTCAGGTTATGGAAGGGTAGTGGGTAGATTTGGGGAAGGAACTCTGAATTCAAATGGTAAACGGTTGTTAGATTTTTGTGATTTCAATGGGTTAGCAATAACCAACTCTTTCTATAGGCACAGATGGATCCATCGGTATACGTACGTCAAGGAGGGTTTGGATCACAAATCCATCATTGATTACATGATTATAGAACAGGACAGGAGACAGGTGGTCAGGGACACACGTGTTTTCAGGGGTTTCACTTTTGGTTCTGACCACTACTTTTTGGGTACCCATCTGTCGGTTGGGAAACTCTGTCAGACTAAAAGGAAGAAGGTGGTAAGTCGTAAATTTCGTGTGGGCAAATTTAGGGAAGAGGCAGTAAGGTCTCGTCTTATGGCAAAATTCGCCGGAGGGTTTGAGGGGCTTCCAGCTTCCGCAGGGGTGGATGAAATTAGGACAGAATTTATTAAATATAGCGGATCAGGTGGGATCCAATGGCTTTGTAGGATTCTCAATTTGGCCATGAGGTCTTCTACGGTACCTGCTGACTGGAGCTTCGGTGTTATTGCTCCAATTTATAAGAAGGGCAACCGTAAGGTTTGCAGTAATTACAGGGGGATATCGCTCTTGAGCGTGGTAGGTAAGGTGTACGCGAGTGTACTTGTTGACCGGGTTAGGAACATAGTTGAAGGTGTACTGGATGAGATTCAGGGTGGTTTCAGGCCTCTGAGGGGGTGTCAGGATCAGATTTTCTGCCTCAGGCAGGCTATCGAAAAGCTTTATGAAAAGAACAGGGACTTGTACCTATGCTTCATCGACTTGGAGAAGGCATTCGACCGGGTACCAAGGCAGAAGTTGTTCGGGGTTCTTAGCGAGTACGGTATCAATGGGGCTTACTGCGTGCCATTAAGAGTATTTACTCAGAAAGCAGGGCAGCGGTAAGGATAGACGGCGAAATTAGCGAGTCTTTCGAGGTTAAAGAGGGCGTTCGTCAGGGTTGTTGTCTTTCCCCGCTTCTGTTCATAATTTTCATGGACAAAATCATCAAGCAGGCGAACTTGCAGGGAAATGTCAAGGTGGGTGAGGTAATAATGAAAATTCTGGCCTATGCGGCTGACTTGATTCTG
>CM055404.1:89991906-90045295 GCA_029228625.1 Pseudolycoriella hygida
AAAAAAGGAGTATTAAATTTCACTTTTCAATCCCGTTATGGCGGCTCAGAATACCAGACCAATGCAATTGTTTTAGACGACGTCTCTCAGTATCATCATTCTGATCGTACAATTCTTCCCAATGCAAAAGAGCTCTTTCCTAATTTACAATTAGCTGACCCGAGTTTTAACGATTCGAAGCGAATTGAAGTTTTATTAGCAGCTCAAGTGATTAAGAAAGGAATGGAAAAGTTTGACGGAATTTTGATTCAAAATACAAGTTTGGGTTGGATCGTTATTAATTTTCATTTTTTGTTAATATTATCAATCTGCGACGAAAACACATATGAGCAAGTTGTAAATGTAGCCCGTGTTGTGTTGTTAAAGTATAATTTTCTAAACATCAGACACTTTATTAAAAGTCATAAAATTCGAAGGATTTTTTAAAAAGATATTGTCGTTTTATGTGCCTGACATGAGATTCGCTTACATTCGGCGGCTGGTGTGGTCATAATTATAGTTGAATTTGTTTTTCGTTGTTAAAATAACAAAACTGAGTATATGAAATATGAAGATTTTCATGAAAATGTTAAAGAAATCAACTTTCATGCAAATTACCAATTTTCTTGTGTATAGTTATTATCTTTTGACCTCTATAGGTCGACTATATCCTAGTAGTGAGCTAAGTTTCAATTTAAGTAGTTGTGGGTACCTATTTTGATTACGTTTCAGGGAAAAAAAAGTTTTTGAAACTTTTTTTTTATTGCTGATTCGTCATCGAAGGACCATGATCGATGCTCCCCCTGAACTCCCGGGTCGAAATTGGGGTGGTTACAAACGTCGTGATAAACGCATAAGATCCCTTTTCGAAGAACTTCGTTCTTCGTACGGGTCTAAAAATTATGGTTTTAACTTTAAACATGAATTTGTTTTCAGTAGTTTCCCATATATCACCATTGAATAATTCAAGTACAAACAATCATCATCATCAAACTTTATAAACCGTCTATACCTTTCGGTGTGTGGTCTTTACGCCACAACCGCGTGATCTTGGACCACCCTCCTCCATACCCTCCTATGCCCTGCCAAGGAGATGATTTGGTCACTCAGTGAAAGTCCCCTAACTTCTAAATCTGATTTAATTGAATCTATAAACCTTCTCCTTGGCCTACCCCTAGGGCGTACACCCGGGACCTGTGCACCAGGAAAAACAGTTTTTCAATGTTTTAGACGCCTTACGGATGCACAGGAATGGTTTGTAGTTAGCCGAAATAATCAAAGTTTTACCCCTAATTTCAACTGCTCATAACTCATTGTGGATGAATTTTATGCCCAACAAGACCCTTTTTGCCCAAAACTACGTGCAATTACCTTTCCAACGAGCCCTCACTCGACCTTGTACGCTTCTTCTAGCCGGAGAAATTTCTGTAAGAAAAGTGCATGTTTTCGGTTTTTGAACACATCTCAATAGCCACACAAACATCGATGATTTTTTTAAAAAATATTTTTGGCTTCTAGGGATCAGTACCTATTCAGGAAAGTATAAAAAAATCCGCTGGGAGATGCATCCGATTTCGGCAGGCTGTTTTTCAAAAGAATCCCTCACTTTATATTTGCATAAACTTGCGTCAAAATAATTACGAACTTTTTAATACTGCGCATGTTATTAACATGGCAAAAACCTGCGCAGAATAAAAAGTTCGTAATTATTTTGACGTGAGTTTATTCTTAACATGTGTAACTTCGATCTCACGACTTGATGCAAAATTAAAAAAAAAAAAAAAAAATAATAATAATTGTGCGGCATGGTTTAAGAACAAAAAAAGTAAGGTTGAATGTTACAGGGGGGTCTGAAAAACGTCAATTTTTGCGTTACGAAATTTATAAAGGGCCCTTAATTTCTTTCAGAAGCTTAAATGTCACATAAATATTCTTAGTAATAAAATTATTAACCAATCAGGGAGATAATAAAATATTAATGGCACCGTTGGGTGTGCATGTAGTTGTGCGACATTAATATTCAACTTTACTTTCTAAAAACGGCTAGGGTACACACATCATATCGACCACATATAAGATAAATGTTATGAACCGGTGCTTAAATACTGCGATAAAATAGCATACATAAGTCCTCGTATACGTACACGTCTCTTACATACTTCGAGACGTCAATATGCTCTTTTTTCGCAGTTTCGCTCTCTATGTTTCTGGTAGTCAATAATCCAATATTATATACGCTTTCAATGTGCGTGCTAATAATAATGTGGAACATAATATATACAGTTAAAATCAAATCAAAAAGTAAATGATCATGATCGGTAATTATCATTTACGAAGCATGGACAATAATTTTTTTAACAATCAAAATATTTCTTCAGCTTTACCCGAAACCTATAAATTGTCGTCTTGTTTTTATCACTCACAGATAATAACCATTTTTGCTAACTGCAAATGTACTGCGTCATCAATATTAAGACTAATTGTTGTGAAAAGGCAATGTATTATGCCATATTTAAATATTTATTTCCAACGAAAATAAAACGGGTGCACCCGTTGGTGTTACTATCGCAATATATGGGCTACACATAACATAATTAGATATCGTTTTCTTAATTTTAAGAATCAACATCAATAAGGTTACAGTTTTGTTTGAAAATAACAAATCTTCGACGAGTATAATATATTTTGCTTAGAAGCACCCAGTTGTCATTAAACGACAAAATCAAATTGAGGGAAAGTGCAAGTAAGCAAACACTCCAACGACTATTGTTAGGTAGTTGTAATCGTTCGCTCTCTTATTATACGTCTACAGTTTTTAAACCTTTCACATACTAACAATTGTCCAGGTTAGTCTTGTAGTTTGTTAAGTTAAATGTTAAGTTAAACGAAATAGTCTTTCGGGCCAGTTCTTTTTCCAGTTGCCAACAGTTTTAGTTTTCGGTAAAACATTTTAGTATTTTCAATTACACCTTTTTCTTTTATTTCTTTTAAATTGAATCACAAGAACATTATAAATGGTGACAGTAATGTACCTATTGAACTCGAATCTGAATATATTATGACACTGTTTCACTTGCTTTTCGTAACAAGCAAAATGAGTGAAATAATTGCGGAACCCTGATCGTAAAAAGAAATTTTGTATTTTTTTTTCAAAAAAATGTTTGTAATGAGTTATGCAATACTTTTACATGCTTCAACTGAATTATGGCGTCATTTCTGTTGTGATCAAACTCAGTCATTCGATTTAAATGTTAAAGTTTCCCTTATGCAACACTGGGTGGGTCGGGTCCCTTGACTTATTATTTACCATTTTGTTGTGGAGAACAGAACTAATTAGACTAACAATTAAAGTTAAAGCATAATTCTTTCAACTTTTCGCAAACGATGAACTAAAATCTGTGAATGTTAAACAAATTGAAATGAAATAGCTTCTGATGTATTTCGAATATGATTGTGTTTTGTTTATCGGGTTTATGCGGCAACAGTAGAATTCACTGCAACGCCACCTATGTCGGAATTACGAAACAGTTGCTCAAGGACAGGATGGCGAAACACAAAAGCGATATACATTAGAAAAAACATCAAAACACCATCGGACTAACTCTCCGCGCTGTGACGAAATCGCACACATTTGACTTTGACAAAGTGACCATTTTAGAGCAAATACCGAACTATTGGCAGCGCATCATAGCCGAAAAAATGTATACACACAAATCGGAAAACACTGTTAACACTCAAGTTGACAAATACGGACTTCACAGCTCATACAGGAACGGAAAAGTGAAAACAGACAAGTTTCTGATTCACCATACGAATTTACCATACAAATCAGAAACTTGTCGGCTTTCACTTTTCCGTTCCTGTACACAAACCTCATGAAAATGTGAAACAACCAAAGAAAATCAGCAGTAACACTGCCCAAACGGTACAACCCTGTAGTTCCTAAACAAACATAAAAATCAAGCTCAACACATATCAATATAACAAGTGCATGTCTTCATGTTTTATTTTTATTTTAATTTATTTCACTTTTTCGTCAATAGTTTTACGTGTTGAATGTTCAGAGAATGACGAGCATAGCCTCTTTTTTAATGTAACCATTGTGGTGGTAAATAATTTGATTTTTTGGATAATAGTGCAATAATGTAAAATAACGGATGTTTCATCCATTTCAGCTTGAAGATGGGTCAAATTGAGACCCGAAATATAGCGAACTAATCAATTAAATTTTTGAATAATTCTACTGTTGCCGCATAAACCCGATAAACAAAACACAATCATTTAGTTATCACGGCAAATAAACAAAAACAACGTATTTCGAATATTTCATTTCGTTGATACTGGTATATAAAATTATATACAATTTATTATATACAATTATATTTTCCAAAAATTCAACGAATCATTGTGGAAAAGTTTTCAGTTTCGTGAAAATGAGTTTTTGGACACGTTACGAAGCAAATGGAACTTCGCATTTACCACGACGTTTGTAACCTGTCGAATTGCGACCCGGTACTTGGTGAGTTTTTCGTGTTGAGGTCACTATGATTCAAGTGAATCCTGACCTATTTCCAAAATATTTTTTCAACCAAAAGTCGTTCGGGCGTAGGATCCACACAGTGTTCATTGAGCTGTCCCCAAATCGGTCCTAAGATGGGCCTGAAACTAATTTTTAGCGAAATATAGATAATATTGATAGTTAGCTTTGATGGATTAAAATTCACCTTGACAGTTGACTATAAACTTTGATAGTTGTTATATTCTGTTCCATTCACGTTAGGAATAGTTTTTCAATTGACCTTACGCATTCATGTCCGTATAATTTATTTCAATAAAGAGCATCGTTATAAAGTAAAAATTGTTCTGCGTCACATCTAAATAACCTATAACTTTTTTTTAAACTCAATACTGAGGCGGGCGCTGAAAAAAAATAAAAAAACTCGCGCGAAGTAACATCGTATTTATATAATTCACAGCTTGCGATCTGCCATCGCATGCAAAAATTGAATTTTTAAGTAACTAGCGACTACGGCCCGCGCTTTCTAAACTTTAAACTAGTACTGGTTGTACTAGTACTAGTAGTTCTATTAGCTCAGCTTGCCAACCTCACTCAAACTGCTCAGCAGCAGACTTCATATTGATAAAAGTTTTTCAATAGGGATTAAACTCTTTGCGGAACAATTAATTTAACTCGTTCGGTTAAGACTTTCGCTTCGCTCGGACCACAAACTTACAACTTTTGAGAATAATCTATTGAATTCTACTCGTGAACGAAGAATTTAACTCGTTTTCAAACTTTGCACTAACTTTGGTAAAAGTTTTTAAATTGATCAATTAAATTTTATTCTCGAACAAACAATTTCATTCGTATGATTACGAGGCGAGCGAAGCGAGGGCACAGCATATCACAACGAAAGTTCCACAGTTCAACTATTGAGCCACTATAGCTCAAATATCGGCAAAATTTTACTTTATGGCGCTTCGATCAGGTGTAGTAGTGGGAGCCGTTTGAAGTTATGAATTATACCACTACAAAAAATGCATTATTAGGGGGCTGAGGAGCAGTTGGTAAAAAGGGGATTTTAGCGCTTAAACTGTGGAAATGTTTAGTAACCATGGAATTTGAAATTGAATTTTAGCGTTGTGATTGTGAAATTATGAAATAAACATGCATTTGACATTGCATTTCAGCGCTCTAATTATGCAAATATGAAGTATGAATTAAATAATTTTGAATTTGAGCTCTGTAATTTTGTGAGCATCCGCTCACCAGGATACGTTTCGGTTCGAAGAGGAATGACATCCAGTCTATCTTTTGAGTTCACACTGATTACGGACCTGAACTCAGTTAATAAACAAAAAGTTTTATTTATTTTAGCTTTACGTCAATATGCAAATGACAGCTATTTTACAATAACAATTTTTTTATATTTCCGTACGTTCATTGAGGTGGGTCTATCTATCTATCTATCGTTGGTTAGTATTTTCAATTCATTGCTCGCAAAGTAAAATTCAAAGATCTCTATTTCTGAAGAAAGATCATAGAAAATCTGTTTAAAATTGTATTTTTTTTTTGTTGTTGACACAAAGAGGCCAATTTGTATCGCAAAGTTAAGTGAGAATTAATACAGACGAGACTTAGTATTCTTTTAATTAGAACGAATGATCTAATCGTTAGCTATGCTTTCGTTTAAACCAACTAAAATCACTATTCTTATATATTAAAAAACCGTCTTGACCTTTATAAATACTTTGATTTTGTAAATAAGTCTTGTTCACGAAGCACATGCACATACACATGTAACACAAGAACACGCGAACTTTACGGAATATGCATTAAAACCTTTGAAAAAACAAAGCATACATTCTCGTTGAAATTCACTAGTCAGTGACATTTCATTTATTTATATAAACTTGTTGTCGTCCCCAGTTGGACAACTTATTTCAAAATATAACAATTATATATACATTTTGTATATTTTGATAAATTTTAAAACGGGGCCTTTATACAAAATAATAATATATAGCAAACTTTAACGAAAATGTTTTGGCGAAAACAACGACATAATTTCTATGATTCGCGTGAGTTATTAGAACGGTGCATGTGTGAATTTTTGTTTGTAAGGATGAACAAATCGCTTGTTTTTTTGTCATTATTTGATGAAATCAAAAATCTGATAAGTTAATCCAAGGGACTTTACAGCTAAATTATGTAGGGGAAAAAAGTTTAGTAGTGCGAATTCTTTTCTAGAACCGTGTAAATAGTGGTAAAGTTTTTGTTTTAAATATTCAGCTTTGTGTCATAATTTTACAAATTTGTGCGGTGTGAAAGCTGAAAGAACAGGAAAAACTATAACACTGGTAGGTCCGGCATTTGTGAAGCATTTTTTTATAATCAAATGTGAAAATATTGTGAAAGTTTTTTTGCGTTTCGAAGCGTTAAGCGTCGCCCAAATTGATATCAGTTGTTTTGGAAGAAGAAACAAGGACTTCCGTCATACAAAATTTTGAAAATCGGAAAAAATTTACTCGAGTTATGTACAAAAAACACATAGAGCCCTAGTTTCTAGTGCCCCAGCTAAGTCCAAGGACTCAAATTCAAAAAAGTTTCTTCCATAAATTGTCGACTATCCTCAGGTCTTTCGTGTTTTTTGTACATAACTCGAGTAAATCTTTTCCGATTTTCATAATTTTTTTTGTTTGTAAGATATGGGCATGGTGAACAATTTGTGGAAGAAACTTGGACTTAGCTATGGCACTAAAACCCAGTCAATGCCTGGGCCATACGTCTTTTTTGAACATAACTCGGCTAAATATTTTCCGATTTTCATAATTTTTTTTTTGTTTGAAAGATCTGTGCATGGCCGACAACTTATGAAAGAAACATTTGTGGATTTGAGTCCTTGGACTTGGCTAGGGCGCTAGAACGAGTCTAAGCTAGGGCCATACGGGTTTTTGTACATAGCTCGAGTAAATCTTTTCCGATTGTCATAATTGTTTTTTTGATCGATAGGTCTATGAAAGCCCAAAAATTTGTAGAAGAGATTTTTTTTAAGTTGGGCCCTAGGATAGAGCTGGGGCACTAAAAACGAGCTTCTGATGGCGCTCTACATGTTTTTTATACATAATTCGAGTAAATCTCTTCCGATTTTCAAATTTTTTCTTGATCGAGAGGTCTAAAATTGTCTCCCGTTTAATGGAAGAAATTTTTTTGCTTAGAAACCCTTTGACTAAGTCAGGACCCTAAAACTTAGTTTCTACTAGGGCCCAACGTGTTTGCTAAGTTGCAGAGCAAATTGGGGGAAAATTTTTGTCTATGGAAGTATGTGTCCGAGGCATTTCCTTATGGCCCTTACGGTCCTTAGACAAAAAAATGGTTCTTCACTATGTTGTAGAGAAAATAGAGGGAAATATTTTTGTCTATGTAAGTATTTGTCCGAGGCCTCTCCTGAAGACCCTAGGTCGGTCCTATGGTCGGCCCTAAACATATTGTAGTGTTGTCGAAAAAATTGAGATGAAGATTTTTGCCTATTTGGGGGTCAATTTTGTACTTCCGGAAGGCTTTTTTTTACGCCGTTTCTTCGGACTAGTTTTTCAATATTGCCCTCTCGGCTTCATATGTTTAACCATGACACCACAAATGCACTTATATTCTCGCGGAATTGTTATCTAATAGAAAACCAGTATTACTCGATGGGACCACTTGCACCAACTTTGAAAATTAATTAGTAGATGACGCTAGTCTTGCCTGAGCATTAAGCAATATGTTCACTAGAATCAAACATCCTAGAAAACTTATTGTTGATCCTCGGAAGATCTCAATTTATCTGTTCTTTTTACTGTTCATCGTTCTTTGGAATAAAATCTTGAGAAATTTCCTTAATAAGCCCTAAAAAATTATTATCGATTATTTGAATATTAAATTTTTGTAACAACTTGTTCGAAAGGTCAGACGAAGAATAAACAGATGATAAATAGGCCGGTAATGCCAAATCTTCAACCTTCCGAATACCTCATCCACCAAAAGCTAAAGAAAGAGTGGCTTGATCCTAAGAAAATTCTGACATCCTAACATTTGTAATGGCTTCAAGAGTTGAACGGAAAATCTCGTCAACAACACTCAAATGCTTTTGTAATATGAAGGCCTTTGAAGATCGTAATAAGTAATTAAACATACAACTACCTAAGGATTTCCTAAAAATGCACAATGCGGGGTGAACATCCATCAATTGTAAACGATCACACATTAACTTGATCGATTCAATTTTGTATGTAAACAACCTCTCTAAACCAGACTCAAGTGAGATATAAAAGAGACACAATATGCAAATAGCCACCATTATATAGAAGAGACTATTTGCACATGGGAAGACGTAACATTCAACCAAAACTCTTACACAAAGAAGAAAGTTTTCAATGTAATTTTTCATCAATTTTTTAATATGTACAATGTACATGTATTTGTACATGTATGCATGGTGGCTAACGAAAGTAGGGAACTTTTCCTTTGACGAAATGTCACAAAAACTAGGTGGTTAACGAAGCTGGAAAACTTTTCCTTTTACGAAATGTCACGAAAACAAGGGGGGTTAAGAAAATGCCAATTTTAGCGTTACGTAATTTATGAACGGCCCCTAAATAGCACACAAACGTAGTGCCATCTATGATGTACTAGGGCGGAAACTAGTAGGTCTTAGTATGCCGGTTTGCCCCATCAATGTGTTTTACCGGCGGGATTACTGATCGTAAACCTAGCAATATTATTGGAAGTGAGTTTATCCAATTTGGATTTGTATGACACTTGATAGCGTTTTTTAGTGTACAGTGCCATCTTTCAACGATACCATTTGCTTGTGGGTGGTAACTGGTAGTTCGTTGTTTGTTAGTTCCAAGTAATTTATTCAGTTCTTTGAATAGATCTGATTCAAATTATGGACCTTGGTCTGTAGTAATGATGTTTGGAACGCCAAAACGAGAGATCCAATGAAAAAGTAATTTTTAGACCCGTACGAAGTACGTAGGTCTGATGCGTTTACTACCACGTTTGTTACATTGCGAATTCGAACCCGGGAGTAAGGGGGAACCTTTTTTTGTTGCCTCCAGATGACAAATCAGTGAAAAAACCAATGTCCGTCTGTCGGTCTGTCTGTCGGTCTGTCTGTCGGTCTGTCTGTCGGTCTGTCTGTCTGTCGGTCTGTCTGTCTGTCTGTCCGTCAACACGATAACTTGAGTAAATCTTGACCGATTTTCAAAAACTTTTTTTTTCCTGAAAAATACTTTATGGGATTGAATCTGGGCACTGTCGGCCCAAGGGCCGCCGAGCTAGGGCCGTTTAAGTGGTTTTTGGTCTTTTGCACATAACTCGAGTATATCTTTTCTGATTTTCATAAATTTTTTTTTGTTTGAAAGATCTGGGCATGGCCGATAATTTATGAAAGAAACTTTTTTTAATTTTAGTCCTTGGACTTAGCTAGGGCACTAAAAACGACTCTCTGCTAGGGCTCTATTTGTTTTTTGTACATAACTCGAGTAAATCTTTACCGATTTTCAAAATTTTTTTTGTTTGAAAGATCTGGGCATGACCGACAATTTGTGGAAGAAACATTTTTCGATATGAGTCTTTGGACTTAGCTACGGCACTAAAAAAGAGTCTTTGTTAGGGCCCTACGTGTTTTTTGTACATAACTCGAGTAAAATCTCTTCAGATTTTCAAAAACTTTTTTTTGTTTGAAAGATCTCGGCACGGCCGACAATTTATAGAAGAATTTATGCCTGTGCGTAGGGCTCAAGTGGGCCTCATGTCGGTCCTAAGGTCGGCCCTAACATAGAAAAATGTTTTTTGCTATGTTGCAGAGCAAATTGAAGGAAACATTTTTGTCTATGGAAGTATGTATCCGAGGCCTCTATTTAAGGCCCTAGGTCAGTACTAAGGTCGGCCCTAGCCCAAAAAATAGTTTTTTGCTATGTCGTAGACAAAATTGAGGAGAACATTTTTCTCTGTTTGGAGGTCAATTTTGTGCGTTCGGAGAATTTTTTTACACCGTTACTTTGTACGGGTTTTTCAAAATTGCCCTACGGGTAATTTCCAATACAGTCTAATGTGAACGCAATATTTACTTAAATACGTTCCAGTCTTTTCGTAACATCAACTCTGTTTGCCGCATCTATTCTGATACGTACAGGTCCCTTCTATGTTTTAGATACTGTTTCAGCAGTTGAGTCTTTCATAGGTATGGCTTCAGGCCATCTAGTAAAGCGATCAATTATTGTTAAACAGTATTTATATCCTTCGGATGGAGGAAGGGGTCCAACAATATCTATATCGATATGATTGAAACGTTCATTTGGAATGTCAATCGGTTGTATTGGGCTAGAATTGTGCCGTGTGATTTTTGATTTCTGGCAAGCAATACAAGATTGACAGAATTTCTTGACGTCTTTTGACATTGTTGGCTAAACAAAATCTTTCTTGATAAGTTCTGTTGAAGCTTTGATTCCAAGATGTGATAACACTAGTCTACAGAGGCTTTGTATCTTTCCTGTCTGTCATTGCCCAATGTTAGGCTTAGTGTGCTGTTACAGAATATGACCTAGTTGAGTGTTCATCACCCCTGAAAGTAGAGTAATTGGGGTCCAAAGAAAAATGTAAGGACATTTTCATTTAGTTATTATTATATGTTACTCAAGTTATATGTAACGTTAGTATGTACGGGTTACTAGTGCATAGTCGGGCCTGCAAATCTATACTAATATTGAGATAAATATTACATATTACGATGGATTCTGTATGGATCAGAAAAGTGAACTTTTTCTGACGTTTTGGCCATGGTTGGAAAAGGGCGCAATTTCTAACTATGGTAATCGAAGTTTCCATTTCAAATATTTTTCGAAAGAGAGAGACCAAATCTTGTCAGAATTAGAAAATTTTTGATGAGGTGCTTGTTTTGTCAGAAGACGAGTATATGAAAAAAGTTGAAAATTATATAGTTTTTGCTATAATGTTTTCATCCACCTGATGATTTAGGTGAAAGATGTAATGGTGTTGCCCAAGGACTGTCGAATGGACGACAAATACCAAGGCGTAGCATTTCATCAAATTCTTTTTTAGCTATTTTTAATTTGTCTGGGTTTAATTTTTTTGCTTTAGCAAAGATTGGTTGACAATCAGTTATAATGCGATGTTTTACATTGTGTCTGCGTTTTGATGAGTGGAATGTAGACATGTCGAGAATGTCCGGAAATTCGTTTAATAATTTATTGATGGTAAACGGATATGTTTGAAATTGATTTGATTGTTAGATCTGATTAGATTTGTTGATAATGATGTTAAATTATCAATTAATTTGCTATTTTTGACATCTACCAATAAATCGAATTTTGTTAGAAGGTCTAATCCAACGAATGTTACGTCGGAGACCTAGGTCTAGTGTGATGGATTTGCTTCCGTAAGTTTTAATTGGGGTACCATTAGCAGCACGTAAAGTAAAATTACAAGAAGTGTGACGTTTTTCTATGGTTGTAGGTGAAATAACACTTAAGTCAGCACCAGTATCGATAAGGTAGTCCCTTTAGTGCGAGATTTAGTTTGATTGATTTCTTTTTGAAGAGAATCAATTTCATTTTCTAGTTTGCAAATCTGTTTTGTGAAATAGCTGGAGCGCGATAAAGCATTTGATTGAATTATGGTCGATTGTTTCATAAATTTTCTCGGCCATTATTACTTGTTGATCAAGTGGTTCGGTTGAGCAAGATAGAATTGCTTGAATTTGTTGTGGTAGTCGATTAGTCCATAATTCTAGTAATGAGTCATCTCCAACTTTACCACAAGACTTATCTTTTATCTTCCGAATTAAATTGGAAGGTTTTTCATCAATTAGTGAAAGATCGTTAAATAAAGTTTTTAATTTTTTACGATCTGAATCAGCAAATTGATTTGTTAATCGACTTTTTAGAGTCTGATATTTGTTGGTGGCAGGTGGATTTTTGACTGTATCACTGACTGCTGTTAAAGTTTCTGTGTCTAGTTTGCCAACAATTTGGTTGTATTTAGAAATATCGGATCTAATTCCAGCTGTTGAAAATTGGGCTTCAATTTGTAAGAACCAAAGATCAAGGTCAGCTTTCCAGAAAGGTGGAATTTTTATCTGGATGGCGTTAATACTGCCCGTATTAATATTAGCTGCTAAATTTTGTTGTGCGTCGATTTCGTAATCGTCATTGAGGATTGCAGCGTTAGGGTTTTGTGTTGGTGCTGGCGGTGTTGCACCTTCTGCCATTTTATTTAGCAGTGAAGCAAAAATTTGATGTTTCTAAATTTGCTTGTTAAAAATTTGTTCTCACAAATATAAATATTTGGATAGTAGAAACAAGTTTTGGAATGGGAGTTGCGGGAATTGTGAAAAGTTAACACAGCGCTGTGTCTGCACTCCGCACAATGGATCAATGCAGAAATATTACGAAAAATAATGTCTACGACATTTAATAGTATGATACTGTATTATTCAGTGTCTAATACGCAACTCGTCGTATGTCCTGTAAATTTATGCAAGTCGCTGTAACTGAACCCAACCTCTCACATACATTTTCAAATTTATGTTTCGTGTATTTTACGTGAGACCATTTAGGATGCGTGTAGGCTCAAAAAGAATTTGGTCGACGTATTAAGTGATTTTTTTGCGTTTTTTTTTCAAATTAACGTACGTTTTTAAGTACTGAGCTGTATTTCTTGCACATTTGCCACATTTGTTGTGCCAGTCTGCTTTTTTTATCGAAAAAGTCGTTCTGAGTCGAGAAATGTGGACATGTGTTTTCACATTTCCTCATTTGTTTTCACATATGTGAGTCCCATTTGCCTCGCAAATGTGAAATTTTATTTTTTTTAAGTGGCACATTTGTCGTTCCCGTCGCACATTTCCTCACATCTCTTGCACATCTGAAAACTTTGTGTTGAAATGTGCCGAGATGTGAATAACACCATAATACACAGGTTAGGGAAGTGGTCACATTTGCCAAATGCGGCAAATTCGCCGAAATGTGACTGGCAAATGTGACCACTTCCCACTTGAAAAAAATAAAATTTCACATTTGCGAGGCAAATGGGACTCACATATGTGAAAACAAATGTGGAAATGTGAAAACACATGTCCACATTTCTTGACTCAGAAAGAATTTTTTGATGAAAAAAGCAGACTGGCACAACAAATGTGGCAAATGTGCAAAAAATACAGCTCAGTACTTGAAAAATTAGAAAAAAAGTACGTATATTTGAAAAAAAAACACAAAAAAAATACGGATCACTTAATACGTCGACGAAATTCTTTTTGAGCCTAAACGGTCGCACGCAACATTCATGAAACATAAATTTGGAAATGTATGTGAGAGGTTGGAATCGATATAGTGCTAAAATTTTCAAAATTTCGCAGTTTGGTTGTGAAATAATGAGTTCAGACAAATATACCCGCTGAAAAGAGAACGTTTCCACACACTTGCATTTTCGAAAAACTTTTTCAAATATAGACGATATTAATGAACTGACAAAGTTCAGTAGTATTTTTCATTGAAAAGTAACATTTCCCGCAACTCCTGCTAATATTTGATTTGTTAGTAAAAACAAATTTAAAATTTTAGCAAGTTGCTTTGTAAAGCGAAAGCTTTATGTTTGTTTGCGATCTGAAATACGTTCAGAGTCGTGGGTCACCAATTATATGGGAACTGATCAAAACAAATGCATGTTATCAGTTTGATGCCATATATTTGAATGCTGAATGTTCTACAAAATGTATTGCTTATATAGCAAATTCAAAGGTAACTCGATATAAAATAATTTGATTTGTTGTGTGTGTTGTGTGTACCACAAACTCTAAATCCTAACGAAGCTATCCCTAACATTATAACAAGCAATTTTACCCGTTAAGCGTCTCCAAACAATACCTACTGCTATCGGCCTAATATCATCTTCACCTTTCATAAGAGCTGTCAATGAAGCTCCAAAAAAATTTTAGAGACATCTTTTTGAACATTACCATACTTAATAATGTCTACCAATGAGGCTATTGCCCTTAATAGACGATTCGCAGATTCACCGCAAGTAAAAGAAATCAAATCTTTTAAATGTCGAGGTCGCAAACCTCATATACCCCCGGAAGAACTTAATGGGCAACTCCTAATAGCTTTTATGACATCTTCAACTGAAGTAGCAGACAAACTACCATCCAGTTTATTTTCCTCAAAATTTTCAACTTGGAAACAGCCTCAAGATTCATTAGATCATAATACTCTAACAGCACCTTTGATGTCAACCTCACTAACTTTCCTTGCAGCTACTTTAATGACAACGGTATCCCCACTTACAGATTTATCTAATGTAAATGGAGTGAAATTCAGTTAATACAGCAGAGACAACATGTTTATACTAAATATACACTCTTCGTAGTCTAACAGTGCAGCTTGAACCACTGTGACACGAACATACAAGGGTATTTATATTGTTCATATGATTATGATGGATTTAAATAATTTCAGTTTGCTTGGATTTGCTTGGATCTGTGCCACCACAATAATAGTGACAGTTAATTCGAAATTCTACATAACGAGTTGAACATACTATATCCTTCAGATTTTCACCGAATAGTTAATCTATCGATCAGGATTTCATAGAATTTTGAAAAATATAAAGTTTTGTAACAAAAAATGGTAAATGCATGGGATCGCTAGGAGACAAATCTACTGCTAGTATTTTTGAAGAATTTTTTTGTTTCACTCCATCGCAAATGTTTCAGCGAATATCACATCGGGGCCTAAAATAAGCCAATTATTGCACTGAAAGTAGGGACACAATTGGCTTATTATAGTCGAGTTTCTTGTGTTGAGTAAGGACTATAATGTAATCATTACATTAGAGTCCACTGTTGCTTATGTAAAAAGAAAGTAGCGAAAAAAACATAGAAGGGACCCGTACATATCAGAATAGATGCGGCAAACAGAGTTGATGTTACGAAAAGACTGGAACGTATCTAAGTAAATATTGTGTTCACATTAGACTGTATTGGAAATTGCCCGTTGGGCAATTTTGACCTCCAAATAGAGAAAAATGTTCTCCTCAATTTTGTCTACAACATGGCAAAAAACTATTTTTTGGGCTAGGGCCTACCTTAGCACTGACCTAGGACCTTAAATATAGGCCTCGGATACATATTTCCATAGACAAAAATGTTTCCCTCAATTTGCAAAATGGAAATGGAAAAAATAAAAAAAAAATAAAATTAAAGTCGAATTCGTATGTTTTCGCTACTTTATTACAACAAAATGAGTTAGTGAAATAAAATAAGCTTCTAAAATAACTCCTTAAGTTGTGGTTGATTCGAAAAAAGGTGAGATGAGATTTGTTTTACTATTTTTCATCTATAAGAAAAACATTGAACTCGACTGTAATGACTTTATTACAACCCGTGTTGAATACAAGAAACTCGACTATAACAAGCTAATTATACCCCTAGTTTCAGTGCAATAATTAGCTTATTATAGGCCTAGATGCGATAAAATATCGTATGACACAAGGTGTATATCGCGCAATTATAGACTCGGTGGCTACAATTTCAATGAATTTGTACGCTAGGCGTTTCTACCTATCTAGGCTTTATGGGATCGACATCTTTCATTTGACACCTGCCGACCACTGCTGACCGAGATATAGCCGAACAACTGCTCCCGTTCGTTGGCGACAAATCGTATCGAAATTTATCAACCAACATTATTCGGCAATTTTTTTGCACTGAACCTGCACTATCGATTGATATTCAAAAGCGCATTCCACTCCACACAACACCACCACTTTCATACCAAAAAATTTACCAAACCACCAAATTTGAATAGTTTTCGCTGCCTAACTCCTCTGGATAAAATAGGATGAAAACATTTTCTTCTGTGAAAATGTTGCTCATAAAAATCATTAGACTTTTTTCTCCGAGCAAACCCCCAGAGTTAGATCCCGGCAGCCACTAGTGGATACGCATTCGCAGGCGTTGGAGCGTTTGAGTGTGAGGGCACTCGAAAGCAATAAGCGAGAACTTGCATAAAGCTGCGATGCGATTAACAGAAATATGTTTTCATATTAGCAGCCCCCTGGACCCCCCGCCTGTGGCGCTTTATGTGCCTGCGGCGCTTTATGTGCCTGCGGCGCTTTATGTGCCTGCGGCGCTTTATGTGCCTGCGGCGCTTTATGTGCTTGCAGCGCTTTATGTGCCCACGGCGCGACTACGGAGCTAAAGATCTTTCTACAAACTTCATCAGATTCGCCGTCCACATCCCCTGCAGACATTGCAAAAAATGTGTTTAAAACATGTTTGCAAGCTCCCACAGCGTCACCCCACTGTTGATCTATTCACAGTACAGTGTCTCGGAGTCTTGAACATCAATGGCCTTTATAAACAGAGCATTTGTAGCTTCATGCATAACTCGATCTGTGGACCGTCTTACAGTACGATTCAATTCAAAACAACCTTTCATAGGTATGGAACTAGAAATCGTAAACAACTCTACTGTGCTTCAACACGAATGAAGTTAGGTGCTCTAACCATATCTGATAGCGCTCTGTACTGTTCTCTCTCGGCATGCCTCACAACCTTAGACCCACTTTCGTTTCAGCAAAAGCTAAAACAGTGGCTATCGGAACAGCAGTACCCTGGCTGAAAGCTTAGATGCTATGTTTCCGTTCTAGCTCCGTCAAACAATATTCATAGTATGAGATTCAATTAAAGGGGTTGTAGAGTGTGGGCCTACCGAACGGTACTCTCCATCTCAAATCTCAGAGTGCTAATTCACATGTGGTATTGGGGTGGGAAGAGCAGGGTCGTCGTTATGGGCCCATGTATTTTTATTCCCTCTTGCTTGACATTTTATAAATCACTGAGATATCGGAAGTAGGAACAGCTCGCGCTTGTTCGGGTCACCACTCCAATTTCCAATCCTTAAAAAAGCCCAAAATCTAAAAAAAATGCAGTAGGCCCGATCTTAGAACCAACCTAGAGCACTTAGGAGAGGCCTAGGATCCATACTTCCATGAACAAAAAAGTTCGCGTCTTTTTTCTCTGCAACACTGCACAAAGAATCTAATCGTTACAGAAATATTCACGAAAAACCACCAAATATCGTATAGGATCGCGTAGCGTGAGTTGGGCCCACACTGAGGACTCTACAGCCCGAACCACTCAACAGATTTTTACTAATTTAATTTTCTTGATTTTCTGATGTCCATATCTTTTATTTAAAACCTTAAAGAGCGGTTTCCGCTCTAATTTCGCAGATATATAAGTGAAAAAGTTCCTCCAACCTTCAAAAATCCACTTTTTCGATCGTAACTTCGAGAGTTTTCGACCGATTCCGCCCAAATTCAATCTTGTAATTAATTTTCTGATCATCTTTCAGGAAAATAAAATTTTTTAAAATCAGATAAGATTTACCCGATTTATGCAGAAAAAACACGCTGGGTCCTAGTATAGATTCAGTTTTAGGGCCCTGGCTGAGCTCAAAAGCTCAAAATTAAAAAAAACTTTTTTCCATAAAATGTCAAGGATGCCCAGAATTTATGACAATCGGAAAAAATTTACTCGACTTATATACAAAAGATCAAAAACCACTTAAACGGCCCTAGCTTAGCGGCCCTTGGCCCGACAGTACACATATATAATCCCATAAAAATATTTTGATTATCTTTCAGGAAAAAAAAGTTCTTGAAAATCGGTTGATTTCGAGCTATCATGTTGACAGACAGGCGGACGGACTTTCATTTACATCAGTGCAGTCGGTGCGGTCCGTAAACGAAGTTGGTACTATTAGAATAATGTCGGCGCATTATTTCCTCGACCTGTTCACAAACGCGTATTTGAAAATATTCAGTCTTTTAACGGAAATATTTATGTGCCTATCTATCAAAACAATGTGTTGAGAGTATCAAGACGTCTTATTGAGTTGATTGAGAAGGAATTGGTTGAATAATGTTAAATTGCTATTAAAATCGAAACTCATGTATTTTTATTTATAAGACCTTCTTTCGTATGAAAAGACACAAATTCTTACAGGTTGCTCCCAAAATAATCCCAAATAAACTCGACTCTAATAAGCTAATTATACCCCTACTTTCAGTGCAATAATTAGCTTATTATAGGCATAGATGCGATAAAATATCGTATGACACAAGGTGTATATCGCGCAATTATAGTCACGGTGGCTACAATTTCTCGGGGCTGACCTCGACTACAATTACGCGATTATACTCCTTGTGTTATAAAATACCATTATGTGTTCATATTTATAACACTTAAATTGTAACATATCAGAATTCAAAATTATAAAATTTCAGCTGATTTCGAACAAAAGTAAGAAAGTTATTCACTATTGAATTCGTTCGGTTTTAGTGTGTGACATCACTTACAATAAAAAATGTATTGCCATACACGTGGCTTCTCTCACTTTATTGTTCGCAAGCATAACTCGCTCACGCTTGTTGCTGCTTTATACCCACTCGAACGATAAAGTTCAGGTTATCTATGATTAGTGCTCTTATATTATCGCATACGTTGAATGTGTGTTAGTACGATGTAAACGGGTAAAATTATGTGACAATGTATGTTAGTGTTCGTGTTCGACTTTGCATGCTTTTAGTAAGGTATCGGTCCGGTGTGACATTTCTATCTCACGCATGTCAGGCCGAGCCTTACTAAACCTAAACCTAACCTTACTAAAAGCCTGGATTGCGATAAATAATTATAATCTATCTCCTCAGGATTCAAAACCGCTATGGAGCACGAATTACGTTATGATTTAGATGAAGCTGTCAGGCGACGAAATATTTCAAAAGATAATATAGTAACTATACGGGAGGCTGTTCGAAACTCGAAGTTACCTTACGTACCACCAAACGTAACCGATAAGTTGGTAAGCAAAATTATTATACTTAGCTAATTCCATCGGTAACCCATACATTATCGCTACCATGTCACCTGGGGAACGAATGTGTTTTGTCTCATGTTAATATAAATCACATTGAAAGAGTGAAAAAGATGAAATTCGTTACCCACGTGACGGTACCGATGGAATTGACCACTTACAATTGATGCATTAAATTTGGCATAACTGTTTATTTGTCATCACAAATAATTACAATAGAAGAATTGCAAGATTGTGCAACGCTTCATTTTAAGCACAGATTTTGGAATATATCTCTTTATTATGTGTGGCACTCCGCTTAATGATGCCCGTTTCTTGCACGTCTCTCATGTGTGCAAGAAACTGGCAACGTTAAACGGAGCGCTATGCAAAACAAAGAGGCATATTCCAAAACTTGTCCTTCTGTCAATCCACAATGCTTTAGGACCACTTGAACTGTCTAATCGGAGCTTGCAAGATGCAGGAATTTGAACTATCGTTACATAAAATATCTTAGCTAGAAGTTACACCCAAAGTCCTAAATAAGCTCTTGCAAAAAAAATAAACATAAATCCAAAATTCAGTTCGCGTTACCTTTGTTAATACATGTGTTGGTTAGTACACCCACACAACAATGCGGTAACAAATTTGTGATCTTATCACAAATCTTTTCACAATTGTGAGCTTTTCCATGAGAAAAGATCACAAAAGTTACTACTCTCCGTTGAACCACCCAATAAATTTTCCTGTAAAATTTTTTATCAACTTTATCGAAATAATTACTAAAAACTTTTCCACTTGTCGTATATCTTGAACATGATGCTGCTATTTAAGTGTACAAATGTTTAATCTGAGCCCTGCTGAGCCCCCCTTCTTTGCTTAGATCACAAAGTTCAGAGGGGTGAACCTTTATGTTAGTGTTGGGTGTGAAGAATGTTTATACTTAATTTGTTGCTTGGGAAAATTCAAGATGGCGCGGCGCCAGTTTGACCGCTGGCAGCCATTTTCTTAAGATCCCAAAAAATTCTCCTGACCAAACTCTATAACTTTCCCGAAAATGATCCCCCTACAACATATCAAAAGTTTTTTTTTGAACCCCCGTCTATTTTCCGCCATTTTGGCGATCACCCCGATACACTATACACCCAACCCAACAACTTTTCCTTTGTCTCATACAAAATGTGCTACCATACACATTACACACACAAACACATGGACCTTATATGGCACCTTCCAAGAGCCCTGCCCTGGCACCCAAACGAGGCTGGCACCTCCCCCTTTTTAAAATGTCATATGGCTTAGAATGCACACCCGAAAGTCCTTACAAAATTTCAAGGAAAGTTATCGAGCCGTTTTCGAGCGGAAGCCAAAAAAGTCACTTTTCACACAAGTGTCAATGGAAACTACAATCGGGATCGTCATAAATGACTATCTTTTACGTTTCACCTTTATATAGTTTAGATACCAAAACGATTAAAACGAGTCAAAGCGATTAAATTTCATACAAAAATGCGAATGTCGCTTGTAGTTATTTCCCCTCCTTTACGAGATATTTGTGTGTATGTAAATAAAAAACAGTAAACTACATGACATGAGTTTTTTGACCCTTGCGAACTAAACGGGCCCATGTGTTTATCAAGACGTTTGTAGCCAGTAAAATTTCGACCTGGGAGTGCTTTCCGATTTAAGAAACCCTCAACAGGCGGTAACTCTCTTTACTTGAGAGAATATGTGCCTTTGAAAGTCGTTCAATTTTTTATTTTAACGCTTTTGAGCTACCCCTAAATCGTCTCGGATCAAGTTACGCTCGTATACAATCTTGATCAGGGATCAAAAACCTTTTGTTTTTCAACCAACCGAACTTTTCGACACTTTTGTATTTTGGACACCCCCAATTTAAAGTTACAGGTCAGGAAAGAATTTAATATAAAAATTAACAAATTTTGGGAAAAATAGGGAAAACTGGGATAAATTTGGAAAAAAAGCGAGAATTAAAAAAAAAATAGGGAAATTTTTCCCTAAAATAGTACCTGGTTTCAAAAGAGTGAGAAAGTTGTCGAAAACATACTTTTAACTTCAAGGTCGATGAAACTTGTTCGCTCATTTCTCAAAAACACCGAGATTTCTGAAACTGGTTTAGACTGTAGGATTCATAGAGTGGGCCTAACCCAAGCTGGCTTTTATTATTGCTTCATAAATTATGTTTGTATGTTTCTTTCACATTTTTTTATGGAAGTTTGGGTTACAATGAATTAGTTTATATACATTGAATTACTTTCTTATGTCAAATAAAATTCTTGTACTTTAAACACACACAAAGTAATTTTTAAACTAAATTCTTGATACTTTAGTGCGTACTTTTAATCGTAATCATCTTCAATAAATTTTGTAGATTTTTTAAATTGCAATGCAAAATAGTGTTGTAATTTTAATGAATAGTCTACAAAATTAATTGAAAATGATTGTATGTTGCTATTACGCTAATTTATTAAAGATATATCGAATTTCCCATCATACCCGCAGCGGTAGCGGAGGGCGTGACGCAGTCCCCACACCCCAAAAAAAACGTCCACAAACCCAAAAAACTCCATACAAAAACCTTTGGGACAAGGAGCCATATATAGGCGAACTTTAGAATTTTTTCCCCTCGCTCCCCTCCCCCTCCAAATTATTTTTATAAAAAACTACGTCGCAGTAGCTTTCAAACAAGCCCTCACTCATCAAAATCGGTTGAAAATTGGCTGAGATATCGAGGTTTGAAAATGACACTTTTCTATGGAGAAATAATTTTTCTATTGTTCTCATCATTATGGAAACTTTTTTTCTGATCTGTCGGTTTCTATCTATCTATCTATCTATTAATGATTTTCGATCTCGAGAACCAGTCAGCCGATCTTCCTGAAATTTTCAGCGAACGTCAGTCACGGCCCCAAATGAAAAATTTCATATGCCACTTTTCCGGGAAAATTCTGGAAAAGTCGTGGCACGTGGAGAAGTGGTCAATTTTGAGGGTTTTTTAGGTACTGATCGGAGTTTTCGAATTTTAGCTCCGGAGTGACAATAACTAGAGAGTTGGTTTCTTCGGGAAAGTTATAGAGTTTGGTCAGGAGAATTTTTTGGGATCTTAAGAAAATGGCTGCCAGCAGTCAAACCGGCGCCATCTTGAATTTTCCCAAGCAATAAATTAGGGTTTTTTTGGTTTTCGAATTTTAGCTTCGGAATGACAATACTTAGAGAGTTGGTTTCTTCGGGAAAGTTATAGAGTTTGATTAGGAGAATTTATTGGGATTTTCAGAAATCTGCCAAAGTGGCACCATCTTGGATTTTTGTTAGGTATAAATTATGCTTCTTTGTGTTTTCGAATTTTAGCACCGGAATGATAACACTTAGAGAGATGGTTTATTCTACAGGAAGAGAATCATAAGATTGTGCAACGCTTCGTTTTAACTCTTTCAACCGAAAAACCGGTTTTATTTGAGAAAAATACAAGCGAATGCGTGAAAAGAGCGATAAAAAAGAAATTAAAAAGGTGCCTAAGCTTATGATTCCCTTCATGTAGAAAGTTATAGAGTTTCATTAGTAGAATTTTTGGTGTCATAAGAAAATGGCTACCAGCTGTCATAGCGGCGCTATCTTGGATTTTCGTTTATGCTTTTTCGGTTTTTGAATTTTATCTCCGGAATGACACTACTTAGAGAGATGGTTTCTTCTGGAAAGTTATAGAGTTTCATCAGGAGAATTTTTTGGGGTCATAAGAAAATGGCTGCCAGCTGTCATAGCGGCGCCATCTTGGATTTTCGTTTATGCTTTTTCGATTTTCGAATTTTAGCTTCGCAATGACACTACTTAGAGAGATGGTTTATTCTAGAAAGTTATAGAGTTTCATCAGTAGAATTTTTTGGTGTCATAAGAAAATGGCTGCCAGCTGTCATAGTGGCGCCATCTTGGATTTTCGTTTATGTTTTTTCGGTTTTCGAATTTTAGCTTCGGAATGACACTACGTAGAGAGATGGTTTCTTCTAGAAAGTTATAGAGTTTCATCAGGAGAATTTTTTGGGATCATAAGAAAATGGCTGCCAGCTGTCATAGCTGCGCCATCTTGAATTTTCGTTTATGCTTTTTCGGTTTTCGAATTTTAGCTCCGGAATGACACTACCTAGAGAGATGTTTCTTCTAGAAAGTTATAGAGTTTCATCAGGAGAATTTTTTGGGGTCATAAGAAAATACTGCCAGCTGTCATAGCGGCGCCATCTTGAATTTTCGTTTATGCTTTTTCGCTTTTCGAATTTTAGCTCCGGAATGACACTACTTAGAGAGATGGTTTCTTCTTCAAAGTTATAGAGTTTCATCAGGAGAATTTTTTGGGATCATAAGAAAATGGCTGCCAGCTGTCATAGCGGCGCCATCTTGGATTTTCGTTTATGCTTTTTCGGTTTTCGAATTTTAGCTCCGCAATGACACTACTTAGAGAGATGGTTTATTCTAGAAAGTTATAGAGTTTCATCAGTAGAATTTTTTGGTGTCATAAGAAAATGGCTGCCAGCTGTCATAGCGACGCCATCTTGGATTTTCGTTTATGCTTTTTCGGTTTTCGAATTTTACCTCCGGAATGACACTACTTAGAGAGATGGTTTCTTCTGGAAAGTTATAGAGTTTCATCAGGAGAATTTTTTGGGATTATAAGAAAATCGCTGCCAGCTGTCATAGCGGCGCCATCTTGGTTTTTTGTTTATGCTTTTTCGATTTTCGAATTTTAGCTTCGCAATGACACTACTTAGAGAGATGGTTTATTCTAGAAAGTTATAGAGTTTCATCAGGAGAATTTTTTGGCATCATTAGAAAATGGTTGCCAACTGTCATAGCGGCGCCATCTAGGATTTTCGTTTATGCTTCTACGATTTTCGAATTTTAGCTCCGGACACTACTTAGAGAGATGGTTTCTTCTAGAAAGTTATAGTTTCATCAGGAGAATTTTTTGGTATCATAATAAAATTTTTACCATCTGTTATAGCGGCGCCATCTTCGATTTTTTGCTAAATTCTGTATAATAATACATAGACAATTGGTTTCTTCAGGAAAGTTGTATAATTCAGTGGGAAGAATTCGTGACACGAAGTGTTCCGAAGGTAGCCAAAAGTGACACGAAGTGTTCCGAAGGTAGCCGAAGCTGACAGGCAGTGTTCCGAACGTAGCCGAAGGTGACACGAAGTGTTTCGAAGGTAGCCGAAAGTGACACGAAGTACTCCGAAGGCAGCCGAAGGTGACACGATGTGTTCCGAAGGCAGGCGAAAGTGCTACAAAATATTCCGAAGGTAGCCGAAGGTGATACGAAGTGTTCCGATGGTAGCCTAAGGTGTAGGAGAACAATTTTTTTCGGAAAGAAAATTTTTTCGGAGAAATTTTTTTTTCTTAGAAAATTTTCTTTTCTGAAAATAGAAATTTCGGAAAGAAAATTTTTTTCGGAGAAATTTTTTTTTCTTAGAAAATTTTCTTTTCTGAAAATAGAAATAAGAAAATAGAATAGAGAATAGAAATAGAAAATTTTTCACATGAAGTTTGGTTATAACAACTGAAAACTTCCAAAACTACTGATATCGCATACAAAAACCTCTTAAAAGGTAGAGTGTGACGCAGTCCGTAAGTTCGCTTCCAAAATTAATGATATCGCTTGAGGTGACGCTATGGCTGATAATACGCAGAAGTTTGTTTTAATGGCACCTTGTGTTCAAAGTTTTGATTTCCTGAAAAATTACAGCGTTTATGTTGTGTTAAAAAAATTGCGTCACAAATGCTGGACCAACCATCGGAATAATTTTTCAATACTTTCAGTTTTTACACGCAAAAATTTAAATTTACCTTAAACAATCTACGCATTAGGAAACAAAAGTCAAATTTTTGCAGCGCAAAAACTGAAAGTACAGAAAAATTATTTCGTCGTTGCGTCCGGCATTTATGACGCAATTTTTTAACACAACGTAATTTTGTTTAAAAAAAAAAGAGCTGTAATTTTTTCAGGAAATTAAAACTTTGAACACGAACAAACTCTGCGTATTATCAGCGATAGCGTCACCTCAAGCGATATCATTAATTTTGGAAGCGGACTTACATACTGCGTCGCACTCTACCTTTTAAGAGGTTTTTGTATGCGGAAAATGGGAATTTTTTTAAAAGTTTGAATTTTCTTAAAAATTTGAGTTTTTTTGAAAATTGGAATTTTCTTCAATAATGGGCGCCCGTGACTCAAGTCCACACACGAACAAAAATATGATTTTTTTTTTCGTAGACCAGGGGGAAATTACTTCATAATAATCCCGAAATAATCCAAAATAATACCAATAATCCCAAATAATGCCAATAATCCCAAATAATCCCAAATATTCCCAAATAATCCTAAATAATCCCAAAAAATCGCAAAAAGTTTAACTTCAAAAAACGCTCTAAAAATAACCAATTTGTCTTGCAAAGTACGAATTCTGAGATTGAAAATGCGCAGTCTTTGATTCAATGATTTTGTACGCTAGGCGTTTCTACCTATCTAGGCTTTATGGGATCGACATCTTTCATTTGACACCTGCCGACCACTGCTGACCGAGATATAGCCGAACAACTGCTCCCGTTCGTTGGCGACAAATCGTATCGAAATTTATCAACCAACGTTATTCGGCAATTTTTTTGCACTGAACCTGCACTATCGATTGATATTCAAAAGCGCATTCCACTCCACACAACACCACCACTTTCATACCAAAAAATTTACCAAACCACCAAATTTGAATAGTTTTCGCTG
The DNA here is from genome assembly GCA_029228625.1 of Pseudolycoriella hygida. Classification (NCBI taxonomy): domain Eukaryota; kingdom Metazoa; phylum Arthropoda; class Insecta; order Diptera; family Sciaridae; genus Pseudolycoriella; species Pseudolycoriella hygida. The sequence goes on from CM055404.1 coordinate 90,018,095, forward strand.
CCTAACTCCTCTGGATAAAATAGGATGAAAACATTTTCTTCTGTGAAAATGTTGCTCATAAAAATCATTAGACTTTTTTCTCCGAGCAAACCCCGAGAGTTAGATCCCGGCAGCCACTAGTGGATACGCATTCGCAGGCGTTGGAGCGTGTGAGTGTGAGGGCACTCGAAAGCAATAAGCGAGAACTTGCATAAAGCTGCGATGCGATTAACAGAAATATGTTTTCATACTAGCAGCCACTTGGACCCCCCGCCTGTGGCGCTTTATGTGCCTGCGGCGCTTTATGTGCCTGCGGCGCTTTATGTGCCCACGGCGCTTTATGCGACTACGGAGCTAAAGATCTTTCTACAAACTTCATCAGATTCGCCGTCCACATCCCCTGCAGACATTGCAAAAAATGTGTTTAAAACATGTTTGCAAGCTCCCACAGCGTCACCCCACTGTTGATCTATTCACAGTACAGTGTCTCGGAGTCTTGAACATCAATGGTCTTTATAAACAGAGCATTTGTAGCTTCATGCATAACTCGATCTGTGGACCGTCTTACAGTACTATTCAATTCAAAACAACCTTTCATAGGTATGGAACTAGAAATCGTAAACAACTCTACTGTGCTTCAACACGAATGAAGTTAGGTGCTCTAACCATATCTGATAGCGCTCTGTACTGTTCTCTCTCGGCATGCCTCACAACCCTAGACCCACTTTCGTTTCAGCAAAAGCTAAAACAGTGGCTATCAGAACAGCAGTACCCTGGCTGAAAGCTTAGATGCTATGTTTTCTTTCTAGCTCCGTCAAACAATATTCATAGTATGAGATTCAATTAAAGGGGTTGTAGAGTGTGGGCCTACCGAACGGTACTCTCCATCTCAAATTTCAGGGTGTTAATTCACATGTGGTATTGGGGTGGGAAGAGCAGGGCCGTCATTATGGGCCCATGTATTTTTATTCCCACTTGCTTGACATTTTATAAATCACTGAGATATCGGATGTAGGAACCAGCTCGCGCTTGTTCGGGTCACCACTCCAATTTCCAATCCTTAAAAAAGCCCAAAATCTAAAAAAAATGCAGTAGGCCCGATCTTAGAACCAACCTAGAGCACTTAGGAGGGGCCTCTGATCGATACTTCCATGAACAAAAAAGTTCGCCTCTTTTTTCTCTGCAACACTGCACAAAAAATCTCATTGTTACAGAAATATTCACGAAAAACCACCAAATATCGTATAGGATCGCGTAGCGTGAGTTGGGCCCACACTGAGGACTCTACAGCCTGAACAACTCAACAGATTTTGACTAATTTAATTTTCTGATGTCCATATCTTTTATTTAAAACCTTTATGATGATAATAATTTTATTGTCTACTGTAAAGCCGACATGGTATAAAAGAGTGGCTATGATTAATCATAGCTCTCATTAAAAAACCAAAACAATTACAAAAAATTCTTAAAAGGTAACATAAAATAAAAGTTCATAGCTATGAATAAATAACAAAAAATCAAAAACAATGACGATTGAACATCGAAAAAAGAAAATACAAAAAAAGAACAAATTCACAAAAATTGGCTTGATGCCTTGTTATTAAAAGCATTATTTAAAAATAAAAATTTAAATGCATCAAAGTAAATAAATAAAAAAAAAGAATCCAACAATAAATATTGGTTGTTAATTTATTAAACCATAAAGATGGTAGCGTCAAGGTGTCTTTGGACAGGCCAAGGGTGTCAAAAGAAAATTCAGCTACAAAGTTGTATGATGCTCTAATTTGGCTGAGCCCAAACGCTCAAAATTAAAAAAAACTTTCTTCCATAAAATGTCAAGGATGCCCAGAACTTATGACAATCGGAAAAAATTTACTCGACTTAGGTACAAAAGATCAAAAACCACTTAAACGGCCCTAGCTTAGCGGCCCTTGGCCCGACAGTACACAGATATAATCCCATAAAAATATTTTGATTATCTTTCAGGAAAAAATAGTTCTTGAAAATCGGTTGATTTCGAGCTATCATGTTGACAGACAGGCGGACGGACTTTCATTTACTTCAGTGCAGTCCGTAAACGAAGTTGGTACTATTAGAATAGTGTCGGTGCATTATTTCCTCGACCTGTTCACAAACGCGTATTTGAAAATATTCAGTCATTTAACGGAAATATTTATGTGCCTATCTATCAAAACAATGTGTTGAGAGTATCAAGACGTCTTATTGAGTTGATTGAGAAGGAATTGGTTGAATAATGTTAAATTGCTATTAAAATCGTAACTCATGTATTTTTATTTATAAGACCTTCTTTCGTATGAAAAGACACAAATTCTTACAGGTTGCTGACTTTTCTGACTTTGCTGACATTCTGATCCTACTACAAATTTGAAATAATCCCAAATAATCGAAGTAATCCCAAATATTCCCAAATAATCCCAAAATAATCCCAAATAATCCCTAATAATCCCAAATAATACTTAGAAGAAAAAAAAGTAATTTACCTCTTGTCGTAGACTGCGGAACCATATATACAGCTAAGTTTTGACTTCCCCCCTTGCGACGTACCCCCCGAAAAATATATTTCCTGGATTCTACGGAAAATTCGAAGGCAAAATGTCTTTTCATTCATTAAAATCGGTTCGGTGGATCCGAAGATACGACCTTTAGAAAATGATCATTTCCTATACAAAAAGTACTGCTTCATAGAAGCCAAAGTTAATGCAAACATCCTACGTTAGTTAGTTAGTTCCAGGGCCATTTGTATGAAAACCGACTTTTCTGGCTCGTGCTCGAAAACGGCTCGATAACTTTTCTTGAAATTTTGCAGGGACCTTCGGGTGGACATTCTACGCCATATGAGATTTAAAAAAGGGGGGGGGCGGGGGTACCGGCCTCGTTTGAGCGCCAGGGCTCTTAGAAGGCGCAATTTAAAACCCATATGTACGTGTTTGTTTGTGTAATGCGTCTGGTAGCACATTTTGTATGAGACAAGGTTGGGTGTTCGAGATAGAGGTTTGGTGTCAAAGACAAAAATGGTTGGATTGGGTGTATTGTATCAGGGTGACCGCCAAAATGGCGGGGACTCAACATAAAAATTTTTTTATATGTTGTAGAGGAAGTTGAGGGGATCAATTTCGCACATGGAAGTAGTAGCCCCCGCGCTTTGGTTTGGCGGCGGCCGCGCCTCAAAAGAAACTTTTGATATGTTGTAGAGGAAGTTGAGAGGATCATTTTCGCCCATGGAAGTGGTAGAGGAAGTGGTAGAATTTTTTTTCGTCGGAAATTTTTATTGTCGGAATTTTTTCTCCAAAATTTGTTTCCTCTTTTCTTCCAAAACTACTGATATCACAACAAACACCCTTTTTAAAAGGGAAACGTGACGCAAGTCCTCGTCCCTTCTTCCAAAACAACTGATATCAATTTGGGTGACGCTTGCAGCTTCGGAACGCAAAAAATTCTTTTGAAACATTTTCACTTTTGATTAAAAAAATGCGTCTCAAATGCCGGAAATATTTTCCGGGTGGTACGTTGCAAGGGGGAGTGTCAAAACTTATATATGATTCTGCAGCCTACGAAAAAAATTTTCTTAATTTTTTGTTCGTATGTGGACTTACGTCACGGGCGCATGGCTACCGCGCGCCCATGATATAGCAAAAATCCAAGCTATCGTCACTTTGACAGCTGGCAGCCATTTTCTCAGTATCTCGTAAAGTTCCCCTCAACAATCTTTATAACTTGCCCGAAGCAACCAACTGTCTAGGTACTCGAATTCAGCATTCCCTGAAGATCCCAAAAAATTATCCTGATCAAACTCTATATTTTTGTAGAAGAGTTTGAAGCATACAAGTACCTCTTTAAAGGTAAAGTGTGACGTAGCCCATAAGTCCGCTTCCAAAAAACTTTAAGATTTAGAGACATACCGTAGAACTATTTTTTGCTTGTAATTATGTTGTTTATCGATAAAAATTATCAAAACGCCTGTAGTACGCAACAATTTTTTTCATCACTTTTACACAAATTTGGAAAATGTATGGAAAAACATACTTTTTATCAATTTTCTTTAAAGTCCTCCGGACAACTTATGAAGTGCCAGAATAAAAAAGTTTAGTTTCGAGCTCAAAAACAACTTTTCGACGAGAAATTCTATGTGCACTCATTTTAAACTAATTTTTCATTCAAGCTCCCCGTGCGGTGTCATTAATAATTTTGGAAGATGACTTAGACTGCGTCACATTTTACCTTTTAAGAGGTTTTTGTATGCGATATCAGTCGTTTTGGTTGTGCGGATGACTGGCAATCGGTTAGTGAAGTAACCAAACAAGAAGCGACCAACACCTTAGGATATCAGAGCCCTAATGACTTCAATACCTGGTTTGATGCGGAGTGTGCTGATGTTACAGAACGTAAAAACGCAGCTCGATTAAGAAAGTAAACTGCAAGAACGAGAGAACAGAAAGTGACTGCAGATGCGAGATACAAAGAACTGAGGAAGGAGGAAAAACGTTTGCACCGGCACAAGAAGAGAAAACTCGAAGATAGTACGCTACTTCAGCTAGAGAGATTGTGTGCCCCAAATGAGTCACGAAAGTTCTATAAAAATATAAACAATCAGAGGAAAGGATTCAACCCCCGAATAATCACATGCAAAGTAGTAAACGTTGCTTACTGCAAAATATGATGTCTTGGAGAGATTCAAAAAGCATTTTGATGCACAGTACAACGGGGATGATTATGTGACTGATGATCTCGATATTTCTTTTCTTGAAGACGACGGTCGTATCGTAGCAGCGCCAACAATTGAGGAAGTCTCAACAGCGATTACCTCACTCAAGAACAACAAAGCTCCCGGTCGGGATACCAGCAGAACTTCTGAAGATGGGTGGTGAGGAAATGCCAAAAGTGATGTATGATTTTGTAAAACGAATATGGAAATGGAATACGGAAAACTTGCCTGGCGAGTGGTTAGAGGGTGCCATTTTACCTCTACACAAGAAAGGCGATAAAACCGAATGCGAAAACTACAGTGGAATTGCCTTGCTAAACACGGCTTACAAAGTTTTTGCTCGAGTGCTATTCGAAAGACTAAATATACGTGCTGTGAGTGTCATTGGGGATTATTAAGGAGGATTCAGACGAGATCGCTCAACAACTGACCAAATATTCACACTTCGTCTGATTCTGCAAAAGGCCAAAGAGTTTCAAGTCCGGACGTACCATCTTTTCATAGATTTCAAACAAGTTTACGACAGGACCAAGCGTATGGAATTGTATGCGGCGATGAAGGAGCTGGGCTTTTAAACAAAGTATATTCGTCTTATGAAAACGACATGGGATGGCACCAGATGCCGTGTCAAAGTGCAAAACGACATGTCAGATGTGTTTGCTGTTAAAGAAGAACTGAAGCAAGGAGACGCTTTATCTTGCTTTGATATGGCTTTGGAAATCGCAATGAGACGTGCTGATATCCAAACTAACAAAACGCTGGTGAACAGAACAGTTCAAGTTCTGGGCTTTGCAAATGACTTGGATCTTGAAAGTTGTACACATGCAGCAGCAATTGACACATTCACAAATCTGCAAATCCAAGCCGAGAGAATGGGTTTGATGATAAACGAATCTAAAATCAAGTACATGAAGACCGACCCGAATCCGGTAGCCAATCAACAGGGAGACAAAATACGCGTTGGAGAGTTCAATCTCTACATAGTGGATGAGTCTCTTGGATCTTGGAGCGCTGATACGGTCAGATGGTGATAACACACCTGAAATTCACGGACGTATCATGGCGGCAAGCAGATGCTATTCTGGTCTAATTAAACACTTATATTCAAAGTTAACATCAAAGAAAACGAAGTGCCATATTTACAAAATGCTTATTAGTCCAGTATTGATCTACGGATGCGAATCTTGGGCGATGAAGAAAAGTTGCTCCTAACGGCGCAAGGTACTTCGCACCATATTTGGAGCGATGCGCGAGGGTGAATGGTGGCGACGGCGATATAACTTTGAATTGGAACGTGATTTCGGCGAGCGGGATATTTAGCACTCATGGATAAAAACAGAGCCCCCTCAAAATTATTCTGGATCGTTAGAAGAGCGAAGAGGAGTTGGTCGCGCAAAAATTAGATGGATCGATGGTGTCGAACAAGATCTTCGGACACTCACAATAAAAAAATTGGCAATACGCGGCAAGGAACAATTGGATCAGAATCCCTACTAGTTTCCTCGCAAGTACATCATAGATGGTACTAGACTTGTGTGCAATTTAACACTGACACAGTAAAAACGTCGGTAACGAAAGGATCTGTAAGAGAATCCATGTGAGGAAAAACTCCCAAAAAAATTGCGGAACTAGTAAATAAAATGATCTAGCCTCTGACCCGGACGTGTTGCAACGGCGGATTATTATTAATATTTTGTTTAAAGGGAAAAATGGACATTCACTTCCAATTTTGTATTGCTTGCTATAATTATTATGTGCTTGATTAATTTACACTATTCACATCAAATTTAATGGACAAAAAATGTGCTTGAGATGTAGCACATTTTTCGATGTAAATAAAAGGCACATTTTTTGTGTCATTAAAATGAACGGAATAGTCCGTTATTACACATATAAAACCAATTAAATTAGCAAAACTTTTTAAATTGGACAAACTATCAGACCGTTGCGGACGGATCATTCATCACTTTGCAGCAGGGACTATTTTTGGACAAATGTTTTACCAATTTTTCTAAATCCCGAATTTTTTCAATTTTCCCAAAACGTAAAATGAACTGAAAAACATTTGTAATTGATTGAATATAAGTTATGATGAATCAAAACTAATGAAGAGCTCGTAAAAACTGACAGTGGCCCCAAAAATATTCAATATCTCTAATCGACCATTATAACACATTATATTGTTGAAATTTTCACTTCTAAATGTAACTCAATATTCCTCTGCCATGTCCAAATTAGCGTTTAAATATTCGATTCAGTTTTGTGTAAATAGAAATAGAAAACAGAAATAAATTTGTGACTATTGGGAATTTTCCCAATTTTCCCACATTTTTTTCCCAGATACCTCAACTTTATGGCTTCGTAAATTGCACTGCATCTGGCAAATCACTAACACAATGAATGAACAGTAAATGCGATAAAGCACAGCGGCCATGGAAGCGCTAATCGCGTTACCCCCCATTGAGATGACCATAAAAGCGAGGGCCTTTGCCACGGCAGACAGGCTCACGCAAAATGATCTCTGGATGAGGGGCTTCAACTCAGGCCACGGAAGAATCAGACAAATGATTAGCAGTCAGGTCTTCCGAATGTCCAAAGATCAAATGGTACCTACAATCAGCTTCGAGAGGCAATACGAAAGTATCATACCGGACAGGACTGACTGGCTGGGAAACTGGCTCCATCGGGAAGATCAACCTCCCGATGAGGCGCAGGTAGGCTTCATTGACGGATCGAAAACTGAGCAGGGAACTGAGCCAGAGTCTATTCGCAAGATCCATATGGGAAAATTGGCTAGCGTTTTCCAAGTAGAAATGTTTGCTGCGCTTATGGGGGCGATTGAGTTGGTTTCGGAAGGAACCACGGCTAATAGAGCACTAATATGCTCGGATAGCGAGTCGGTGACCAAAGCACTCGCATCACCTGCCACGACGGACGTCTAGATTGGTTGGTGAGCTAAAGGCGACTCTAAATAGACTGGGAATGAGTAATGAGCTGGCCAGACAAGGCTCAGCAACCGTTACCGTCGACCTGGAGCCCTTCATCCCAATACCACACTCCCTGTGTGTTAGAGAGATAAGAGACTGGGTACGAACGGAATCCACGAAACGTTGGAACGCATACGATAGAGGAGCACATACGAAGCTCTTCTTTCCGGTGCCTGACGTAAGGTGGGCCAAGGAGCTGTTTGGCATGAACCGCAATAGAATAAGGAGTACAGTAGGAGCTATTACGGGGCACTGTGGCTTGAACAAGCACTTGGCGAGGATGAAGATCGGAAACTATCCAAATTGCAGTTGCGGCTTAGAGGAGGAAACGAGCGTACACCTAATCAGTGACTGTCCGAAGTACTATATTCTGAGAAGCAGAATACTGGGTGTTTGTGTGGTTTCACCTTCAGAGATCCAAAAACTACGACCTGTTGCTTTAAACAGGTTCCTAGTGGGAACTGAGACGTTTAAATGATTAACATGATGAGCAGGATGAAACAAAGGATCAATAGATCTGATTAGTATTTTTTGTATAATTATTATGTTGAAAAAAATGTGACTAATACTTTTAATCTATGTAGAACGATAATCTTGAACTTATCCCTATAGGGCAAATTTACTTATCTCAATATATCTATTCTCGATATTCCCGATTATGGATAGGCGACAGAAAATTATATATTAATCAAGTTTTAACGAGTATGTGTAATATATAACTAGATTACATATAATTTTCTGTCACCTATATATATCCTTCTTTATCTTCCTCGAGCCAGTATGTCATATATTGAACCGAGTTACAACGGTCACAACATGATGTTGGCGCAACGCATTCGTTCAGAAATCGTAAATGCGTAAGTGCATTAAACTAACAGAAAATTTTTCACGAAGAATTTTTTTTAATAACTCAACCAACCACAGCTGGGCACTACACATAAAATCAGATTCAGCCATTTTAAATTGACAAAATCAAAAATAAATCATCATTATCACGATTTTTTTTCGCGAAAAACGGTTTTTATTTACTTCAAAAACTTATGAAAGTATGGTTAAACTGACTTTTGTTGGTGAGGAAAGCCAAATAAATTATGTTCCTATGCTTTCTTGTCATTAAAAATAATTCAAGATACACAAATTAGATCACAAAAAAATCAAAAAAGTTAAATGCATTTGTTTACCTTTCTTCGTCACTTACACTACAAACACAATATTATCAAGTTCTGCGTAGAGCCACGGACTATGTAATGACTTCCTGTAGACACGTGGAACAATACTTTTGTTTATTATAAAAAAAAACATAACCAAAGACCCGTACGTATCAGAATAGATGTAGCAAAGTGACTCGAACGTACCTAAATATACAAATAAGCAAACAATCCAACGTTTTCTGTTCTTTTATAACTGTAAAAATTTCAAAGATGCATCGAAATTACCCAAGGTAATGTCAAAGGCCCTACCGAAGTACGTCTCAGACCATTCAAATCTAGAAAAGCTTATATCCAAGGACTAAGTCAATTTTCCCTAAAACCCTGAAGCACGTGTTATCTAAAATTTTATTCTCTGGAAGCAACTTTCTATATCTCATAGTTCTTCAACTTCGCTTTTGAAACCAACTTTCCATCTCTCATATTTCTGGAGATTCGGGTCATCCTGCCCAATTATGGAAGTGGCCAAATACCAGGATTGGACCATATCTCCCCAAAACCCTGAAACACGTGTTCGCTTAAATTTAATTCTCTACAACTTTGCCTTTGACTGTAAATCTCCATATTGCATAGTTAAGGAAATATAGACGAAAAACTGTTTTCGTATATGGCCAAGAATCTCAATTTCGTCCATTCCATTGGTCCCAGTGCCCAGACCCCTGTACCGATTCCCACAAAATTTTGATCCTAGTTTTTTGACATCAAATGCTTTCATTTGACACCAAAATGAGGAATTTCCGTGGTATACTTGTTGAGATATTTGCGAAAAAGCTTCACCTACTCTCGAAAAACCATGTTTTTGGTCACTTCGTCGACCATATCTCCTGAACCACTCGATCGATTTTGCTCATCTTCGAACTTGAATCATGAGAGGCATGTACCTTTCAGGGAAAAAAGTTTAGGCTGATCGGTTGAGCCGTTTGGAAAAAAAGTGGAGACGGACAGACGGACATTTTTTTATTGCTGATTCGTCATCTCTAGACGATAATAGATGCATCCCCCCTCTCACCTCGATCTACCCCATGTTACAATAAAATTGTTTGTAGTAAACGTATAGGACCTTTGTACTTTGTATGGAATGACATTCAATTTGATGCAAATTGCATCAATTTTTAATGAAAGATACGTAAACATTTCAACTAAAACAAACGTCAAAATGACGAAACCCCCTCTTTACATAATCCAAGTAAATATTTTACTGTCGTGTCTAAAGTACATATTTTATTGTCCCGTCTAAAGTAAATATTTTATTGCTCAGTAAATATATTATCGGTCAGGATGTACATAATGTACATTTACGTGTATTTGTGCGACTCGTAAAATGTTATTTTGTGATGCGAATAACGAGGTTTAATATATGACATACTGACTCAAGGAAGATAAAATAGAATATGCACCTTTTACTAAAATTTTATTTTGTCGTGTGGCATTGTGACCCACGAATGCGGCTAGGGCCACAATGCCCCACACGACAAAATAACAATATTTGCAAGAGGTGCATAATCTACTATTATGCGTTGAAAAACTATGAAGAAAATTTCTTAAAACTTTAGCTTCCTAAAAAGGTAAAGACAAAATGAAAAATGAAAAATGAAAAATTTGTCATTTAAAGCATAAGAATTTTGAAAACCAAAACGGTAATCAGAAAACCAGAATTCCTTTTCTTGTAGCGGACTTCCAAAAGAATATTTTTGCGACGCTGATAAATGTACATTAAATGAACCGTTACATTGTGTTTGATTAAATAATCTAAATGGAGTTTCATGTGGAGTTCGTTAATTTTAATTTTTAATTCACTTAAAAGATCTCCCGAAACTTTTTGTTTCAGTACAAAAAAAGTACATTCAATGTAGCACTTTATTAGTATATTACAGCACAGCTATGTAAGTAAGCCATTACTGAACGGGCTGATGTTCGCACAAGGTGAAACACAAGTGCGAAGGTTTGAGGAACGAGCGAAGCGAACATCAGCCCGTTCAGTAATGGCTTACTCACATAGTATGTTCTGCGGTATATTTTATCGCATAGGGAACGAGGAAAGTTTATACATGTTGGTCTTTTTTATAAAAATTTGTCAATAGCTGGGATCGAACCGGGGACACCTCACGTATGAGACGAGTACTGTACCACTAAACCACGGGATCATTTGAATGTTGGCAATAAAATTGCGTTCATCAGTTATTGTTGCAGATTTTCTTTAAGTTCAAAACAAAATAATTTTATTATTATTTTGAAATCGAGTTTTATTCTGTAACGATTTTTTATTTGTTATGAAATCGAGTTTTGTCTGTAACAATTTTCTTTTTTACTTCTTTACATTGTAAATGTTATTGTCGCATCCCGTCATTTACTTGTTCTATTTGTACAATAACGAGCCAATAAAATTTTATCAAAAATATCGTATGACCACAGGTTCATGTATGTGGTCTCATCCTTTAACAACAGTGTATCATTATAAATATCGACATATACACTCATCTCTCTTTTTCGTTTAATAACAGCAAGCATGGTCATTGGTCTTTGTTCCACTGCAAATGCGCATATATACCCGTTCAATGATTACATGTATCATTTGCGTACCCACATGAAATAGCGAAGTGGCGCAGTGGTAGAGTGCTTGACTGTCGTGCGGATGACCGGGTATCGAATCCCGGCGTGTGAAATTTTTTTTAATAAATAAGATCGTTGATAATAATACAGAGTTTCAACGATACGGTACGTATGACTTGAACAGCTACTACGAAGAGCGCTCGCTCATCATGCGTAGGACCCGAGTTCGATCCCCGTGTTCGAAAAAATTTTTATAAGGTGCTAAGTACATTTCATGATGAAACGCTCAACCGTTCAGTAATTTTCATGATTGAATACCCAACAGTTCAGTAATTTTCATGATTGAACACCCAACCGTTCAGTAATGAAAATTACTGAACACCTCGGCAGTCGTCCATGTAAGACTGATTTACATAAATAAAAATATTACTAGTTTTGACCACTTACCGTATCCCTATGCGATAAACATATTTAACACATCAACACATAAGTATCCGGTGGCACAATTGTTAGAGCAGTCAACTTATAATACCGAACGTCTTGGGTTCAAATCCAGCAAATGACAAAAACTTTTCTATAATAAAAAACGCGAGCAACAAAATGTAGATGGGGGAAGTAGCAATCATCAGAATGAAAAAAAAAAAAACGAAAAAGAAAAGTCGAAAAACGAAATTCAATTTTCCTTTTTTTTGCATAATATTAAATGTACATTAAATGTGCTTCAATGATTTAAGTGATTTAAATGGACATTAGAAGTACATGTAATCCACACTTCAGTGCACATCAAATGTACATTAAATGGATCCACATTACATGCACTTCCTATTCCAAAGAAAAGATGTAACGGTAAAGGCGCTTTTTAATACACATGAAATGTGCTGCAACTGGAGCACATTAAATGGGATTAGCACATTTTCCGATGACGCTTTATGTACATTTCGTGGGGTAAATTGTTTTCTGGGTTAACTAGCAGACTTTGACATCCGAGGAACAGCGAAGCTCATGAGTGCAACCGACTTTATCTCTCTGTCTGCCGGGGAGGCTGGGAACAATTTCTTGTTAGCCGGAAAACTCAAACAATAAATTTGTGAACTTCTTTACGGATCCTCTCTTTGCGCAGACTGACATTAAAACTTGCGTGGTTTTCTGTAAAGTCAGACAAAGTTGACTACCTGCTTCCCAAACAAATTGGCTTTGGCGTGAAATATGGATGCGAAGGTGCAGTTCACTCCGTTAGAACGTATATACTAAATCCGACCCTTAAAAAAAAAATCCGAGAAATCGGACTAAGTTAATTCTTAAGGTTGACTTAAAGAACGCTTAATTTATTCCTAACGAAAATCCAAAATGGCATTACCTTGGCAAATTTCTGAAAACCTCAAAAAATTTTGCTGATTAAACTCTATAACTTTGTAGAAGACATCAACTCTCTAAGTATTGTCATTCCGAAGCTAAAATTCGAAAACCAAAAAAAAACCTATTTATTGCTTGCAAAAATTCAAGATGACGCCGGTTGGACTGCTGGCAGCCATTTTCTTAAGATCTTAAAACATTTTCCTGACCAAATTCTATAACTTTCCCGAAGAAGCAAACTCTCTAGCTATTGTCACTCCGCAGCTAATCTCCAGAATTTTTCCGGAAAAGCGGCCTTTTTGGGGCCGAGACTGACGTTCAGTGAAAATTTCAGGAGGATCGGCTGACTGGTTCTCGAGATCGAAAATTATTAATAGATAGAACATAGATAGATAGATAGAAACTGACAGATCAGAAAAAAAGTTTTGAAAATAATGAGAACAATAGAAAAATCGACATATCGGCAAGCAAAACAACAACACCAAATAAAGAAAAATCGACAGTCCATAAAAAAATGTCACTTGGAGGAGGAGAGGGCGCGGCGAAAAAACTCAAAAGTTCGCGTATATGTGGCTCCTTGTCCCAAAGGTTTTTGTATGGGGTTTTTTGATTTGAGGACTTCTTTTTTGGGATGTGGGGACTGCCTCACGCCATCCGCTACCGATCGGACATGATTCTCTCTGAATAAAAAATTTATTATTAGTGTTTACAACTAACCGAACGCTAATGTGATTAAATTTACTACCAATTGACTAAAACTAATTGGCCAAATAAGTTAGTCAAATGTATTTTTTTAATGTGTGCGTTCGTATACATTCTCTTGTGAAAATCAAACTCGGACATATATTCACATGCACATGCAAACTCGCGCTATAATGACTATTACGATATCGCCTTGCATTGCGTGAAAAATAGTAGTGTGTAGTCATAATCGAAACGATTTCATTCACCTCCAATTTGTTGTTAAAGCAATGAAAATCCTCTGATCGCAGGATGAGATGATATAAAAAGCTGAACTTGTCACAGTTTTAATCGTGCTGATATACACATGGTCTCAGACAAGGTGTACTGGAGATGTCGTAAACGACGTAATCAGCAACATTTTGTTCTTCAGATTTACTGAAAATGTTGGAAGTATTTTTCAAAGAAGTTAAACGTAGTCGTAACCATTTTGTCGTCGTTTTATTTGGTAGATTTTCGCTCTCTAGGGAAGTAAAACATTTCACCTAAATTGATTTCTGCTACGTGTAGAAACATCCTAAAATATCACTAAATATACTGAACGATTTCCGCAGGGGGTGAGGGTTCGTTCATTGATGACGTAACGCAAAAATTGACATTTTTCAGACCCCTCCCCGTGTAACGCTAAAAGAGTCAAATTTTACCTATTTTTGTTTTAACCGTATCGCTTGCTCCTCACCCCGTTTTGCGTTACAGTGTTACATAATTTATGAACGACCCCTAAACATACATGTAATGCGAATCTTCCGGAGGGGCAGACAAAAAATTATTGTTTATAAAACTACATATTTCACACAATTTATGTTTATTTTTTTATGATTAGACATTTACACGACCCCTCTTATTTTTTACTATAGTAAATTTTAATCGCATAAGAAATAAGCCAACCATTCACAGCAAACTATTGGTTGACTTATTTTTATAATATTTATTCGCTAACGAAATTTTTGTATGTAGATAGCACTATTTTTGAACGCATGTGACAGTTTAGAAGAAACGAAAAGTGTTATGTCGATCTACTATGAAGCACGGCAATCATCACCGGAACACTTCGAACATCGAGATCCTCGTTCGGATGAAATACAACAGTGTTTAAACAATCAGTTAGCTAAATGAAATCAAAAAATTTGAATTTTGTGCAACCACCTATAAAACAAATCATAAACAAAAAATATAGAGCTTGCACTAATTTCAAATGAATTGATATTGAAGTTTCGAGTATACAGTTAAACGGTTTTATTTTGTTACACAATTACAAGATTAGTTTGTTTATTGTAGGTCTCAACTTTGGCGGTAAAACCATAGACTTTTTTTAGACTAGAAGGGAATGTTAGCATGACGTCAAATTTGAAATGAGAAGTACAGAGGCACAATAATTTATTTTATTGCATACGCTCAGTGTTTCCCCTTAAAACTTATTAATCTAGTAATATAAGTTGAAATTATTGAAAATGACTTTTGTCATTCTCCTTTATTTGTTTTCTCTTTTTCGCTTATGCAATAAAGCATCATATTGCCATTTGAGGGGAAATCTCGGCAAGCCTCGATTGTCCCCCTCAAATGGCAATAAAATTCAAATATTTTTTGTCTTTCCTTAACTGGCCCTACTATCCTTAAGCTTTAGCAATTTTAGTTTTTGAGTCAAATTTCTGAAAATTCTGGGATTTCTCAATTTTTTGAAATTTATTAAATTTACCAAATAAAATTTGGCATGCGAAATGCATAACAATTTGTCGTAGTTTATGTTCTTGTAATATTCTTTGAACTTTAGTAATTTTAGTTTTTCAACAACATTTTTGAAAATTCTCAAATTTCTAAATTTTTGAAATTTACTAAATTCACAAAAAATTTCAAATTTTTGAAAGTAGATGGGAATTTTGAAAATTATAAAATTTGGAAGAATTTTTATAGATTGAAGAATTTCTACGAATTTCAGATTACACATTTTCTCAGAAATTTGAAATTTTTATAAATTTTTGAAAATTTTTGAAATTTCAAAATTACTAAAATTTCAAATTTGAAAATATTTCTCTTTATTAATTTATTTATTTATTTTGAAATTTCGAGAATTTTCATCAATTTCTAAAATGTTTGAAAATTGTAGGAGTAACAAAAATCCTGAGAAAATGTCAAATCTGAAATTCATAGAAATTCTTCAATCTATAAAAATTCTTCTAAATTTGATAATTCTCATCATTTTTCAAAATTTCGATTTCCATGTATTTGAAATTTTATCAGAAATTTGAAATTTTTTGTACAGCTTTTAACATTAAGGAAGGGACAATTTTCATTGATTAAATTATTCTTGATGAACTATAATTCTTATCTTCCACATTTCCACACCTACTGTGAACTTTATGGTGCGTATTTTAAATTCAAATTCTTTAACCAAATAGCGAAATAGAAAACTGTGGGAAAAGTTACTTATTTCAAATTTATATATTAATTTTGGTTAAGGACATTTCTCAATCATTAGCGTCGATTGCAATAATCTTGAATCATGTTTGCACCTCAAATATTCTATTTTTACTTATTTATTGTTAGAAAAAAAAACTATTAAATGACGTTACTGCGTAGCTCCAGCATGTGTAACAAACAAATTGTCAAGTGACTTAGTTCGATTTTTTCGAAATAAATAACGATATATTATTAGAAACGCTTCGTAAATAAATATGTCGTAGAACAAACTTTACAACTTCGCCTACTTAAGATAAAAATGCCGCGATGTTTATATTTTAACTGTACCAACAGCAGCTGATTCACTAAAAACGTTTCTTTCCATCGGTTCGCAATTTAAATTCATAAAAATTTAATTATTTCTTTTATCTATCTAAAGCAATAATCTCGTACTTATTACCCTAGGGCAAAACTGTTTAACTCGATATATTGCTCTCGATAGATAAAACTATATATGCACCGCTGTCCATGATGGTTTATTTTGACGATTTGGATTATTTCCCACGCCTTCGGCTTGGGAAATAACCTCCAAATCGTCAAAATAGAGCATCCTGGACAGCGGTGCATAATATACTATTAATGTATACGCTACGATAAATGTGAGATTAAACGTCAACATTTGGACTGCTATATTGGAAATTAACATTAGTATTTATCCGGCTAGAGGGATAAATTCCGGTGTCTAGACGGATAAAGAATCGACCAAAGCAGAAATATTTAATTTAAAAAAACTTTATACCGACCGAGAATCGATCACGGGACATCCTGCGTCATAGTCAACGATGCACCACATAGTTCTCGAAAATACATGAATTGCGAATTGTATTTCTTTAGTTGTGCTCTTAATTACACTACATTGCTAGATGAGAAGAGGCGCGTGTGTGTTAGTGTCTTTCTCGTAATTTGTTGAGTACGTTTAATTTGCTCTGCGGAGTTTTTTTTTCTCGAATTTGTTGTATACGTTTTCATTGAAATTTTTTTTCTCTGAGGTTTTTTCATTTTTATGAACGGTCTAGTTGTAGTAGTCATTTGTGACCTTCTTTGTATAAGAAAAATAACTTTGAAATTGAAATTGGTCCTTAAAGGTACTAACAACTGTACTACGTAAAAAGATCCGCCTGTATGAAGAGTGTATCTCTGTCCGTAATACATTGTAAATCACAAAGGGTTTTCTATAATTGTTGACTAATAAAAAGCGGTACATAAACGTATAAAACAAAGTTTTATTGACAACAAATAATGAAGCCTGAACGCCCTTTGTCATGTAATCAACAAAATTAAAGTTTTTATTCGCAAGCTGCCAATGTTTGCGTGGGGATGTTTTTATCGTAATTTGTTCTTAACTGTGATGAACCGAAATTATTTACAAATTTATTGTAAAATATTATTTGGTTTTTGTTATAAAAAAAATTGTCGCTAATCAGATCACGCGATCAAACAAGTAGTACTGTGGCGCGCTAGCTCGCTCGGCCATCAGTGTTGTGTTTATTGTTCCACATTATCGTCGCTATTACAATAAAATATTGTACTGATATCAAAGAGAAAATCTCACCTTACCGTTCATGTATGTATTACACACATACTTGCTCGCTTTCGCTCGCGCGTCAATACTATCAATACGTCACCTCTTTCTATTCTTTAAGATTGCCAGGAGATAAAGACATTTTAGAATTGTGGCTCGGAAAAATTGGGTTGAGCGGGTGTCAATACAAATATGGATTCGTGTGCTCCCAACATTTCCATGAGAAGGATCTGTTGAAATTAGGTAATAAAATCCATATTCGTAAAGACCCACAACTTTACAATGCGTCTACTATACTGAAAGGTCTACAACGTTCGAGGATTCACGCAAATTCGATGTGTTGTGAACGGTCAAAGTCGACCAGGTTACGTTATTATCAACAATCATCACACTTATTGTAAAAAGCCAAATTGTCAAATCAATTTGAATTTCAATCGACAAAAAATATCAAGCTTGAGAAGCAAAATCTATAAACTCCGCAAGCAACTTAAAATTGTCAAAAAAACTGCAGTGAAACAGCTTAAGGCTTTTGAAAACTTTTCGCATTTGTCTGAATTCGTAAGAGAGTTGTTTTTAGTTGTACTCAAGAATTACAAGAAGAGCAGCAGAACCAAAAATATTCACTTACATTACGTGAGTTCGCACTGACACCTCCGCGTACAACTATGTTCGTCTCAAGTTCCTATCCTACCTTCCTTGCGATGAAACCATAAGAAACTGGTACCGAAAAGGCAATTCAGACTTTACAACAGTCTGTAATAACTCCGGTTGCCCAAAGTTACTCGCTTCTTTATTTCGTCCGCAATGTCGTTGATTATGTTCAGCTCCGAACCAAGGTATAAGAACTTGTTGACCATTTTGATATCGATTCGTAGGTGGGATGATCATGTATTCCGTTTTTCTGTCGTTGACCTTCAACCCAAGGTCGGTACTTTTGTACTACAGTGTGACATTTCTTTCAAAATGGAGGCGTTTGTCAAAATCGGGCACTTCGCCTTTGATTAGTATAAGGTAAGGATTTCTGGATTTTCAAAGCACCCTTAGGTCGTGACTCCAAAATAGCCATTTCTACAATAGTACACCGATTTCGTGTGGAATTATGTCCTCTAATGAAATTTTGGTACTATTGTCAAGCTGGCCACGTTGGAATCAACATAAAACGCCTTTTTAAAAATCATAGTTGGCCAGAAATTGATCAATCAAAAGTACTAACCAAATAAGACAAAATCAGTACAAATTAAAAAAAAATTACTGTAGCGTTGCTTGTAGCTCATAATAGATTCAACATCCTAATCCGCTTTTGCCTTATTTGGTAAATTTGGCGTAGTGCCCGATTTTGACACACGCCGCCATTTTGAAAGAAATGTCACACTGTGCAAGGCCATAAACTTGTCTTTAACAACATCCATAATTCGTCCAAATATGTCCAGGTCATCTACAAAACCAAGAAACTGACTGGACTTAGTGAAAATAGTGCCGCTGGAGTCTATGTTCATGGTTGTACATGTTGTCATATGGTTGTCATAGATGTACATCTGCTTCGAGGGTCAAATTGAAAAGCAGCGTTGTTTGTTTTTTACGTGAGCCTAAGCTCATTTTCTTTACACGCTTTTTCCACGGCTTGTGCCTTAACGTCCTCCTCTATATAACCTTTAAAATGGTGTAGCCTGACCGACTGTCAGTGTTTGAAGTTCTATCACCATTATCATTCCTTTCAGTGTGTGGTCTTAATGATGATTGTTGTTTTTGTTCCGTTGCCGTAAATTTCTCAATGTTTGTTCTTTGTTTCTTGGTTGTATGCGGCTTTAATTGAAAAAAGATTTTATTTCATTCTTACGATATTTCAGGCCAGGTTTTGGCACTTCATCAGGCTGTAATTGTTCGTAATAAATTTCTATTTATATGAAAAAATTGTCTTACGATGACAACAAACCATCTTCTTTTAACGAGTAACCAACTCAACTGATTTTTAGATGCAATCCCAATCCCCGCACTCGATTTTGAGGTTTTTGTAATTTTAAATTAGTGAGGAAAATTTTATGCAAAACGACACAGTCATCAAATTTAAAAAGTATACGATTCGTGCAATATGTGAGTTTTTGTGTTTTCGTTGTTTTGTACTAATTATTTCAAAACAACAACAAAAAAAAAATCGGTAAAAACACAAAATCGTATACTTTTTCGCCGTACCATTACGTGAATTAATAATTTAATAAAAAAACTGATTTTAACAAATAATTATGATGTTCTTTAAAATTTAAATAGTACGCGTATTTCTAGTTCGAATTCTAACATAACAAATAATTTGTACGCTAGATGGCATGAGAATGGAAGAAAAATATTGATGACCTTCATGACCTTGGTGACAAAATGTCAAAATGACTGTTTTATGGAAATTGAGAACAAATATAGTTTATCTGGGTTTCCCAGCCACCATATCATGTCTCTGCATTTTTCAACATCTGTTTTGTCCAATAATTGTATTTTACAAAAATAAGAGTTAAAAAACAATCAACAAAAAACGAAATGAATCGAAAAATAGAACAAGCGCGAAAACATTTACGAAATTTTCATCTAGACGCATGTTGAAATAAATTTACTGAACGACAAATGTCGGAAAAGATGACGAAACACGTCTAACAAAAAAAGTACGTTTCGATAGTTTGGGTCGTTGGTGTGTTTCGAAAACGCTCTACGAAAGTCCTTAATCCCCGTGAATTCTCGAAATTATGTTATTTTTGTAGTTCTAAATTCTAAATTTTATAGTAATAATCTGTTTATTCGAGGAAGAATATTTGAGGTGCAAACATGATTCAAGATTGTTGCAATCGAGCTAAAGGTTAAGAAATGTCCTCAACCAAAAGTTAATGCAAAAATATGCGAAATAAGTATCTTTTCCCGCAGTTTACAGTTGAAAGCACTTTGGTGTTGCTGCTTTACACATAGACAGTGTTGGGATTCGCATGTATTTGACAGTTGTCAATTTGTTAAATCTTGAATCTTTGATGCAGAAGGCGCAGAAATAGTGTTTTTTGACGGAAGTAATAAAATTTTTGACCAGTTCTTGTTCTGTGTTTGATTGTTCGATTGGTGTATGATATTGATAATTGGTGTAACCCACCAAAAATTCAAAAATTTCGGTCAAGTAAGAAGTGATTTGTAAAACCTTGTCACACCAAGGCAGTCTGGTGCTTAAATTTTGACAGCGCCAATCTTTAAGAAGGAGCGATATTATTAGTTAGTAACACGATCGAAGTCAGCACCAGGCTGCGTACTTGGGACCCTAAAGCTAGGAATAAAGAAGGCAGCCTAGTGCTGAAAATCTTTTTTCACCAAATTGGAGGCAATAATGAGTTTTATACGTCACATAAGTTTCACTTCAGCACCAGGCTGCTGCTGCGGTCTGCATTCAAAAAGTCAAAACTCGAGGTGCAGCCTAGTGCCGATTTGAAGCTTATATGACGTATAGATATCACTAATGTGTTCCCTTTGGTGAAGACATATGCTTAGCACCAGGCTGCCTTCTGTATACCCAGGTAAGGGACCAAGGTCCGCAGTCATGTGTCAAATTATAAACTTATACAACGTAATGTACACGCTACTTCATGAATTTTGGCTTTTTCAAATTTTCGGCACCATGTGACCTGACTGAAAGTGCAGACCTATCTTCGAACGAGGAGTTTGTTTAAAAACTATAAACAATCTTAAAAAAGTAGCTATATGAAAAAACAATTACTTTATTTAGCTATTGAGGTACTTTTATGAAATTAACAATTTTTTAAACAAAAGCTTCGCTGGAAAAACATTGTTTTTATCAGGCCTCCTCTCAACAAATTGAGAACTGTTAAATGCATAGTAATATCCCAAAAGCGTATATGTGTAATGTTTGGATGGCAAGCCAAGCTAACATGACATTTTAGCTACTTTGAATTTAATCAAACTTTCACTTTTGTAGTATTAATAGCTGCAAAAAATTTGACTAAAAAATTAAAATGACTAAAAGTTTGAGAAATTTCAGAAGAATATAAAATTTCAAATTATTATGCATTGCTTTTCTCATTTCAAGCTTGGCGCCATATTAACATTCCCTTCGAAGTCTATGGTTTTACCGTGAAATTTATGGATCTTGTCTTGACAAAATAAAAACGTTTAATTGTATTTATTAAAAAATAATATTTCTTAAATAATTTTTCAATTCATGCAGAGATTATTTTTATTTACCACCGACACCAAGTGGTATTCCTGTGATATTCCATCGTCTGTCGAATTCAACTGCGTCCAATTATTGTTTCGACAATGCCATCAAGACTTTTTTCATGACGATAGGTAAGAATATGAAACTTTTTTCAAAAATCAAATTAAACAAAATACCTTCTAGGTATGTTTCCTTCAGCGAATATCTCTTGTGATAAATTTAACTTGTGGTTTATTTGGCTAAATTTGACAGATCGGAAAATGTAAACAAAAAAAACGAATGAATTGCAACATTGAATTTTAACGTTTTCTTAACATTAAAGCTCATATTTTGGATGTCTTTCAACAATAAAATAATAAATTCAAACTTTCCGCTTCATTTAACGTGAAAAATTTATCAATATACAAGCCCCGAAATTAGTTTATCACGATATTTTTAACAATGAGTGCGTTTTGTGCATTCTGTCACTTTATCACCGAGTTAAATTAATCGCAAGAGATATTTGCTGAAGGGAATACAACCTCGTCTGTGCAATATTGGTGACAGTTTAGATGCAAAAGTGTTCTAGTATTAATTATATGGAATTTTGCATACGTGTTTTCGAGGTACATGTCGCTGGCACCCCCACCATCTAGTATCATATTATTTTATTATCAATTATTTGGGGCTGGTTTAGGGCTGAATAGGGCTGCAATCCTTAAGTTTAGGGCTGCCATAGTATTCGAGCCCTGAACGATTGAAGTGGTCGAACATGTCGTTTTAGCGTTTCTTCACCAAATCGAACCATTTTTAGTTTCTCAATGAATACAACATTTGGGCCTCATTTAGGGCTGACGAATAAAACCGGTCCTGAGTTTAGGCCTGGTGTGGGGGCAAAGATATTCAATTTTTCCTTCAAAAAGCATGTCATTTTAGCTGTTTTAGCGATGGCCGA
Source organism: Pseudolycoriella hygida (assembly GCA_029228625.1). Lineage (NCBI taxonomy): Eukaryota > Metazoa > Arthropoda > Insecta > Diptera > Sciaridae > Pseudolycoriella > Pseudolycoriella hygida. The sequence continues at coordinate 90,040,744 of CM055404.1, forward strand.
AGTTTAGTTCAAAATGTAATCTAAAATTTAGGGCTTGCTTAGGGCTGACGATTAAAACCGACCGCGAGTTTAGGGCTCATCAAGGACCCAAGATATTTGATTTGCACTTAAAAAAGCATGTCGTTTTAGCTGTTTCAGCGATGGTTGAAGTATTTTTAGTTCAAAAAGTAATCTGATATTTAGGACTGGTTTAAGACTGACTATTAAAATCGGTCTGGAGCCCAAGTTTATCATTATTAAAGCTCGTAGGCCTCCTAAATATGCACACGCTGCCCCCCCTCCCATCCAAGCATAATATAACATTTTACCTAATTATTTGCAGCTGGTTTAAGGATGATTAGGGCTGCAATATTTATACTTGAGGCTGTTATAGCATTTGAGCTTTGAATGATTTAAAGGTCGAATATGTCGTGACATGTCATGTTTGTAATTTTACATCAAATCCAACATTCTATACATTGTTCAATAGCACTAAATTTGGGGCTAGTTTAGGGCTGACTATTAAAAAAACTGAGTTTTGGGCTGCGATATGACTTAAGCTTTGCAACGTTTACACGAAAAAACATGTCTTTTAGCTGTCGTGACTGTGCAGGTTGTGCAAGTTCAAAATGTGAAATTGAGGGTCGATTTAGATGATGATTTTGTGATTCCGCAAAAGTTGTATGATACATTCAATTTAATCACATCGTTTTGAGTTGGTATAATAATTACTAATTATTTCAAAGATCAGTCAGGTGAGGCAAAAGTGTATTGAAGACTTTATTTCGTCTATTGATGTGGCAAAAACAACCAAATCGCTCCACCCTATTTTGAATTTAATCAGAAAAGTTCACTAGGAACTTGCACTCAAAAACACAATCTGATACGTTAAATAGGAACGTGCACTGAAACTGAAAAGTTCACTAGGAACTTGCACTTTAAAACTAAATCTGATACGTTAAATGGGAACGCGCACTTAAAACGCAGATGATTGTTATGTGGGATAAATTCCGCACATGTCTATCTAGGCTGAAAAGGGACCATTGCCTTTCCTAACTTTAATTCCCATGGCCTGGTATCTTGCGTTTAAAATAGCATTTAATAATGTGAATGCTTACTTAAAACCCAATACAATACTACAATAAAACCCAACCTCAAACGTAAGTCCTCAAGGCGAATCTCTGCTAGATTTTTTATTAACCTCGAATCTAGAGTGTGCTAACGTTGGTAACGAACCAACTTTTGTAACCTCTGGAAGACGAGAAGTTATCTATGTCACCCTTTGCTCTATTGACATTAGTCATCTTATTAAAAATTGGAAAGTAACTAACAAGATACTTACCTCAGACCACAGGTGCATAACGTTTCACATAAAAACAGATCATGTGGAATATGCAAAATTTAGGAACCCAAGCAACACAAATTGGAATGTGTTCAACGAACACATGAGCTGTAAAGTACCTTAAGCAGTGAAGATAAATTCAGCAGTTGATCTTGACAATACCGCCCACACACTTAATAGGGCCATAAGCGAAAGCTTTCACGCCGCGTGCCCCGAAAAAATTATTAAATACGGTAGATCATCCGGTTTCTCCAATTCAGAGGCCAAAAAGCTCAGGAAAAAGTTGAGGGCTGCCTTTAACCGGGCTAAACCCAATAACGGGAACAACGACATTTACATCGCACTTCACAGATTAGCGCAAAAGAAGTACAATAAAACCATCAGGCAGAACCAAAGATCGTTGCTTAAACAGGCATACTCGTCCGTAGCCACAGCTCAGCTAGTGAAATCTCTAGCCAAAGACCCACACTGTGCAATCGGAACTTTGAAACTCCCGTCGGGCGAGTACACAGTAGACAAAGAGTCTACTCTAAATCATCTAATAGATTTTCACTTCTCTCGCTCCCTACCTATCAATAATTATAATACACCACTTCTATTACCCCAAGGCATAATTACAATCGGTGATGAGGAAGTGGCATCGAGAGTTGTAAGAAAGACAGAATTAAATGGGCAATCGAAACATTCGTCCCTCTCAAATCACCAGGGGAGGACAACGTCATACCGATCATGCTGCAAAAAAGTCTACATCTGCCTGGAGAGGAGCGAGAGTTGTCTTCATACCAAAGTTAGGCCAGCTCGTGTACACCTTAGCAAAATCTTTTCGCCCGATCATCCTTGCATCTTTTTTGCTCAAAACTTTAGAAAAGCTCTTCGACCGGTACCTCCGAGATGGGACGCTGCAACGATACAACATACATCCTAACCAACTATCCTATCAGTCTCAAAAATCAGCAGAGTCCGCACTGCACCAATTCGTTGGTAGGGCGGAAAACGCAATAGACCACAATCAGTTCGCATTAGGGGGTCTTATCGATATATCTAACGTATTCAGCAACTTTAAATACGCATCCATCACTAACTCATGCTATGAGCACGAAATAGACAGCACTACCACAAGCTGGATCTATGCAATGTTGAGCAACAGAACGGTATCAGCACATATTAGAAGTACCACGATTTTAGTGCGTACACGCAAAGGATACCTGCAAGGTGGCGTCCTACCACCACTTTTGTACATCATGGTAAAAGACAGTCTTCTCAAAACTCTAAATGACTCTGGCTACTTTTCCCAAAGTTTTGCTGACGATCTTTCAATTTTACTGGTCGGTCTATATGTAAGCACTTTGTGCGAGCTCATGCAATCGGCTTTCCGACTAATCGAAAGCTGGTGCAATCAGCAAGATCAGGAAGTCAATGCGGACAAAACTCACCTAATATTATTTACGAGGAAAAGAATCATAGAGGGTTTCAAAGCCCCAATAATATTCGGCAAATCAATTGAGCTATCCCCCTGGGTCAAAATCTTAGTAACCATTGACGCCAAACTGCTCTGGACCCTTCATGTAGACCACTGCATTAAGAAAGCACTAGCTACACTATGGATGTGCAGAAGTGCAGTAGACCAACGATAACGTACGCAGCGTTTATATGGTGGCCGCGATGCCATATAAGGAGCGTTCAAAAAGAGCTCGAAAAATTCAAAGGTTTGCGCTGCTTAGTATAACAGGAGCAATGAAATCAACCCCAACATCGGCTCTTGAAGCCATGTTAAACATTGAACCACTACACATTCATGTTGAAGCCACTGCAAGAGCCACTTGCCTAAGACTGCCCCAATCCTCTCTACTTGATAAACGTAGCTCCGGGCATGCAAAACTTTGGCGGATTATGTCTTCAGAAACACCAAGCTTCGAAATACCACACGATAAAATTAAGCCTACTTTCCGATTTGACATATCATTTAAATTGATAGTCCCTACCCGAGAAGAATGGGCAAAGAACACAGGAGCCACAAATAGTAACTGCATAACCTGGTACTCAGACGGATTAAAATTTAGCAACAGAACTGGAGCCGGCATTTCTTGCCAGCACACCAACACAACTAAATCATATTCGCTGGGATCAATAGCGACAATCTTCCAAGCAGAAACCTTTGGAATCTCGATATGCAGCAAAGAAGTGTTAGCCAAGAACATTCACCACCAAGCAATGATAATTTGCTCAGATAGTCTCAGCGCTTTAAAATCTATCAGCGCCTACAAAATACAATCAGCAATGGTGCTAGAATGTAGGGATAGACTGCAACTTATGGCTAGTACCAACCCAGTCACCTTGATTTGGGCCCCCGGGCACAGTAACGTGCAAGGCAATGAAACGGCGGACAAGCTGGCAAAAAGTGGAGCTGAAAAACAGCTTATCGGCCCTGAGCCTGTAGTCAAAGCTCCACCTTCGTTCTACAAAAGGCTTATTGACACTTGGAGGGATAAAAAGTTTAAAGACCACTGGAGTAAAACAAACCATGCACATCCAAGAATTGCATTGCGATCAGTGTAAAAAACTCAAGATACTTCCTATCACTTAGTAGAAGAAATATTAGTAGAATAACAGGGGTACTAACCGGCCACTCCCCCTTAAACAAGCACATGCACACCATCGGCCGAGCAGTAAATGATAAATGTCCGAAATGTGGCGACATAGAAACAGCCGAACATTTCTTGTGCAAATGCCCAGCCTACATCTCAGCAAGGGCGACAAGCCTGGGCGTTTACATACAATCGATCTAAATGAAAAGGTATACAAAACTTGCGATTTGTGGGTTCTGCGAGTTCTTTGAGATCTAAAACCCACACGCAGTTTTAGTGTTATCGCTTCTGGCTTTTGCTAAATGTATATCGATAATGCAGTTTCATTTAGTTCGTTAATTGGCGCATTTTTTTTTTTTTTTTTGTAAAATTCAAACGTTCTCTGACTTAAAATTTTTGCACATTTGTTTGATGACTCTGTTGTTAACAAATTTCGGAATAGATCGATATTTGTTTCTTCGCATTATTTTTTATTTAATGTTAGATTTAGAAATTGCTTCAACAATTTGAATTTTCTTGCAAATGTAGTTTTTTGTTTAATTTTGTAATTTTCCCAAAAGCTTAATTTTGCAGAAAGTTCGATTACTTCGGGGATTCGCATATCTTATAAAACTCCAATTTTCTTAGAGAGTCTAATTCTTTTGAA
>CM055404.1:90051681-90068112 GCA_029228625.1 Pseudolycoriella hygida
GAGATCGTACTCGTTCTTCTACAAACTTCTCGTAAATATTAATATGCTGTATGTTCGGATTCGTTTGGGAAATTGCTTTTAAGAGGTCACTGAATTTAGCAATCGGCTTGGCAGAAAGGCTGCCGTATGGAATATCTACAAATTTTATTTTGACATTTTTCCTCTCAGCCGAATTTGCCGTAATATTACCACTATCGCCAAAACATGGCACATAAATGTTCCCGTCTTCTTGCGATACGCTGAAATCGGGAAATTTTGGTTTTATTGACAATCGGGAAGTTTTTTTGAATTTTTCTGCTCGCGGGAAGCCAGTCGCTTTTTGCACCAGCGACCGCCATGCCCACACGTCCAAATAACAGTTTCAGCAAGAGGTAGATAAATATATATTACTCCCCTTCCAGTCGGGCTGTAAACTTACCAATGACAAAATTAGCCTCATTAATAATTTAATACGGTTATTATAGTCGAGTTACGAAAGTTTCAAGAGCTCGATAAGTGTATTGTGAAATATTCTATTTTATCTTATAAGTAAAAAATTGACAAATTCTTGCCCAGTTTTATACAAAAGATTTTTGAATATTATATTTCTTTGAATAGATGCCTGCCTTTACGAAATAGGACCAAGTCCAGGAATAATTTTTTTGTTTGATATGAAAGACGTGCGCTTGAGTCACTTAACGCGAGTTAGACTTAGCAGCATCAAGAAATTCTTTCATTATTTGCAAGAGGGACTACCGGCGAGATTGTGTCAAATTCACATCTTCAATGTCGTATCGTTTTTCGGAAAAATCTTAGCAATGATTAAACCATTTATGAAAGCTGAGATATTTAAATGTGTACGTTAAATGAAAATTAAAGTATAAAAATGTTTTATATTTTTGAACAAAACTTTCAGCTATACACTTACTCATCAGACATAAATTATGAAGACTTTTATACGAAATGGATACCTAAAGAGTGCCTACCATCCGATTTCGGAGGAGACTTGCCAACAGTTGCCGAAATGCATAACAATTTTCGTAAAGATCTAGAAGCACTGCATGGCTACTTTCTGGCTGAAGAAGCACAAAGGAAGATCATAATTAAAACTGGAAAAAATAACTTAAAGAAAAAGGATGTCGAATCTCTTTCACTAGTGAACTTGCAAATTGATTGAAAACTGTAAATTTAGAAAATAGATTATTTTTATAGGTGTCCTTTGTTTGCAATAAAATTTAAAGCGGTTTTAGTTGTTCTCAGAAAATTTCGTTTCTACACGTAAATATACTTTGATGCTCAGAATATACAGTTTCGTTGAGTTTTGGCATTTCAGAAAGTTTTTTTTCTACCTATCCCATCTGAAAAGTTCGTGATACACGTACATTTGGCAAAAGTGAACATTTCATTGAGGATATTTAAATATTTTGTGTATTCTGGGAAAGTCTTTCCTACCCTAGTGAGGAAAAATAATTCATCTGAAATATTGTTCCGAAAATCTTTAACGTGGAAACAACATTTTGTTGTTTTATTGTTGTCCACTACGCACTTTGCATTGAATGTATTTTAACGTAGGCAAATGTATTAAAACTTTTGAAAAACAATTTTAAAACAGCCATTCTTGTTCTAGCACGATTTATGAAAGCGATGAACACAAACAACTAATCACTTTTATTTTGCGTATTTTTCAACTATTTTCTAAAATAGTGTCAAATTGCTTACGTTAATAATAATTCGCATCACTTCACTGCAAAATTTTCTGAAATTGGTAGTACATCAATAAAATCAACAAAATTATTGTTCACGAAAAATAATTTCAAAACAATGTTTACATTTCACCACATCATTGACATTATAAATCTAATTTCTGACGTTGATGTGATCACTATTTGCGATGAATCGGGATCAATATTGAGGTAGAAATGTGAGCCAACATATAATAAAAAAATTTGAATTTTATAAGAGTTTATTTACAATCAGTGTTGTTTTGAATCATTAAGTGCAAGTTTTAGCTTGAAAAAAGAAGTCAGATTCTATCGAAATTAAGTAGAATGTCAAAATTTTCAGCGTTTTGATAACAATTAACATTTTTATTTTCATTTTAATCGAATCTGGACGACTTTTTCAGTTTCATATTTTCGTCATTTTTCTTTTTGTTGCAAAAAATGGAGATTTGACCCTGCATGAAATACCCTGCAAAAATTTTGCTGCGTTTATGCGTGCGTCTACTATCAAACATTTGTCTCGAAAAAATTTAGCTTTCTTCTGATAAAATGGTTTGCACTGAATAGTCGAAAATGGTTTTTCACCAATAACTTCAACAAGATTAAATGCATTGGCCTGGAACTTTTCAGGTAAGTAGCCCTCATGGAGACGAATGTTTTGAGTATCTACTTTCCCGGAAGTTATGAGTGTGTGGGGTGGTATAACTTTTTCTCCGAAAAAATGGACTTTTTAGAAGTCGATTTAAAAAAAGCTCCAAAGCTGTTCAAATCAATGATCTATATTGCTGTCAAGACCATGTTCCCTAGTATCTAAAACCATATAGAGTTGACATTGCAAGCGCTGGAGTTAGTCAGATTTTGTCAAAAAATAAAACTGACCACCAGCGGAAAGATTTTTCGAGTTCGTCTGCTTTCGTGACTTTCTGAAATGATCTATAAACTCGGTTGTTTTTGGACATAGAGGGAGCCTTTGATAATACGGATTTTGAGGTGATAATAAGAGCAGCGCCGGAAAGAGAAGTAAACAACCTAGCCATCAGATGGATAGTCAGAATGCTGAGCGGTAGAACGGTTGAGGCAACCATTTGCGGCACCAACATCAAGCTCGGAGTAAGCAGGGGTTGCCCACCAGGTAGTATTCTCTCTCCTATACTCTGGTGTATGGTGATTGACTCGATCTTGCCAAAACTAAATGACTCCGGCATATTCGCACAAGACTACTCAGATTATGTGTCTACCCTAATATGTGGAGAATTTGTCGCCACCATTGGAGATTTGATGAGAACCGTTATTAGGGTGGTCGAAGTATGGTGTGACGAAAACAAGCTGATGGTAAACACAGTCAAAACCAAAATAATCTTCTTTAGCAGAAGAAAAGCCGAAACCGCTACAGACAAGGGCAGCCTTACGGTTTTCGGAACGGAGGTTCACCTGAAAGCGGCCGTTAAGTACCTCGGAGTGATTCTTGATCATAAACTGACATGGATCGTGCACCTAGAGGAAAAACTTAACAAATGCATTGCTATCTTCTGGCTGTGTAGAAATACTTTTGGTAAGACATGGGGACTTTCTCCTCAGGCTATCTGGTGGATTTTCACTGCGGTAGTCAGACCCATTCTTTGTCACGGGTGTATAGTCTGATGGCCAAGAGTTGAAATAGGTACCGCTATGAAAAGACTAGATAAGCTTCAGCGTCTAGCATGCTTATGTATTACTGGGGTGAAGAGCACAACCGCTACGGCGGCCCTAGAAGCACTGCTAGATATCCCGCCTCCCATGTTTGGGGGAGGACACTCTGTAATCACTGGTCTTGTCAAGGAGGAATGGCTGGTAATGCCCACTGTTCAAATCAGAGCGGAATATATTCTAGATGAAATCTTCGACTGGATTATTCCTGAAGTAGACGACTGGCTCGGTGAGAGGAATACATTTCCTCCCACCGCAGGTATTATTTGCTTCACGGATGGTTCCAAGAATGAGGACTTCTCGGGAGCAGGTTGTTTTTGCGAATCTTTGAACGTGGAAGATAGTCTCCCAACTGGTTCCTTCGCGTCTGTTGATCAGACCGAACTTTTCGCAATATCGAAAATGTGCGACGAGCTGATTAACAAGGTCTCTGGGGATATAATCTACATTTGCACCGACTGTCAGTCCGCTATTCAAGCGGTTAGTTCTCCCTGTATCAGGTCTAGAACCGTCCTTGGCTGTAAATTATACCTAAGGGTAAAACTAATTCCGTTACGATTCTCTGGGTCCCTAGTCATAGTGGCATTTTCGGAAATGAAAGAGCAGACGAACTTGCTCGTCAAGGAACGACTAATAGTTTTATTGGACCGGAACCCATGTTTGTCATATCTTCCTCAACAAGGAAGGCCATAGTGAAAGAATGGCTTCGGAAAGAGCATCTCATTGGTTGAACTGAGTATGAGGGCGCTACACACACAAAATTATTCTGTAAAACTCCATCGAAGGAAGTCAGCAAAACTCTGTTATCTACAGAGTCATCGAAGCTATTACCAACCACTGTGGCCTCAACAAATACCTTTACGACATTAGCTGTTCGGACAGCCCCATTTGTCTTTGCGGCCTAGGTGACGAAACTAGCTATCATGTTATTAGTGTATATCCCAGATATAGACTTTTCAGGAGAAATATCAAGGGTAAACCAGATCTAAATAGCGACGATCTGACTCTCAAATCTATGGTTATAAATAATCTGGTTGTTTTCCTAAAGAAAACCAGACGATTTCCATGAGTTTCTCGTATGCTTGGGATGGTTTTAAAAGAGTAGACGGAAATATTCAAGAATTTAACGATGGCAATGTATGTTTGACGCAGGTAACCACGAAATAAACGACGACAGCACAGCGGCATGTACGACAAAATCTTTAATCTTTTTTTTTTATTGACATAACCTTTTTGTAAATTTTCGTTTTGTTATAAATAAACAAAGGAATTTTTGGGGAAACAGTACAAAGGATCATTGATCCAGGTGCTAGTCCAGCCAACTGGCTGGATACTCCCCTAAAATTTTTTAATCTAATCTAATCTAATCTACTTTCCCGGAAGTTATGAGTGTGTGGGGTGGTATAACTATTTTTCTCCGAAAAAATGGACTTTTTAGAAGTCGATTCAAAAAAAGCTCCAAAGCTGTTCAAATCAATGATCTATATTGCTGTCAAGAACATGTTCCCTAGTATCTAAAACCATATAGAGTTGACATTGCAAGCGCTGGAGTCAGTCAGATTTTGTCAAAAAGTAAAACTGACCACCAGCGGGAAGATTTTTTGAGTTCGTCTGCTTTCGTGACTTACTGAAATGATCTAGAAACACCATTTTTTTATACTTTTTTTATAATATACTTGTGGAAGAATCCGTTTTCATTGAGTCAAAGAGCCCATCGAACTGAACCCACTCTTTCGCAGAAATTATCTCCAACTTTTGCGTCAACGAAAAATGTATTACTTATCATAACCTTGATTAAAATCAAAGTTTTTTTCAACCTATGATTGGCTTCTCAAATCATTTGAATCAAAGACAATAAAGTCTTCAAAAACAGAATCTTCAAGTTAACCCAGTGCGTCATCGCAAATATCGTCTAGATTTTGAAATATGCCCTCGTCTTCCGGTATTGGAAAATTCCAGTATTAATACCGGTATTGCAAACTCTAGTCGATATGCAGTTTCATTTAGTTTGTGAACTGGCGTATTTTTTTCTGACCTTTTGTTTTATGACTTTTTTGTTAACAAACGGAATAGATCGACGTTTCTTTGCATTATCTTTTATTTAATTTTGGATTTACAAATTGCTTCAATAGTTTGAATTTTCTTGCAAATGTTTTGTGTTTAATTTTGTAATTTTCCTCAAAATTTAATTTACCAGAAAGTTGAACCGAAAGCGTATGATTTTGACTCACGGTAGCGACAATGTATTACCGATGGAATTAGACCAATATATGCATGCGGTATACGAAAAATAACATATATACTAGTTTTTGACAAATCGTATGTAAACACATGTAAGAATATCGAAAAAAAAAATTGGCATTTCGACGAAAACATGGCCGGCGGGTAGTTTTCAAAACAACCAAATGAAACTTTTATTACAATTTTTTCAACATATCACTCGCCAATGCATTAAAATAAGTAATTTTAGCAAGACCTTAGAACTCATGTTTTAAATGCTTCAACAGTACTAGATTTATGAACACAAATATAGCAGTTTTCCTTAATGTGGCGTTGCTTCCGCCTGGTAGAATGAGCATAAGTTACCTTTTCTATGGAACAACGTATGTACCTGACGCCAACTCGACAGCAATACCCGAACTTAAAAGTTTGCGAGTATGACATATGTGGCAGATTATCAAAAAAATTATCCAAAATTCTCAACAAAATAGTCCTAATCTAAAAATCGCTTCAAGGCCCGTGTCACAAGTTGGGGAACTATTCACGCACACAAAACAGAAATTGACAGACAACCAACAATCGTGCGTAGTCTGCAGAGTACGATGCAAAATATGTTCAAAATGGTACATCGGAGAAACCACGTGGTGTTCATGTGATAGATTTGCGACACACATCTCTGATGTAAAAAATATGGCAAACAACCCCAAAAAACGGGCTAGTTAAACACGTGTTTGAAACCGGTTCAAACCATCATCGATTATGATGGGAAGGAGATTTTGAAGAGAGTCAGGAAAAAAGGTGTCCTGAAAATTCGCGAGACAAATCAAATTATTTTGCGCGGTATAATTTCTCTTTGTTTATTTTTATTTATTTCGAGTACTAACAGGAACAGGAACAGGAACAGTTTCCCTTCACATTATATTTAATTGGATAAGATTCTAGAATACAATAGACTTTTTCACGACCCCTCTTATTTTTTACTATCAGGGAATTCACGTCAAAAAATATACGGAAATATACAGGAATATACGCTGTATATCTTGTATATCCCGTTTATTCTGTATAAATCTGTATATTTGAAACCAAGCATGCTTTGCGTTATCTATGGTGGTTAGATATACAGATTTATACAGAATTACAAGATATTCAAAATATACAAGATATACAAGCGTATATTACTGTATATTTCCGTATATTTTTTGACGTGAATTCCCTTAATGTGTGTGTTAAATTTTGTAATGAAAATATTGTGCTAACTTAAACGTCGTTGACATTTGTGGCTTAGCCTGCTTTTGTAAAACTTCGTTTAATTAGGAAATAAATGACAATTTGATGAAGAGAATTCTTACTTTGCTATCCTTACTAAGGCTTCTACTGGTTGAACATACAATGCCGACTCCTAACCTCAATCTTCGAGCTGAACAATTTCAAACAGAATTAGGAAAATGGTACGAACTCTACTCCCGGCTATCTAACTATTACCTCAGCGCAGTGCGCGTTTAACTGTTCCCTCGTTGGAACTCGAAATAAAATTGAATGGAGAAGTGAAACAAACTTAACGGCCAATGCAAACTGATTTATGTGGATCAATGAAATTTGATTCTGAATCGGCCAATTTAAATTGGTTTAACTCTAATCAAGGCCAGATTAGTCTCAGCTCATGCTGCCTCTGCTCGCGCAGTTCATGTGACCGTAACACGTCACTACAAACTAACTCTGCTTTATTATTTTTCAGGCAAAGTTGTAGCAGCAGGTAGACCAAAACCAAAACTAAAATGTGAAACGTCCTATTGTGAAATTATTATGCCAGAATTTACATGCATTCCATGTTAAATGTATCTAATCGACCAGAATTTCATGTCTCTCGACTCGACTTTAAAATGAAACTCTAAGTCATGTCGACTTGCTCAAAAACAGCTAGTCCAATCCGACTAATTCCCCCAAACCTTTTTATTTCAGGTGGACCACTGGCAACGCGAGACGTTGGTGCTTGATCGGACGACGTGACGTGCTAATGCGAATTTTATTAAATTAAGTTCAGTTCACTTCAATTGTTTTTTTTATTATGTTTTGTAAATATTTTTGTAAAAAAAATTTTTTTGTAAATATTAGTAGTCGGCTTCGGCCTTTGATGAATAAATAAATAAAAAATAAAAAAAATAAAACTTCGATTGAATGGCCAGATCGTACGCTTCGTCTATGGTAAACGTTTTTTAGATAAATAAAGTTTGATCGAGGGCTCGGTATGTTTAGAAGTAAACGAATGCGAATGAATAAAATTTTCCCAAGTAACAATTTGAAAATCAATAACTTATTGGTTAAAATAACGTTGTTATAACGTTGCCAGGGCCGTTATTTAACCTTCATTGCCCAGTTATAAAAAGACCTAAGTTATTTGACCGTAAAATAACGGCTATTTAACGAAAAAGTTTTTCAAAGGAAAATTATTGGTCAAATAACGGTCTATTGACGGTTGAATAACTTGAGTCTTTTTATAACTGGGCAATGACCTTTAAATAACGGTCCTGGCAACGTTATAATGACGTTATTTTGACCAAAGTTTTTAAATTGTTACTAATTATAATAATTATAATTATGACGACACTGCTTAATGTATGTTCAACACTTTCACTAGTAAACTTAATAATCTATATTTTTTCTTATTTGAAATTTTACTTAACGTGTCTTCCCGTGTTTCTTTTATTATGGGACAAACAACAAAAAGAAAAAAAAAAGAAAAATGAATTCTTCTCCTTCGTGATGAATCAGTTGGTCCGTACCGAATGAACTGCTCGGGAAGCGTTTGATTCACCCAAGTTCGAACTTTCTGTTGACGATTTGGCGCCAACATTCTCCCCCCGATTTTTATCGTCCTTCGGATGATCCAAACCATTTTCGACTGTTGGTGCTGCATTGACGTCCAGAACTCCCAGTTTACTTGCCGACCTCCAGAATGTGCTTCCATTCCCAAACAGCACTTTAGCACGACGAACCTGTTGATTCGTTCCAAATATCGTTTCAACGACTCTGCCCCTTTTGTAAGTATTTCGCGGAGCTTCACCGGATCAAACCATTTTGTTTTTCGTATTAGTGTCGGCACATATTCGCGAATGAATCGCTTCCAAAATTTATCCGCGCAACGTTGTACCTCTTTCCATTGGCTACGCAAGTATGGCCTGTCCGATCTGAACTCTCCTGGTGGTTTCATTCGTTTCATTCCATTAGACGATCCAAGAATGAAGTGGTTCGACGTTAGGGCCTCGACATCTTCTGAATCGATCGGGACGAATGTGAGTGGGCGGGAATTCACGATGTGTTCCGCTTCGATTAGACAACTTCTGAGCATTTGATCGGTTGGTGTTCGCGTAATCATCGATTCGTACAGACTCGACTTGACGGACTGAACCAGTCGCTCCCACATTATAGCCATGTGCGGTGTTTCCGGAGGGTTAAATCTCCACTTCGTGTAGCAGCTTGTAAACTCCTCCTCTAGTCTTAACACATCGATTTTCTTCATTTCTCTTGTCAATTCGTTGTCAGCTCCAAAGAAATACGACCCGTTGTCGGAAAAAAATTCTTTCCACGTTTCCTTTCTGGTTGACAAAATCAAAAAACTTTGACTAAAGGTGATAGCAAATCTGGGCCAATCAAGAGCGTTGAATTCAATGAAACTCCACGTACTGTAGCCGCTGCATCGTACAAACAAAGATTTCCAGTGAATTTTAGGCTAGTCAAGACAATGTTTACTTAGGTACGTTCGAGTGTTTTGGCAACATATATATTCTTATGCGTACGGGTCCGTTGCATTGTTTGACCAATTTCATTTTTTCACCAAAATCACTTTTTCGATTATCTCTCAGGAAAAAAAGAATTTAAAAATCGGTCAAGTTTTACTCGAGCGATCGTGTTGACGGACGGACGGACTGACAATTTTTTTGGATACTTGTCAATTGAGTTACTTACTAACTCCCGGGGTGAAGTTCAACTGGTTACAAACGTAGTAAACGCATAAAACATTATAATAACTTTGTAAAGCAGCCGCAGGCAAAACAACATTTTTCAATAAATTTCCAATCAACAATTAACAATCCATCAAATCTCTTTTCGAAGCTCTTCGTTCTTCGTACGTATTTGAAATTATCGAAACGAATTCAAAATTCAGAACTTTTAAACCGAGACAGTTAATTACCTCCTTTAATTCGTCATTAAAATCTCTAAGACCAGAATCATCATCCAATAGTTCTACTTCAGTTATGTCTACGCTATTGTAATCCGGTTTTAATATTCCACGATACTTGAAAAAAATTAATGAGAATAATAGCTCATAATTTGAATTAATTTATAATTTACCACTGGCCGAAGATCTGGATGAGTTAAAACGAAGCCATTATTAGTTACTATAAAACTGTACCCGTTGACACCCAACTAGAACACAAGAAGTTGCTGTTATTTGAAATACAAAAATAAAAATAGTTTTACGATATTAACCTGAAATGGTGACAATAATTTCTGAATTTCTTTGATTGGAATGTCTGTTCCAGCAACACCTAATAAATTTGCAATGTAAGTCTGAAAATACATAAATTTATTAATATTGACCATGCATTAAGTGTTACTTTCAATGTAAATGTAAATATTGCTAACTGCAACTACAAAACAGCTACAACATACTGCACCAGTTTATTTAACAAAATATTTTGTCACATTTGAGGTCCGAAGATTTGTAAGTTCTAAAGGTGCGAAAACGTGTTTATTTTAAATTAAACAAAAGCTACGCAGATCCGTACGATCCCCTATAGAGCTTACGTCCAATCAGTCGTAAGGAATGTCTATTAATTAATTAAAACATTTTTAAATTCCTGATTACGCCCATATTATTGGAAATTGCCAAAATTTTCAAATAGAATAAGAAAATCGGGCAGAATTTACCCTCTTTATACATAAAACATATGCGGGGTACCCGTACGAAAAATAGATGCGGAAAAGAAAATAGATGTTGCAAAAACACTCGAAAAAAATATTGCCTTAACTCTTGCAAATACGTCCCTCATTAAATTGGATTGGAAGGGAATTGGGTAGTTAGATAGGGTAGCGCCTTATTGCATATGAGCGGAGTGTGGTAGTCCGGGCCATGTGCCAGGCGTGCAACTCTCTAACTATCAAGTGCTCTTTTTACGTCCACGTTGTAGTCCCTGGGACCTCAATTCTCCTCGGAGTTTTGTGCTAAACTTAAGAGTGCTACCTGGTGATCTCCCTACGGGTCATCGGGGTAACGGAAGTAGGTTGGGCGTTCGGTTAACCTCCAAACACCGTAAAAAATTGATACCGTTTATGAACACATCAACACAGGCTCTGGGTGGACAGGATAAACGGCAACGACTCAAGCAACGGAAAAAGGACAATGATTTAAAATTAGATGTTTGTTGCGACCAGGAGGATTAAGAAACTGGTGGAGATACATGATGGAGCACTGAAACGTGACATTAAGATTCTGCTTGGACATCTGAATGCCAAGGTAGGTCGCGAAGTCTTCTATCATCCCATAATGAAAACTCCAACGACAACGGTACCCGAGTAGTTCATTTTTCAGTATTTTCGAACATAAAAACATCCACAAAGCGGTATGTGTATCACCTGATGTACAAACCAAATTAATCACGTTTTGATAGATGGGCGTCACTGTTAAAATATATTGGATGTCAGGGGCTGTAGAGGACAAAATGTTGATTTTGACCACTACTTGGTCAAAGTGGTTTTTAGGTCTCGCATATCGGTACAACACAACCGACAACCGACACACACATTGAAAAAGTGGCCAGACAGAGTGTCGTTCGAAGCAAAAGTTCGCTCGAAAACTGTTCCGAAACAAAAAACGGCTGCAGGATAGGAACGTTTTGATCGAAATTGAAGAGTTTGGCAATATGAAGGAAGCTTTTATGAGCTTTTATCGGAAAGTAAAAGAATCTAAAAATGTTTACAGTCAACAACCTTTGATGTGTAAGGACAAGAATGGATTGGTCTTAGTAGAGGAAATGTGTATCGCGAGATGGTCTGAGTACTTTAAAGAACTGCGTAATCCGAACACACCGCTCAACCGAAACGAAAAAATAACGAATTGCCATTTCATACTACGCAACAATATGCAACGAGCTCATCACGCATATATGGGATGTCGAGGAGTTACCGGTAGAATGGAAGACCAGCATACTTTGTCCCATATACAAAAAAGGAGACAAATTAGAGTGTGGCAATTTGGCAATTTTCGAGGAATCGCTACTGATTATTGCTTATAAGATATTTTCCAGCGCCTTCATCAATCGTGTAGGTCGTTGAACATCGGACCAGCTGTTTAATATCAGACAGATCTTGGACCATTTGTTCGTCGACTTCAAGGCCTATGACAGTGTTAGAAAAAGTAAGCTATGGAGAGTAGTGGAGGAATTTGGAATCTCCAACAAACTGATCTCGCTAACAAAGTTAACACTGAAGGACCCGTAACCAACTTTCAAAGATTTTCGACATAGAGGAAGGCCTGCGTTAGGGAGATCCTCTCGCGACGCTGCTTTTTAACCTGACCCTTGAAGCAGCTGTGCGCACCATGCACATGGACTCCAGCGGCACCATTTTCCCCACGTCCAGTCAGTTGCTAGGTTTCGCAGACGACCTGGACATACTTGGGCGAAATATGGATGTTGCTAAAGACAAGTTGGAGAGGAATGGTACCGACCTCGGGTTGAATGTTTATGACGAAAAACGAAAAATATGATCATCCCCGCTTCGAGTCGGCACCAGGAGGAAACCGTAACGATCGACACACACACATTCCAAATGGTCACCAAATTTGTATACCTTGGATCGAAGCTGAACGCTAATAACGTCATCGTGGATGAAATTAAGAGACGAGTAATTCTGGGCAACCGAAGTTATTACGGCCTTCTGAAAATGTTAAAGTCCACGTCAGTAAGCCGAAATTCAAAACGCGCAATATACAAATCTATGATCAGACCGGTAGTTACGTATGGTTCGGAGTCGTGCTGCTTGACACAAAGAGACGAACAATGGCTGCACACGTTCGAAAGAAAAGTACTGCGGACAGTAGTTGGACCAGTATTCGATCAAAGGCAGAACCGATGGCGCATACGATTGAATAATGAGCTTAGCCAGCTTTATGGAGAGCCCGACATAGCCAGAAACACTAAAATAAACCGTCCACGTTGGCTCGGTGATGTATAACTAATGGAAGATCATCGTATTTCGAAAAAAATACTTAAAACCAGACCGGAGGGCAAGAGAGGTGCAGGGCGTACAAAATCCAGATGGTATGATGCAGCTCTTGCCGACTTAAAAACTATATGAGTATCCAGCTGGGAGACGTTAGGTGCGGATGGGTCCGGTTGGAGAAGCATGTTTGAGAAGGCCAAGACCGTTAATCGGTTATAGTGCTGGTTAACTAAGTAAGTAAATTTGACTGGAAATTGCCAAAAGGGCAATATTAAAAAACCCTGCCGAAGCAACGTTGTAAAGACCTCTTTCAATATGGACGAAACCTCCAATATTTCTAAAACAAAATTAAAATAAAAAACAAATTTCAACCTCAAAAAAAATTTGTTTGTACTTAGGCCAATCTCTAAATCGACTTGGAGTACTTAGGAGAACCCATACTTCCATGGACAACAGAAAATCACTCAATTTATCCAGAACATAGCAAAAAAACTGTTTCTAGGTGTGGCATATTTACAGTTCTCGGATACATAATTGCACGGTCAAAAAGTTTGCCATTTTCTCTCTACATCACCGCACAAAAAAGCTTATCCTAAAGGAGTAAGTCAGTAAGTTTCACCAACTTTTGAAAACAAGTTTTTCACCAATTTTTTACCGTAACTTCGAAAGCTCGAAACCGATTTCTCTAAACAATTTTTCGATTACCTTTCAGGGAAAAAAGATTTTGAAAATCGGTCGAATTTTACTGGAATTATCGTGTTAACAGGCGGACGGACGGACAATTTTTTTTGTATATTTCTCTTATAAGACCTTAAAACGAAAAACCCATCCCAACCCAATCCGACTGGTTGCAAACGACGAGATAAACGCAATAGACCCCTTTTCGAAGAATTTCGCATCTTCTTCAATTCATCAAGTTTTCGTTTTTGAAGTTTTGAGGGCTTCGTTATTTAGAGATAGATAAGTATTTGTAGAGTTTTTTACACCGTTCCTTCGGAAGGGTGTTTCACTTGCCCTTTCGACAATTTGCAATTTACTGTGTACGTAATTTCATACTCTTTTGATTTAAGGCAACATTTACTTAGATGCTTACGTTCGAGCCTTTTGAATGAATGAATTCTTTATTTAGCATAATGATTCTGAAATTTTACAATAATTTTCATTTAAATATATTATTTTATCACATACGCGCGTCGTTCGGTTGTCAAATTATATCGAATTTGCAAATTTCATTATTGGAATACCAATGCAATGTGAACGTTTGATGAATTTCGATCAAAGTGTACCGAATGAATTGAGCATATGGTTGTTGGCTGTTGCCAAAATCACTGTTTGTGTTTGTACAGCATGCCATTGGGATCATCATCATCATCATCAAACTTTATAGACCGTTTATACCTTTCGGTGTAGGATGATAAAATAAAATAAATTTCGTTGCTTCGTGGAATAAAATATTAGTGGTTGTTTGGTACGTTTGCTAATGTTGTGTGTGTTACATAAAATTGTTAGAGTTTTCAACCAACCGAGCGCCAATGTGATAAAATAGAATAAATTTTGTTGTTTCGTGTAATAAAATATATGAACTTAGTGATTGTTTGGTGCGTTTGCTAGTGTTAGTGTTTTCAACTATAATTGGCCAAATGTACTTGTTTGAATGTGTGCTATCACATATCCTCGTTTGAAAAACTCGAATATATACACATGCACACATTCAAACTCCTACTATAATGACTCACTTACTTGACCAAGTAGGTAATAAACTATTATGCAACGCTGCTGTGAAAAGTAAACTTTTTCATGCATCGTTTCGGTGACGTTACAGAGGTCGTTTTATAACTGGTTTTACTTTTTATCACTCAATTCGGTGATAAATAGTAAATTTTTATCACTCAATTGGGTAATGAATAGTAACTTTTTATCACTCATTTGGGTGATAAAAAGTTCATTCAAAAGTTCACGTTTCACAAGTTGTTGCATAAAGTCTTGTATGAAACACGCTGCGAAATTAGTTGTTTTTGTCACACTATGTTGCTATCAAGCTCGCTTCGCTCGTTTCATAACTTCACATCTAGTAAAAAAAACTACATTTCGCAACTAGTTGCATCAATAACTACAACACATTTATGTTGTTCTCGTTTTTATGCTATTTGGAAGACTGTGGAACATCACAATAGAGAAAATGTTGTTTTGCGTTTTACAACTTTAATTCTTTTGGCCACATCTATTTTGATACGCATATGTTTTTAAAGAGTAAAAATTAGAACGAACCTGTAAAATTTTATGTCTTTATAAATTATGGGCCTAGCGATTGATTTTTGAATTTCAATTTGAAAATCTGATTAAAGAATAACAAATTCTAATAAATTTGAAACAATTGACAGTCGTATCTAACAGAAAAACGAAAATTATATTCAGTTTTGTTACAAGAAAAATGCGAATTCGATAAAAATAGGTAAATTTTGTGCAGAAAACAAATCAATCACAGTCTTCGTCGTCATTGAGTAAAGTCAATATTTGGTGAGGAAATACTAATACTTGCTGCTCAAATGTGAAAATTTTTATTAATATATCGGGGTAAAACATAAAATGTGACTCGATGGCGTAGTGGTTAACACGTCTGCTTGCTACTATGAGATCGAGTTGCCGGTGCGTTGGTTCGAAACTCAACCGCAGACGGATTTGTTCCGATTGTTAGATTTGTAAACAAAACAAAGCTGACTGAATCGGTTCAGGTCATGCGAAGCTGAGTGTAGCGCCATCGAACGGCTTACCGGTGAAAGACATTGTTGGGAGGTGCCAGTATTGTACTCCTAATAGTTTCGCTCCTAGTACATCTCATAGATGGCGCTAGATTTGTCGCAGAGCTTACCACTGGCACAGTAAAAACTTTCCGGTAATGAAAGAATCTCAAAAAGTAGAACCACAAAAAAAGTAGCGAAACTAGTAAATAATGGTCTAGCCCCTAACCCTTCATGAGTTGTTAAGGCAGATTATTATTGGATCCGTACGAAGTACAAGAGGTCCTATACGTTTACTACAAACAATTTTATTGTAACATGGGGTAGATCGAGGTGGGAGTGGGGGGATGCATCTATTATCGTCTAGAGATGACGAATCAGCAATAAAAAAAATTTCCGTCCGTCCGTCCGTCCGTCCGTCTCCACTTTTTTTTCCAAACGGCTCAACCGATCAGCCTAATCTTTTTTTTCCCTGAAAGGTACATGCCTCCCATGATATGATTCAAGTTCGAAGATGAGCAAAATCGATCAAGTGGTTCCGGAGATATGGTCGAAGAAGTGACCAAAAACATGGTTTTTCGAGGGTCGGTGAAACTTTTTCGCAAATATCTCAGCAAGTAAAGCACAGAAATTGCTCAATTTGGTGTCAAACGAAAACATTTGATGCCAAAAAACTGGGGAAGTTTTTTTGTTGGAATCGGGTCAGGGGTCTGAGCACTGGGAGCCATGGAATGGACGAAAATAAATTTCTCTACCCAAAATGATAAGAGATAGTTTTTTTTTCAGTATTTGCTTAAATACGCAATACAGAGATTTACTTTCAAAGGCAAAGTTGTAGAGAATGAAATTTAAACGAACACGTGTTT
>CM055404.1:90068132-90082537 GCA_029228625.1 Pseudolycoriella hygida
AATTCTTACAGTTATAAAAGAACAGGAAACGTTGGATTGTTTGCTTATTTGTATATTTAGGTACGTTCGAGTCACTTTGCCACATCTATTCTGTTTGTCACATCTATTCTGATACGTACGGGTCTTTGGTTATGTTTATTATTATTATTTAAAACATAAAATTTCAAATTGGACTTTATCTGCATTGACTACAAACTTCATCTCGTTGCTATTTTTTATTTTCACCTCTAGTCATAAACATAACTATGAAGCGTCGGACTCACTTAGTCCACCATCACTATTTATAATATGAATCTAAGTAAAAATTCTATGAAAATAACTTCAACTTAAGGACGAATATATTCAACAAAATTTGGTCCCATACGTTTCATGAAACTTTGTACTTATTTGTGTTTAGGGACCGGTCATAAATTACGTAACCAAGAGGGGTTATGAGGTAAGTGTTACGGTTAGAACAAAAATGGGTCAAATTTGACACTTTTAGCGTTACAGGGAGGAGGGGAGATTCTGAAAAATGTCAATTTTTGCATTACGTAATTTATGAACGGCCCCTTATCCGGTTGTCTCTATCATACGAGTTTTCGTGGAAGTATTACTTCGAAAAGATACACTGCACGTCACCTTTATGAAACGTGTGAGACCAACATTATTGGAAAATTCGAAAAAGGCTCTAAATTATTTTAATATCAGTTTAATTAAATAAAGGAAAATAATCTGCAGATTCAGTTGTTAAGGATCGGAGTGGTTCGATGGAAAACGATTTCTGTGAATTCTGCAACTGTTGGTCAGGTGTGTGTCGACCCGCTAAAATTGTGGGTCAGGTGTGGGTCGACCCACTCTGATCCTTATCAGTTGTTCAAACATCGCAACAGTTATTCGGCTAACCGCAAAAAATTTATTTCACACACTATTACCCTAATGGAAAACTCATCTCAAATATTCAAAAGCTGAAAAATCAATTACTTAAAATAATGTAAATACAACAACGGTTGTCGAGTTTTAAAGCAACCTACGGTAAACAGTTTTTTTCCATTCATTCAGATACGATCATTTATTTTTTACCAGCATATTCATTTAATTCGTCCAATTCCTTCCACAAATACGACAACCGAGTTCATGGAAATGGTGTGCGAGTTCATACAACTGATGTGCGAGTTTATAGAAGTGGTGTGCGGGTTTATGGATATGGTGTGCGAGTTTATGGAAGTGGGTGTGCGAGTTTATGAAAATGGTGTGCGAGTTTATTTAAATGTTATGCGAGTTTATGGAAGGGGTGTTTGAGTTTATAAAAACGGTGTGTGAGTTTATAAAAATGCTGTGCGAGATTGTGGAAATGGTGTGCGAGTTTCTAGAAGTGATGTGCAAGTTCATAGAAGTGGCAAGAGAACTGGTAAACTTAGTATACTTTGCATCGATTCTTGAGGCTGCACAATTGATGTAGTATATTGTGTATGCATTGATGAGAGTACACACACACACACACACACAATCGATATAGTGCATCTATCTACGCATAGAAGAAAATGTTCAGTGTGCGAGATTCCCCGTACTCTTAATCGATGCGAAAATTATATTTAATCGTGAAAAGATAATTGCAATAAATTATAACTATTACAGAAATTCTGGAATCATGAACATTCCTTTTGTTTAGGCAGTTACATTTCATAATAGAGAAACTCACGACGAAGGCGTAAAAAGTTAATCAGCGCTTAAAAGTTAATTTCCTAACTTTTTGACAATCCAAATAACTCTGTCAAAGACAATGAAAAACCTATTTTTTTATCATTCACAAATTAGCATTGGACCCAAATATTATTAGTGAAATCCGTAGATCGGTTGTTTGCCAAGCGATTCGCAGATAGTTGGTAATATAAGATTACTTACACATTGTGGAAAGCAAGTAATAACCGTTCAAGTGTGTATTACACACAAAGAGCGAGCGATAGCGATTTAACCTAAAATTCTATGAGTTATCTATCTGTGAGTTCTATGAGTTCTATCTGTTTGTTTGTAAATTGTCGGTCACAAATTTAAAGCGTGAACCAACATACGTCCGACCGAGGAACTAGAGCGAAGTGTCGTTTTGCATTGCCTTCTAAGAGCCAAAAAAAGACAATGCAATAGTAGGATCCAATGTGAATCTACCTACGTCCGACTTGCTTGAAGAGTTCCGAGGAATTAAATTAATGCACTGTTTTGCATTGCCTTTTATAACCCAAAAAAGCAATGCAAACCTAACTTCGAATGGCAACAGAAATCAACAAGGGAAACCTTGGGCAGAGAACGAAAGACGTTCCTTTTGTTTAAGTACCGAGACCGCAACGACCTCTTCAAAAATAGTTTGTTCTTATTATGGGAGCATTCGATTCTTTTGCGCAAATTGAAATTGGGTGTTCATTCAAACCTGTTAACATGGATTGCCTCTTATCTTAATGGACGTTCACAATTCGTCAAATTAGGGAATTGCTCCTCTCGAATGTTCAATGTAACCTCTGGTGTTCCTCAAGGTAGCCATCTGGGCCCCCTCTTGTTCTTATTATTCATGGACGATGCTACTAAAGTCTTCTCTTCTTCAGTTTACTTAATGTATGCTAACGACTTGAAAATTTTCGCTAGAATCAAAAATTTTCTTGACGCAAGTGCTCTCCAACGTGACTTGAACAGGTTTCTACAGTGGTGCAAAATCAACCAACTTTATTTGAACGTCGATAAGTGTAAGGTTATCTCCTTCACCCGAAAGAGATCCAAAATTGAGTTCGGTTACAATATCGATGATGTTGTGTTGACTCGTGTTAAGGTAATTAAAGATTTGGGAGTCCTCTTGGACCAAAAATTGACATTCAGTAAACACATTGAATATATAATTGCAAAAGCTTACTCAATGCTTGGCTTCGTCATGAGAATTTGTAAGGAATTTAAAAATATTAAAACTTTAAAAAGTATATACTTTGCCTATGTCCGTTCTTACTTAGAATATGTTTCAGTTGTTTGGCATCCTTATCAGGACACATTTGTGGACAGAATTGAATCTATTCAGAAAAAATTTTTGATGTACGCACTGAGGCGGACGGTGAAAAGGGACGAAAACTACAAGCTCCCGCCATATATTGAGAGATGCGATTCGATCAACATTGAAACACTCGCCCGACGCAGAATTAATGCCTGCGCACTTTTGTATCCGATCTGATGAATGGCAATATCGACGCACCTAAAATTAAAAGCAAGGTCATTCGTAATTCTAGACCCACTCGTGCCGATGACTTTCTCGTTGTCGACGAACACAGGACAAAATATGGTCTTTATGAGCCAATTAACAACATGTGCATGGCATTTAACCGCTTTTCACTACTGTGGTTTCCAAACATACCACGTGTATCGTTCAAGATGACTATCAGGAAGTTGAAAATTGCGTACAAACTTAATGGTAAGACCAGAATTTCATAAACTGACAAACTTGAAAGCGAAAGCTCATTGCCAAATGGTTTAACTGTTCCAATGAAAATTGGTTCTCACTCGACCAATGCAAATTGGTTTGTAACCTAATCAAAGCCTGATTAGTCTCTGCTCACGCAGTCGATGTGACCGTAGCACGTCACAGAAAACTAACCTTCACTTTCAGGTGGAACCATGAAAGACCGCTCCCACCCAAGAGGCGTAGATGGGTTTTAATTGGAAAAGCGATGTCGTCATATATGTACAGTACATTCAACAAGTTTTTAAATGTTTAAACACATCTTAAAAAAATGTTTTGTTTAATTGTTAAATTTTATTTATTGTACAACATTTGTTTTTGAAAAGATCGATTTTTTACTGGCTGCGTCATTGTGAGCAGTCTTTTTTTTCGCTTTAAAATTGTATGTAGTCAGGATTATTTGACGAAATAAATAAATAAAACAATATTGCCATCCGCACTTAGCATCGTCTTTCAGCGATGTTGTAGTGCTGGACATCACCAACCGGCGATAGGTCTTTATACATTTGAAACTAGATAGATTCTGTGAAGTATAACATTTATGTAACGCTTTCGCTTTATAAAAATTTATACTTCGTAATTTTCATATGAGAAATTTGTTCAAGTAATTTTAGGGAGAATATATATGTTTATGTGTGTGTGTGTAAATGTAGAATGGAATAAACGAAAAAACTATTTTATCTGAAAGAGGCCGGAATGGTGTATTTATCGGCCGCAAAATAGGCCGATAAATGCATCGTTATTTGAATTTAATACGAAATTATAGTTACTGAGCCCATTATACTCAATATATACAAACAACAACGTGCTTTGTACGAATGACACATTCCTGAATCAAAATAAAGGTTTCTCAAAATGCTCCGACCGACGCGACGAGCTGATTTAAGAAATGAAGAGACGGACTCTCAAGAACTTAAATTAGGCTTTAGAAATGAAAAGAGCGATCCACAATGAGTTCAAACCAGATATCAGATGACTCTGTTTAGATTCTTCAATAGATTTTGATTAAGGAACACCGTGAAAAAATATAGCAAAACAACTCTATGACTGAATGGCGTGAAAAAGGAACGAATTTTGCAAAAGTTTATTTTTACACAAGTCATTGCCTATATTCTTTCATGAATCTTTACAAATTCACTGAAATAAATCGCATAATCATGCATATCATACCAACTTGCGCAACATGAAAAGTACTGTGAATCCGAAATCGTAGTTGTTTCACCTATACCGACCGATTTTTCAAATAAACCAGTATATTGAACAGGCCATTGTAAGAGCCATGTTAAATAATTTTTTTGAATATACAGGAATAACATACAAACAAACAATTACGCAATATCGGAATGTTTTTAAGAAAAAAGTTTTGAGAACTGTTTTTTGACTCATGTGTTATATTCCTCGCCTTCGGCTCGGAATCTAAACTATACCCTCGTCCAAAAACAGTTCAAAAAGCTTCTTGCTTAAAAAGATTCCTCGATGCGCAATTATTTGTTTGTATGTTATTCCTGTGTATTCAAAAATACAATTATTTAACGCGTCACTTACTGGCCTGTTCAATAATCTACTATTATGCACTTGGCTTCATTCATTAATATTCTCAATGTATTTAGGAGTGGCATGTTTACTAACACGCATTCTGTTGTGTGTTACAATAAAAATTTTATGTGGTGTATTTGTATGAAACGAAGTTATGTGGCGTATTCAAATATTTTCTTTGTAAGGAATTATTTGTATGGAACGAAATGATGTGCCGTATTGGTTGATGTTAGATCTTTGCTTTATTCGTGGTAAAGGTTTCTTTGGCAAAGTCTTAGAGTTTTGTTAGTAGAATCGGTGACAAATGACCAAAACTGGCAATATTTGGGTCAAATCAGTTTTCGAAATTATTTTCGATTGTATGGGAGTTAGACGATACGTTTCTTTGGCAAAGTCGTAGAGTTTTGTTAGTAGAATCGGTGACAGATGACCAAAACTGGCAATATTTGTGCCAAATCATTTTTTAAAGTTATCATGAAATGTATGGGGGCTAGACCATCTATAGGTTTCTTCAACAAAGTCTTAGAGTTTTGTTAGTAGAATCGGGGACAAATGACCGAACTGGGAAAATTTGGGCCAAATCATATTTTGAAATTATTTTCGAGTGGGAGTTAGACGATAGGTTTCTTTGGCAAAGTCTTAGAGTTTTGTGTTTCTCATGTGTTTATTTATGTAGTATGTATGTATGTAGTATGTATGTAGTATGTATGTATGTAGGATCGGGTATCAGATAATCGGTTCAGTCATATAGCTAGACGGTCATCGATGCAATGTTTAATTGTTTTGAGATTTAGTCGTAGGCGAAACGTAAAAGGAGACGCATCATTTAATAAAATTAAATAAAGAAAGTTTTGTTTTACGGAAATCATTGGAGTTTAATGAGTTTATATTTTATTTGGTTTCCACATGTATGTAGTTTGTATTTATGTAGAATGGCCGGTAGGACATTGAGCAGTTAAAGTTTACGGGCATATTTCAAACACTAAATGATTATGATAAATTAATCTAATCATTAAATTCTAATGCAAACATATGCAAGGGACCCGTACGTTAGGGTGGGTCGAACTTGAACTTTTATTTTTTTTCGAAACGCCTGACCCTACAAATGCTGTGTAATGGTCCCAGAAATGTTTTGTAGAAGTACTTTTTTTTAAATACGATCTTCCTCTGCCTCTCCTGGAAAAACTCATTTTAGGTGTTGTTTCATGAATTATGGCATAAGCATCAATGTCTTCTTGAACGTATTCATCCATTCCATTAAATCCATAATCCATTAAATTCTTCTATTTGGAGTATTCTGAAGATTAATCAATGATTTCCCCTCAACAAGAAATGTTATCATATCTTAGTTATGTTCAATTTAGATTTTAGATTTTGGTGTTTTTTCACACATTTTGTAGTTGAACGACCCCTAGATCAACTCGAATCTGATTTCTACCATATTTAGTTTTTATCAGGGTACCATGAAGGTCTGTTTTTAGCCAACTCCGCTAACTTTGACAACACTTTCATTTTTTGGACCCCTTAATGCCTCGCCTAATGCTCACACTGGAATAGGTCTGAGTCAGTCACGTGTGAACCGATTTCAAAACGGTTTGCTTTCCTGAATTCGTTATGAAATTCTCTATCTATCTACGTTCTTTGAAAAATTTTTAAATCATTGTTTATGTTGTTTTGGTGGAGTCAAGGTTGAAATTTCAATATGGAAACAAAAAGTCGGGAAGGGAGGTTGACCCTCCAACTTACTTACTTACTTACTTAACCGGCTCTACAACCCATTAAGGGTCTTGGCCTTCTCCAACATGCTTTTACAACCGGACCTATCCTCAGCTAAGATCTTCCAGCTGGTTACTCCCGCAGTTCTCAGGTTGGCAAAAACTGCATCGCACCATCTGGATTTTGGTCTGGCTGCACTTCTTCTGCCTTCCGGTTTGGTGATAAAAAGTTTCTTCGGGATACGATTGTCGTCCATACGCTGTACATGACCAAGCCATCGTAGTCTATTAATTTTTGTTGTCTTTTCTTGTTGTCTAACTATGTCCGTCTCTCCATAAAGCTGCATAAGCTCATGATTAAATCGTCTGCGCCATCTGTTCATATTTTCGTCATATACTGGTCCGAAAATTGTCCGCAATACCTTTCCATACGTAACTATTGGTCTTATCACAGATTTGTACAGTGCGCATTTAGAGTTTCTGCTTACTGATTTGGACTTTAAAATTTTTATCAGGCTGTAATAACTCCGGTTGCCAAGATTTATCCGTCTTTTGATTTCGTCCATGATTACGTTGTCAGAATTAAGCAGAGATCCAAGATATACGAACTTGTCTACCACCTTAAATGTGTGTGTGTCAATTGTTACGCTTTGGTCGTGTTGTCGATTCGATGGGGAGACAATCATGTATTCGGTCTTTGTGTCATTAACCTTTAACCCGAGGTCGGTACCTTTTCTGTCCAAAGCCGTGAACTTTTCCTTAACAGCTTCCATGTTTCGGCCCAAGATATCCAAGTCATCAGCGAAGCCCAGCAATTGACTGGATTTGGTGAAAATGGTGCTGCTGGTGTCGATGTCCATGGTTCTCACTGCTGCTTCAAGGGTCAAATTAAAAAGCAGCGTCGCGAGCGGATCACCTTGACGTAGTTCTTCCTCAATGTCGAAAGCGTCTGACAATTTGCTTCGGATTCTTACTCGGCTGTTAGCTCCATCCATTGTCAACTTTGTTAGCGAGATTAGTTTTTTGGGAACCCCTAATTCCTCCATCACTCTCCATAACTTCCTCCTGTTGACACTGTCGTATGCTGCCTTGAAGTCTACGAACAATTGGTGTATTTCCACGTTGTACTCCTTACACTTCTCCAAGATCTGTCTAATGCTAAACAGCTGGTCCGTTGTTGAACGACCTACACGAAAACCACCTTGATATTCACCAACAGTAGATTCCATGTATGGAAGAAGGAAATTCGCAAATATCTTGTAGGCGATATTCAAAAGCGAAATTCTTGCTAGTCTTCCACTCTCCTGGCAACTCCTCCACATTCCAGATGCGCTTGATGAGCTCGTGCATCTCCATACATAATGCGTTACCACCGTGCTTGAAAAGTTTTCCAGGTATGTTGTCGGTTCCTGGGGCTTTGAAATTTTTGAGCTTTAAAATTTCATGCTCCACTTCCTGTAGCGTTGGTTCTGCAATATGTGGCTGCGCGGTCTGAAATGGTAAGTTGTTGTTAGTATCGTTTCGGTTCGGTGGTTTGTTCGGGTTCAGCAGTTCCTTAAAGTACTCCGCCCATCGTCTGATGCACCTTTCCTCATCTGCTAAGACCAACCCATCCTTGTCCTTGCACAATAAAGGTTGTTGACTGTAACCTTTCCTCGATTCGTTTACTTTCCGGTAAAAATTCCGCGTCTCTTTTCGATTACCAAACCTTTCAATTTCGATTAAAACTTCCTTGTCATGTTGTCGCTTTTTTCTTCGGAATAGTTTTTTCTCGAAATTTCTCTTCGAACGGTACTCTGCCATGCCAGCTCGAGTGCATCTATTTAGATTTCTCGCTCGAGCCGCATTTTTGTCATCCAGTGCTTTTCTGCATTCGTCATCGAACCAGTCATTTCTTTTCTTTCCCGTTCTCGTTCCTATCGTCTCTGCTGCGGCTTGCTCTACGTTTCGTCTAATTTGATTCCATGCATCGTCTACGTTTCGTTGTTCGCTTTCCATTCCGTCAATAATTTTCTTCTCCAAACTATCCACATATTGTCGTTTAATATTTTCGTCCTGCAGTTTCTCGACGTTCCACTTTTCCAATGCCGGCTGTCGATTGTGTGAAATCGAAACTCGAGCCCTAACAACCACCTTTACCAAGTAGTGATCTGAATCGATGTTCGGTCCCCTACAACTTTTGACATCCAAAATATTTGAACAGTGACGCCCATCTATGAACACGTGGTCAATCTGGTTTTTGGTTCGTCCATCAGGTGATACCCATTCGCTTTGTGGATGTCTTTATGCTCGAAATAGGTACTGCAGACAACCATGTTCCTTGACGCTGCGAAATCAATTGCCAACGTTCCATTTTCGCTTGAATTTTCGTGGAGGCTATATTTACCAATAGTGGGACGGTAGTAGACTTCGCGACCTATCTTGGCATTCAAATCCCCAAGTATGATTTTGATGTCTCTATTCGGTGTTCCATCATACACTTTCATCAGTTTCTTGTAAAATAGTTCCTTCGCTTCATTACCTTTTTCCTCCGTTGGAACGTAGACGTTAATAAGAGTATAATTGAAAAACTTTCCTCTGATCCGTAGAGTGCATATTCGTTCGTTGACAGGAGTGAAACCAATCACTGCGTTTCTGGCTCTACCGAAGACCTTGAAGCCTGTTCCATATTCTCTTGGGCTGTCGTTGCTCTTGCCGCTGTAATAAAACGTAAAGTCTCTACTCTACTCTACTGATCATAGAATCCTTCCCAGGCCACCTAGTTTCCTGTACTGCTGTGATGTCAAGTTTGGTCGCCCTTAGCGCACTAGTGAGTGATCTCAACCCTCCTGGCCGTAACAGAGATCTAACATTCCATGTTCCTAATTGTAAATCGTTCTCCTTTTTCCGTTGCCTAAGTCGTTGCCGTTTATCCTGTCCAATCCGAGGCTCTGTTCTTGAATTCATAACCATATCGCTTTTTTGTGTGTGGTATGGTGGCTAGCCACACGCACCACCCACTAATCCGTTTCCCCAATGACCCGTGGGCAAGTCATCAGGTATCACTCTTAAGTTTAGTACAAAACTCCGAAGAGAATTGAGGTCCCGGGGACTACGACGTGGACGTAAAAAGAGCACTTGATAGTTAGACAGTTGCACGCCTGGCACATGACACGGACTACCACACACCGCTCATATGCAATCAGGCGTTACCCTATCTAATTACCCAAGCCCTTGACCCTCCAACACCACATTAAAATATTTATGACCTCCCCGATACCGGCATTTTGAAGTAGTATCCGAATAATAATAATTAACCCTAAAAAGTTTCTCCTCAAGATGTATACGTTCAACAAGACATTGATGCTTATGTATAATTCATGAAACAACGTTTAAAATGAGTTTTTCCAGGAGAGGCAGAGGAAGATCGCATTAAAAAAAAAGCATTTGTAGGGTCAGGCGTTTCGAAAAAAAATGAAAGTTCAAATTTGACCCACCCTACCGTACTTATTAGAATAGATGTGGCAAACAGAATAGATGTTGCAAAAAGAATCGAACGTATCTGAGTAAATATTGCCTTAACTCCTAAGTATATGCAATTACGTCCTCACTAAATTGGACTGGAAATTGCCGGAAGGGCAATATTGAAAAACTCGTACGAAGCAACGGAGGTAAAATCTCTACAAACCCTTAAAATCATGATGATAATAATTTTATTGTCTAACTATTTTCTAGCTGACATGGAAAAAGAGTAACTATGACTGCTGTCATAGCCCTCGTTAAAAAATCATGAAAACGTTATAAACATATAACGAAATATCAAACATTTTCATAGAACAAAATAATTAAAAAAATATAAATAGATAAAACAAAAAACAAGATAAGCAAATAAATAATTAAATCAACACAAAAAAGTACAGAAAACAGCAAAATTGAGTCAAAAAAAAGTTTGTTGAAAAAATCAAAAGTCAATAGAGAATTTAACAGTCAAAAATCGTCAAAATTAATTGAAATGATAAATATTGTCAAAAGGTAAATTATTCAATTTAAAATTGTCAAAAAAAAGAACAAAAAGTCTGAGGTAGGTCAATGATATTCGTCATCAGGAATCGATCAAAAGTGGTGCTGGCAAATTGTTGAACATCAGAAATTCTGGATAAAAAATGAATAATTTTTTTTTTAATAATTAATAAATAATTTAATATTTAATAAACCCAAAATTTAAAAAAATGCAATTAAACATTGCACTAGGCCCGATCTTAGAACCGCCCTAGAGCACTTAGGAGTAGCCTCTGATCCATAATACTTCCATGAACAAAAAAGGACTCTACAGCCCGAACTACTCAACATATTTTCACTAATTTAATTTTCGTGATTTACTTATGTCCATACGTTTCATAAAAAACCTTGAAGAGCGATTGTCGTGCTAATTTCGCAGAGATATAAGTGAAAAGGCTCCACCAACCTACAAAAAACCACGTATTTTACCACTTTTTCGACTGTAACTTCGAAAGTTTTCGTCCGATTTCTCCTTAATTCAACCCCTTTATTAATTTTGTGTTTATCGTTCAGGAAAGAAAAGTTTTTGAAAATCGGAGATTTACCCGATTTATGTAGAAAAAACACGTTGGGCCCTAGTAGAGATTCAGTTTTAGTACTCTGGCTGAGTCTAAAAGCTCAAAATTAAAAAATGTTTCTTCCATAAAATGTCAGGCATGCCCCCAGGCCTTTCATAAAAAAAATTATGAAAATAGCGAAAGATTTACTCGAGTTATGTGCAAAAAACCAAAAACCACTTAAACTGCCCTATAGTGCCCAGATGCAATCCCATAAAAGCTTTTTCAATTACCTTTCAGGGAAAAAAAGTTTTTGAAAATCGGTTGAGTTTTACTCAAGTTATCGCGGTGACAAACGGACGGACGGACAACGTTTTTATTGTAGATTCGTCATCTAAGCACCAGGATCGACGCTCCCCACCTACTCGCAGGTCAAAATTGGGGTGGTTACAAACGTCGTGGTAAACGCATTAGACCCCTTCTTGTCGCTGGCACCGCAACTATTTTGAACTGTAGCGAATTAAAGCTATTTCAATTAGGCTAGTTATGGGCTGGATAATGCACATAGCCATAAGTTTTGGACTGCCATAGAACTCCAGCCCAAAATGACTTTAGTGGTCGAATATGTCGTTTTGAGGTATTCGTACGAAATCAATGCTTTCTTTGCTCGGTATATAGCTCAAAATTTTGGGCTGGTTTTGGGCTGACGATTGGAACCAGTCTCGAGTTTTGGGCTGATGCCAACCAAAGTTATAGTTTGTATTTTATTGTCTTGTTTGTATTTTGCATCGCATAGTTGACTAACTATCATTTTGATTGTTGACTATTAACTTGATTGTTGACTAACTATGAACTTGATAGAACTTAATAGATTCACTATCTAATTGATAGTTAACTATGCATCAAGTTATCCATCAAAAGTTGATAAACTATCGATAGTCTTACGAGTGCGACGTTCGCACTTGCGCAGTTTAATTATATGTCCTCAAGTAGAAAATAACTATTAAAGCGGATGGTCAACGATCAAGTTGGATAGTACACAAAAATAATGGTTTTGCAAACAAACATTTTAAATAAAGCATTGAGGAAGTATCGTTGGAAAAACTAATTAAAAGCTTTTACGAGTGCGAAGTTTGCGGGGCGAGCAAAGCGAGGTCCGCAGTCGCACGAGTTCCATTATTTGTTATAACTATAAAGGCGGATAGTATGTTCATAATGGATGATCAACTATCAAAGTGGATGGTCAACCATAAAGTCAATTATCAAAGTTGGACAAAAACAATTGTTTTGTATACAAAAATTTTAAAGAAAGCATTGTAGAAGTCTCGTTGGAAAAAGCAATAATAGTAGATTACAAGTGAGGCTATGTAAACAGCCGGTAACATAAGGGAAACTTGTGTTACAGGCTGTTTACATGACGACCTCACTTGTACTATGCTTTAAGGTAGCAGCACTCGGTTGTTGAAACAAACAATTAAACATTAAACATTTTGAAAACAGAAAAAAATAACTCCTCAAATATAGTGTATACTATTTGTGTTTTTAGAGTAGGCTAGTTATCGAATAAACTATCGCAGAACAATGTGCTGTGTTCATTTTGTTATTTCATTTGTCGATGTGATAATAATGCAAGGAATGAACGGCCTATGTAGCTCAGTGAGCAATGCTGCGGTGTTAGAAACCCATTTTTCCCAGAATTTTAGGTTCAAATCCTTGTAGCCACAAGTTTTTTTACATTTTTTTTTTGGTGTTGCGTGCATTCAATTAATGCAATACAATACAATACAATAACTGTAAATATTCGGTGTCCTTCTAATTTTTCAGAGGGACGATTCAAAGATCTGAATAAAAACGTCGAAAATGGAAGCAAACAAGCTTTCGTCACTGCTGCAGCAGCTCTCAAATGTTCCGACCGACTTTAATAAGTGTGTTTTGACTTGGAAAGTCGAAAAAATTTTCGCTCTTGCATACTTTGTTTAAAGTTTTGTTTATTTTGAAAAATTTCAAAAGATAATTTGATTTGGAGTCTTATTCGTGATGATTAAAGTGTCCCCGCTTCATCTGTGCAAAAATTGACACCCGTTACCAGAAGTTTTGCTCTGCGTCGTCACAATTGTACACGAACCCAACGTTGAAGGGACCGCAGTTGGATATGATTCGATAACGGTGACTATAGGAAGCATTCTCGAATTATTACGTGGAAAGCAGGTGGCGCGCTGTGGAATTTATTCGCTACATCTAGATTGTGAGGCAGGAAAGTAAAGGGTGGTGTGAGTGACAATGACTGAATGAATTGCTTGTTTCATGAAACCGTATTATGGTACGTATGTTTTGTATGAATGAGTGACATGGAGACAGGTCATTGCTTATGTTTGATGATTATTTTGATTTAATTCATTAACAACAACTGGCTTTATCTTCATATAGATTTATAATAAGAAATTTTGGTTGTTGTATTATTTTCATAATGAATAAAGCAATTTGGTTTGTGTGGATACAGTATTGGTAAGTTGACCAGCGCAGGTAATTCATGAGAACGGAACGGTTTGCTTGTGGAATTGTGTAGTTCTCGCATCCCCCTCGTTGTTTTGTCTCTATGAGCACACGCTCTGGCAGTGGGTTCATCTCCCTCATTGCCGACTACTGACCCCCAACATCTCGTTGGTCGCAAGTAAGGATCGGAATGGGTCTGGGTCGACCTCATGTGTTCAGGTCAGGTCGGACCCAACTTTGACGTGAACCTGCTCTGGCATTTTGGGTCCGATCTTGATCAGAACATGAAACCAAAAATTCTTAATCAGGTCCAGGAGTACTCGTTTCTGAGTCTTGTGAGTCTTGGTGAGTTCTTATGCGTCTTAATGCGGTCTTAATACTGCATTGAGTTGTCCAAGTAGGTTTGATGTTTTCTGAGTAATGAAGTCAGCGTAAAATTCAACCTAAATCTGACCTTAAAAAATTAGATTGACCAAAATTGATTTTTTCAACCCAAACCGAGGGGTGGCGCACTTCATTTATTCCATTTATTCTTTTATTCCATTTATTCCCAAAATTTTTTTTGTTGTTTTTGCGAAATATCTGAACCAAACACATTATAAGTTAGACAAATAAGTTCAAAAAAAGGTTTGCACAAATTATAAAGCATTTAAA
>CM055404.1:90083037-90094639 GCA_029228625.1 Pseudolycoriella hygida
GACACATTAGTATGGTTTTTTGTGTGCGTTGCCATCAAAATCAAGTCTATTTGTGGTTTTGACGAATTTGAAAAAATTATCATTTATTCTATTTATTCCAATATTTATTCCCATTTATTCCCATTTATTCCATAAACCGCAGAAGTGCGCCACCCCTCGACCCAAATCTGAATTCAGGTCAAATTTTTTTTTGAGTCAGGTCGACCCAAAATGACCCATTCCTATCCTTAGTTGCAAATCACTGTTATACGCGTACAAGAGGTCAACCCAATTGTCGCAGATTGCGATTTTTCGCAAATGACGGCGGACTCTGCACGGATAATTGTGTCAGCTGCCTGGACGCGGTTAATAGATTCCGACGATATAATCTGAAGTCAAAAGTTAAGAAAATGTCGCAGAACATTGAAGAGCCTAAACCAAAATTTCAAAGTTGAACGGAAATCGCGTGGGAAACATTCGTTATTGGTCACATCGTCAAATCACACAATCACGATAAATTGTAAGTATGAACGACAGTACCATGCAAGCTGCGCAAGTAATTGCAATACTGACAAATTTGACAAACCAGCAGCTAGTCCGATCAGTTTGTCAAGCGACGACGGTGATTGTTGTTAAGTTCACTGCCTGACGAGCGGCGACCCAGCAAGGTTCTACTATTCATGTATCACTTCCATGTGATGTTTGATAAGTTGAACTTGGGATCATATAAGGGTCATTCCACAGCATTAAGGGCACGTGAAAAAGTATTGCGGAATGGCTGGCAGTTGAAGAATCAGATAAAGAAAAAACGGGACGTTCAAGAAGAGTGAACAATACAACCAGAACAAACACTTTGCTGATAAAATTGGTCGCGAAGAAGAAACCGGAATACGCCGACTCACAGTGCGGAATATGTCAATAATGTGGGCACATACGAATAACTGTATAAGACAGTGAGATAGAATTCTTTGGTCTTCAGCAAAGTTGTTCAGGATAAACAACTCTGCTGAAGAAACAGTTTGCAGAAAAATTTTATGTCAGCAGTTATCAGCTGTTGAAGATGCAATTTCTAAAACTTAAATTCATTTACATTTTATGCTACAGTAGCGGAATCTAAATAACTCTTCAAGTTTTCAAGATAGAAATAATTGGTACTCAGCAGAGTTGTTCGGGGTGAAATAAAGAACAACTTTGCTAAGAAAACAATTTGCCGAAAAATTTTATCCCAGGAGTTATGAGCTGTTATGTAAACGACATTTCTAAAAATGCAGTGTTCTGGTCGAATGTAACATAACTCTTCAAATGTTTGAGATAGAAATATTTGGTCTTCAGCAAAGTTGTTCAGCATAAAATAAGGAACAACTTTGCTGAAGAAACATTTTTTTATTTTGGAAGTTATGATCACTCAAATTGGGAAAATTTTCATGTGCTTTATAAAATCTAATTTTCAGATTTCAACAGTTCATAACTTCCAAAATAAAATTTTTCCTAAAAATATTTTTTTAGCAAAGTTGTTCCTTATTTTATGCTTAACAGCTATGCTGAAGACCAAATATTTCTATCTCAAACATTTGAAGAGTTATGTTACATTCGACCAGAACACTGCATTTTTAGAAATGTCATTTTAAACAGCTCATAACTCCTGGGTTAAAATTTTTCGGCAAATTGTTTCTTTAGCAAAGTTGTTCCCTATTTCATCTTAAACAACTTTACTGACTTTACCAACGATTTCTATTTCACCGTCGTATGCAGTTATTCGTGCGTACTCACATATATTGACATATTCCCCACTGTGCGACTACGCGTTTTGTATACGGAATGGTCATGACACTGAATGGTACATTGACTCTGGTGCCTGATGCACATCACGAACAATCTTGATTTTTGAATTGGATCGACAACATTGTTCGTCAGTCTGTTGTAGTAGCGAATGGAGAAACGGCATGGTCAACTGGTAAAGGAAATGGAAAAGTCGTCGTTACATATCCCAGTGGTGAAAAGCATGATATCGTCATTCAAGATGTATTGTACATTCCGGAAGTTAATACAAATCTCTTATCGGTAAAAAAATTAACAAGTTAGAGCTATGATGTGAACTTTTCAAAGCAAAACTGCAAGAATGTCTGTATAAAATAAATGAAAATCAATGCTACAGTTTGTTTCATCCAACGTCAAATTGTGTCCATGTTAGTGACATGAAGTTTTTGGCCATAGACATATTGATGCAGTCAAAAAAATATTCAGAAAAGGTATGACTGTTCACTAGTTCTAGTTCACACCAACTTATGTGGTCTGATGGAAAATGTTACACCAAGCGGAAATCGCTACTTCCTAACCTTCATTGACGACTATAGTAAGTATTGTACGGTATACCTGCTAAAACACAAATCAGAAGTGGGAAATCAACTGAAAGAATACGTTGATCACACCAAAACAAAATTTGGGTTCCAAGCAAAAACAATCAACCCCGACTTCATTAATAGAGAATCTTCTCATGTTGGCTGCAAGCCAAAAATTATCAGATAAGATAGAGGTACAAACTTGCTTGGAGCACGAAGGCATCCATATGCAACACACGAAGAGTTATGCACCGCAACAGAACGGAGTGGCTGAAAGAAAAAATCGGTATTTGGTAGAGATGGCTAAATGTATGCTGTTCGATGGTGAATTAAACAAAAAATGTTGGGGCGAAGCTATTCAAACACCAAATTACATACAAAATAGAACTTTTTCCAGAACCGTCACAACGACTCCATTCAAACAGTGGCATTTTTAGAAACCGAATCTTTGCCATTTCAAGAAGTTTAGTTCCGATGCCTATTATGTCATGATTCCCAAGGAGAAATGTCGCTAACGCGACGAAAATGCAGTAAAGTTGAAATTTGTTGGATATGATGAAAATTCTAAAGCGTACTGACTTTTAGACGTTACAAATGACAAGATCACAATTAGCCGTGAAGCAACATTTATATGTTTTAATATTTAATTTATTATAATCGCTGGGGATATATTATTTGTGATGGAAATGACCTCAAGGAGCAGACAATCGTCGAACCGAAAAATTATTCAGAAGCGTTGTCAAGTGAAAGTAGTAGGTCAACTTTTTTATGTTTCAGTCAATAGTCGGGCTCCTGTCATACTTTTTAATTTATTTCTTCGGAACTCTTCAAGCAGGTCGGGCGTACGGAGCGTACGTTGCTCACGCCTGTAATTTGTCACGGGCAAAGTTGCAAAGTAAAAAGGTGATAAAATGATAGAGTGACAAGCAGACAAACTTTTGACTTTTGTAATTAGTAATAAGATTCTCTGGTTCATAATAATAATAAATAATAAAATATATAATAAATATAATAAAAATATAATAAAATATAAATGAAGTCCCTGATGATGAATGCGTAGCATTCGAAACTAAGTTGGAACTTGAAAAATTAAAAGGCATAATTTAAAATAAATAAAGAACTGTTTGTTCGATTCACTTTTTGTTTCTTGTAATTTCATATAATTGTGCCGTATTCCGTGCCCATTGGTGGAATCTTCGAGAGAAAAAATGAAGATTCTAAGATGTTTTAATGAGGTCATAATCATCCATTTAGAATCGTAAAAAAAAGCTGGCAGCGTTTGAGACTTCCCGCCGGTAAATCAGACTTGCTGTAATGACAAAGCACTTTATTGACTCGTCATTCGCATTATTTTGAAAACAACTTTGCAACTTTTATTGTGAGTTCGTACCACTTACTTACTTTACTTTTTCGGAACTACAGCCACTTGTGGGCCTTGGCCTGCTGGAGAATTCCGATCCAACGCTGCCTGTCGTGCTCCGCATATAGCCAGTTTCTTATTCCGAGCGTGCGAGGATCTTGTTCGACGCCATCAATTCATCTAAGTTTTGGGCG
Source organism: Pseudolycoriella hygida (assembly GCA_029228625.1). Taxonomy (NCBI): domain Eukaryota; kingdom Metazoa; phylum Arthropoda; class Insecta; order Diptera; family Sciaridae; genus Pseudolycoriella; species Pseudolycoriella hygida. The sequence continues at coordinate 90,086,910 of CM055404.1, forward strand.
ACCAGCATCCACTACCTCAAGGTTGAACTCTCCAATGCATGTTGTGTCTCCTTGTTGATTGGCTACCAGATTCGGCTTGGTCTTCATGTACTTGGTTTTAGACTCGTTTATCATCAAACCCATCCTCTCAGCTTGGATTTTCAGATTTGTGAAAGCGTCAACTGATGCTGCATGTGTACGACTGGCGAGGTCCTAGTCGTCTGCAAAGCCCAGAACTTGAACTGTTCCATTTACCAGCGTTTTGTTGGTTTGAATACCAGCACGTCTCATTGCGATTTCCAAAGCCAAGTTAAAGAGTAAGCGGGATAGCGCGTCGCGCTCCCTGTTTCAATCCTTCTTTAACAGCAAACACGTCTCTGACACGTCGTTTTGCACCTTGACAGGGCATCTGGTTCCATCCAATGTCGCTCTCACAAGACGAATATACTTTGTTTCAAAACCCAGCGCCGCATACAATTCCACACGCTTGGTCCGTAGTAAACTTGTTTGAAGTCGATGAAAAGATGGTACGTCCGGACTTGAAGCTCTCTGCCCTTTTGCAGAATCAGACGAAGAGTGAATATTTGGTCAGTTGAGCGATCTCGTCTGAATCAGCTTTGATAGTCCCCAATGACACTCTTAGCTCGTGGATTTAGTCTTTCGAATAGCACTCGAGCAAAAACTTTGTAGGCCGTATTCAGCAAGGCAATTCCACTGTAGTTTTCGCATTCGGTTTTATCGCCTTTTGTGTGTAGAAGTAAAATGGCACCCTCTAACCACTCGCCAGGCAAGTTTTCCGTATTCCATATTCGTTTTACTAAATCATACATCACTTTTGACAATTCCTCACCGCCCATCTTCAGAAGTTCTGCTGGTATATTATCCGGACCGGAAGCTTTGTTGTTCTTGAGTGAGGTAATTGCTGCTGAGACTTCCTCGATTGTTGGCGCTGCTACGATACGACCGTCGTCGTCAAGAAAAGAAACATCGAGATCATCAGTCACATCATCATCCCCGGTGTACAATGCATCAAAATGCTCTTTGAATCTCTCCAAGACATAATGTTTTGCAGTAAGAAACGTTCCGTTTACCGATTGAAGCAAATGGATTCTACTTGATTTTTCGATCAGAGAGAAGTAACTGGCAATCATAGCTTGAGAATTTTAATGGAATTATTTTGTCATTGTAATGACGCTCAGGTTGAACTCAACTAGAACAGTTGTGTTCTTGAACATATTTCAGAAGCATCAACATTTCGGCATATCGTACCAATCGCCAGTCAAGTCACTCAACTTGATATGCTGATATGGGTGATGAATCGAATGTTAACGTTCTGTATATATGAACAATCTTCGGTGAAACTGGGACTAGCGAATTCTTATTGAAGATGGGGCTTTTTGGCTCCATCTATCGTCAAACTCCAAAGTTAATTCTGTCTCAAGCTTTGAAAGCCATGTGTCATAGCTGATTGGTGGAAGATCCACCATTTTGTTATGATGAGACGCCATTTTGTTTACAATGACGGCTGCATTGAATGGAACTACTTTTTATTAAGCAATGAACCATATTTTTTACCTCGTATGAGGTTGGTGAACATGCATGTTATATTTGTCCACGTCCTTCAATATTCATTTCATCGAATTCAAATTATGAGTGAGAATAGCTTATCAATTACTCGGTTTTTCTTGATCGTGGAATTACAAACTGAACAAATGGATTCTACTTGATTTTTCGATCAGAGAGAAGTATCTGGCAATCATAGCTTGAGAATTTTAATGGAATTATTTTGTCTTCTGAAATATGTTCAAGAACACAACTGTTCTAGTTGAGTTCAACCTGAGCGTCATTACAATGACAAAATAATTTGATTAAAATTCTCAAGCTATGATTGCCAGTTACTTCTCTCTGATCGAAAAATCAAGTAGAATCCATTTGCTTCAATTTGTAATTCCACGATCAAGAAAAACCGAGTAATAGATAATCTATTCTCACACATAATAAGTTCCGTTTACTGCTTTGCATGTGATTATTCGGGGGTTGAATCCTTTCCTCTGATTGTTTATACGTTTATAGAACTTTCGTGACTCATTTGCGGTACACAATCCCTCTAGCTGAAGTAGCGTCCTATCTTCGAGTTTTCTCTTCTAGTGCCGGTGTAAACGTTTTTCCTCATTCCTCAGGGAGGTGAGAGAAATGCTTGATTCAACTGGGATATAGTCAATATCTACATATTGACTATAATTATTGTTCCCCGTAACCACTTACAAAATTAAAGTGTAATGTTCAACGATGACAAAGAAATTGTATTTGCTTCTTTTTGCTCTAACTTCAATGAAAACTGCACCTAAATATGCAATTATATCAAAATTTTAGAAACCGCAAATTTTTCGCGAATTGTTTCGAAAAATCTTATTGCTTTTCGATGGAATAATAATGCTTTTATCGTAACTTTGACCAAAATTTCAGTTATTTTGTGAACATTTTAGTTCGTTTACTTCTAATATCATATAGTTTGATAGGTCTTGAAGAGATCTTCCCAACGAGCCCTCCTTTTATGTTGAAATCGAACTGCTTTTCAATTAAACTTGAGAAAATGTTCAATAATTTTACCCATTTTAGCGCTTTCTTTTGAATTCTTGTTTATTTATGTTTAATTTCCTCAAATTGCGTATGGTTGGATAGGTTTTGACGAGACCTTTCTAATGAACCTTTTTTCATGTCAATCTGTGTTTTTTGGATGTTATTTTTATCTTTTTCCAATGTATTTTTGTAGCGCTTCGTGTAGCGCCGCGGTACTTCAAAAATTTAAGGTATCACACATCCTAGATCTTGTCTCACTGTTTCCAATGAGTCACCACATGAGAAAATCTGCTAAAGGTAAGAAATGTTTCTGAAGATGTAAAAATCGCGAGAAAAATCGTCAGAACAGTAAAAGTATACTTTTACGAAAAAGTAATTTTTTAGCGCTATTATGACCAAATATTCACCCAGTGATTTCCATTTTAATCGCAATTCATAGGGTAAAATAGAAACTAATAAAGTCTTTCAAAAAAACTCACGTTTTCACTATTCAGACACTTTTTGAGACTTTTTTCGAAGTTTTCCGTCTTTTAGCGCTACTTGTAGCGATCTACCGTTACAAATACATTCTAAAAATATCTCACATCTTACAGCTTGCCCATTTCTTTCCAAAAAATTTACAAATGTCAAAATCTAAAATCCCGAAGAATTTCCGAGGGAATTGGATGTGTTGGAGGATTTTTGTGAAGCCATTTGCAATCCGTTTACATTAAAAAGTAGGTCACATCCTAGAGAAAACAAAGATCTTTCAAACAAAAAAAAGTTTGTCCAATTTGGGTGCTTTGATCGGAAGCTATGAGGATGTGAAGTACAGTGTAGGATGTACAGGTGGGTTTTTAAAGCATACTTAAAGTATACTTTTGGTATACTTTTGGTAGGTTTTTTGACGATTTTCACATCCTCCGAAAAGTATCGTAATCTTAATCGATTTTAGTGTTTGGGGGCTCGTTGGAAAGAGTGAGTTCTAGGATGTGAGATACTTTCGAAGATATTTGTAGCGCTACAGCGCTATTCGTAGCGCTACGAAAATAGGACGAAAAAAGCTTCAAAAAGTATCTGAAAAGTGTCCAAATGGTACAAAAGCGGAATCATATGAAATGTATCATCAATGCATACGAAACTCCATGAAATTCGAGGAAATGGGAAGCATCTGGGTGGAAATTTGGTCAAAATAGCGCTAAAAAGTGACTTTTTCCAAAAACTAGGGTTTTGAAGGTTTTCATGATTTTCGCATTCTCCGAAAGTTATCGTAACTTTAACAGATTTTGACATTTGTAAATTTTTTGGAAAGAAATGGACAAGCTGTAAGATGTGAGATACTTTTAGAATGTATTTGTGACGGTAGATCGCTGCAAGTAGCGCTAAAAGACGAAAAACTTCGAAAAAAGTCTCAAAAAGTGTCTGAATGGTGAAAACGTGAGTTTTTTTTGAAAGACTTTATTAATTTCTATTTTACCCTATGAATTGCGATTAAAATGGAAATCACTGGGTGAATTATTTGGTCATAATAGCGCTAAAAAATTACTTTTTCGTAAAAGTATACTTTTACTGTTTTGACGATTTTTCTCGCGATTTTTCAGAAACATTTCTTACCTTTAGCAGATTTTCTTATGTGGTGACTCATTGGAAACAGTGAGACAAGATCTAGGATGTGTGATACCTTAAATTTTTGAAGTATCGCGGCGATACAAGAAGCGCCACAAAAATACATTGGAAAAAGATAAAAAAATATCCAAAAAACACAGATTGACATGAAGCAGGGTTCATTAGAAAGGTCTCGTCAAAACCTATTCCACAATATGAAATTTGAGGAAATTAAACATAAATAAACAAGAATTCAAAAGAAAGCGCAAAAATGGGTAAAATTATTGAACATTTTCTCAAGTTTAATTGAAAAGCAGTTCAATTTCAACATAAGAGGGATCGTTGGGAAGATCTCTTCAAAACATACCAAACTATATGATATTAGAAGTAAACAAACGCATATGTTCGAAAAAAAAGCTGAAATTTTGGTCAAAATTACGATAAAACCGCTACTATTACACCGAAAAATTAACAGTTTTGAAAAACAGAAATATTAGCGAATTATCGCTAGCATTTCGATATGATCGCATATTGGATCTTTGCATGAAGCGTTAGATGCAATCATCATTGAAGACTAGCAAAGTGGATAAGAAAAAAATGTCTTTGTCATCATTGCACAGTACACTCGATCTTGTAAGGTTATACGCGTAACAGTAATTATATGAGAAATTTGGAGAATAATGCGAAGTTGGTAAAAAAACCAGTTAAATCAAGCATTTCCCGCACCTCCCTGATTTACGTTATTAACGTGAACTTGAAACAATTAAGCGATCGACAGAATATTTCAATGTACCAGTAACCGACAATTTGAAGAGTTTTCTTTAGTTGGATTAGTGATACAAAATCTCAAATTAAAATTAAGGGCTAACAACTTTTTTCTGATTTCTGAAAGATGCCATCATTAGTCTTTGAAGAACGTTTATCAGTTTTTTTGATTATTCTGTACCAAGATCGACCTTTGTTCCAGCCCCCGACATCAACACACAATAGGTTAAAAAGAAGTAGATGTATGACGTATTCTGGGTACATTACCGGTATATTAGTCAAATTTACTTATCACCAATGGCGAAAGTCTGCCGTTTCAAAGAAGACGTTAGTGAAAGTCCTCGTATACACACCAAAAAGTGTAGCCTCGAGTATGATAATGCAAATGATGAACAAATTATCGGTCACGGAAGTTGATTCATTGATAGTCAACGGTCCTGACAGTAACTAGATCATTCTGTTTATAAAATCATTATATATTATAAATTAGACAAACTATTAAGATATAGATTAAGATATAAATAATTTTGCTGCTTTAAAAGAATAAATCAAAGTCCCTTTTATATAGCTTTCCTAGAGCTATTTTGATACCAATAATAAAAAGTTCCGCTTGCCTCTAGCTCGCTGTACAGTATGAGCTTGGTCGTACACGTCCCAAACTCGCCTACGGCTAATACAGATTAAATGTATTTTTCTTTGTACAACTCGTTAGCCAATATTAGTTTTCCTAACACATGTCACATGTCCGAATGAGTGGTATTTAATTCTCGGAAGAAATTCTCAGAGCATTTATTAAAATTGAATTCTTCTAGTTAAGTAAATTTGTTCAAAATCGCATACGAGGAACTTTTTTGTGATCATCTGTTATATGCTTTTGTTTCTAGTTATCTTTCTCTAGTTTTGACAAACCATAAGATACCACGTTGAACGTCATAACATTTGCTTGTTTTTGTTAAAAAAATAAATTCCTCAGTTTTGTTACGTAACAGGGGGGTGGGGGTGGTTGGAGTGATTGTTACAGTGTGTGACAACGACGGGGGGAGAGGGTAAGTGGCCAAAAATGTGTTACGTAATTTAGGGACAGCCCCTCAAGTTAGGGAACTGCTAATGGGTTATTACCTACAAAACACTCTACCTATCATATGTTAAAGTTTTGAGACTAAATTAAAGGCAATTTTTGGAAAACTAGCCCGAAGAGCAGTAACTTAATTCAAATTATCCGGGGACAGTCAGATTGTATTGAAAACAAATTCGATTATTGAGATGTTATATCAAAGTCTAACCATAAAATTATAATTACTACGTTTTTTCATCTAATTTACTTCTATTGACGAATTTTCCGTGTAAAAATGCCCAAACGTGTCACTTCTACCAGCATTGCGGTATTTTGCACCATATTGCAGTGGCTTACGAAATGATATGGTACAGACCGTTATTATAAGATATCTGACACAGCTTTTCTTACAAAATAATAAAATTAGAGATACTGCGAGAGGCTAACACTTTTGGGTACTTTTTCTGCTGGCAGCTAATACTTTGTTAAAATTTACAAATTAATCTCTCACTATAAAAGCACATTTAATGAATCGACAAAATCTAAAAGAAATTTACATTTTTAATCTTTAAACGTTCATAAACGCATTTAAAAAAGCTTGAAGAAACCAATATTATCCTCAAAAACAAAAATTTCGATTTACTCATAGTATCACCTGATGAACAAACCAAAAACCAGATTGATCACGTTTTGATAGATGGGCGTCACTGTTCAAATGTATTTGATGTCAAGAGCTATAGAGGACCAAATGTTGATTCTGACCACTACTCGGTTAAAGTGGTTGTTAGGCCTCGCATATCGGTCCAACACAACCGACAACACGCATTGAAAAAGTGGGACGTTGAAAAACTGCAGAACGAAGACATTAAACAAACATACGTGGATAGTTTGGAGAGAAAAATTATTGAAGAAATGGTCAATGAACAACACAGCATAGACGATGCGAATCAAATTAGGCGGAATGTAGAGAGCCTCATTTACAAGCTGAGCAGAATCCTCCCTGCTAACTAAAGTCAATTACTCGAATCCTACTTATACGACAGGAAATTCAGAGTAAAAGAACAAGAAACCTACTCCAGGACCTATCCAATTCAAGCAGGAGTACCCCAAGGAAATGTACTTGCCCCGCTCCTATACATAATCTACACAGCAGACATACCAGTTTCAGATAATGTCCTCATTGGCACCTTTGCTGATGATACACCGATTCTAGCCACTGTTACTTCTCAGCACAAAGCAATAAACAAATTGCAGTTATCCTTGGACAAAATAAACAAGTGGACCAGAGACTGGAAGATAAAACTCAACCAGGGTAGGTCCAATCACAATACTTTTACGTTGCGTCACGTTAGCAACCACCGCATATTACTGAATGGAAGTCACGTTCCGCAAGCAGAGTCAGCAAAATATCTAGGCCTACATTTGGACAGCAAATGTAACTGGAAACATCACGTGAGACTGAAAAAACAACAAATGAAGCATAAAACGAGACAAATGTACTGGCTCATCGGTTATCACTCCAAACTGAGCCTCTACTCTAAAAGATTGATCTATAAATCCATCTTCAAACCAATCTGGACGTATGGCTCCGAACTATGGGGCTGTTCGAAAAAAACAAATACAGAGAAAATACAAACAAGCCAAAATATTTTCCTTCGCATGATTACTAATGCATACCGCTTTGTAACAAACAAGGAATTACATAAAGACCTAAAAATCGAATGGCTAGAAGAAGTAATTCGTACCAACGCCATTAAACACGAAAAAA
>CM055404.1:90117611-90150168 GCA_029228625.1 Pseudolycoriella hygida
TTAAGAATCCCTTAAACCTAGGAAGCTCCATTGCATGACCTGGCTCATGTCGAGAACAACCGAAAATATCAAAAAACCAGATGGAAGTTGAAAAGTGCTAGAGAAATCCACAAGAATCCCATAAACCTATTAAGCTCCATTGGATGACCTCACTCATGTCGAGAATAACCGAAAAATATCAAAAACTCTAATGGAAGTTGAATACCTCACTTTCCCAACCGTGACACTCGCCACACACATTATTTTATATGGGATATGTATGGGAGCTTCCAGGAGCCCTAGCGCCCAAACGAAGCCGGTGACCCCATTTTTTTTAAATCTTATATGGCGTGGAATGCCCTTCCGAAGGTCCCTGCAAAATTTAAAGAAGATCTGACCACCAGTTTTCTAGAAATCGCCAAAAAAGTCGTTTTTCATACAAATGACAATGCCACAACTAACTAACTAACTAACGTAGGATGTTTCCATTAACTTGGGCTTATATGAAGCAGCACATTTTGTATGGAAAATGACGATTTCTAAAGGTCATATCTTCGGATCCACTGAACCGATTTTAATGAGTGAAAGGTCGATTTCAATCAAAATTTTACGTAGAATCCGATAAACTTGAACTCAGGGGGGTACGACGCAAGGGAAAAAAGTCAAAACTTAGCTGTAGATATGGTTCCGCAGTCTACGAAAAAAAAATCTGATTTTTTTGATCGTATGGGACTTGTGTCACGGGCGCAATGCTACCGCGCGCCCATGATTTAGCCATTTTTTCAAATTTAACTAAAAGGGCTACCATACGATTTCTAATTGTCCTATTTGTTTGCTGAGTGATTTAGTGATACGAAAAGAATGATCTTTGACTAGTGTTGGAGATCAGACTTTGTGAAGGAAATATTAATCTTACAAGCGTTGAACGAATGAATTAATTAAAGTAAACACTACATCGCCTGTACAAGTAAATGTGAAACGAATAGGTCAGGTCGCATTATTTCTGTAAAGAGCCCATTTCCGCAATTCCCGGTGTAATTTCATGGTTTAGCAGGCGTTAAAAAACTGTGGCTTTCTCAAGTACAGAGGCGAAATTTATGTCCAGGGCATCGTGTGTACAAGAATCGATTTGGTTGAAATAATAATAATTTGGGTGTGAATTGGATAACAGTTTACATTGTTCAACGCAGATACTTTGTGGAAATCAAAGTGCAATAGATTTGGCAATTTCAGATAGTTACAGACAACGAACTAACCACATAGACATCAGGTATCACTATACATGGCGGGGTTCAAAAAATTTTTAATTTGATTTTGAAAATCATGACTTTTTACATTTGTCGAAGAAAAAGTCGCTGATGAAACCGTCGCAGTCAAATACATCACTACCAGACAAAGGCCGTGATAAAGTATATACGTAACTTTTGTTCCAAAGAAATGGGTTCGTGGTTAAAATTTTTTTATTATTTGCAGTCAATTTTTAATTACTTTGAATCTTATATGTTTTTCTTTTCTTCAAATAGTAGGCTGTAAAACCGAACGGTGCAATATTAATTTTGCTCCGCAAATTTTTATGGTTTTCACCTTTCTGCAACTGTACGCATTATAATTTCACATGAAATCTTCCCTTATGTGAAATACACTTCAATTTGCACAAATTGCACTGGCAGTGGTACATCTCCCTATTGCCAACAGTGGGCTAAATAGCCACATAGACCGAACCTCAAATATTAAAATTACAAGAATTATGCGTTGAATTACATTTGGCAAAACTAAATAAGGATGACGACGCTTGTCGGACTACAGGGTAATGCACCGCCAGAAGAGTTCAGTAGGTGCAACATCACGAATAGAGGGCCACCAGAAAACTGAGATGAATTTAGGGTAAGCCACCAGGACACACGTAAAACGTTGCGGATAATCCAGGTACGTCAGATATACAAAATTTATCAACAATATTACAACATATGAAGTAGTTAGTCGGATCACAAGTCGAGCGACGGTGGTTGTTAGTTTATAAGTATATACGCATATAAAGTTGCGGTCCAGCGCTGTTATTATTAATGAAATGTATGTTTAATGTTTAATTATTAACTTGATGGGTAAAATGGTAAAAAGAGGGTTTCTGTATGTACATTCTTGTGGTTGCCAAAGAACTCACGTTCACTTGTATGCATCAGTCAGTCAGTTTTTCTTTTCTGCTAGGAGTTGCGGTAAACTTGAACTTTGCATGGAAAAATTTGATTTTACCAGTAGCCATGAGTAGGATGAAAGTAACTTAGTTACTTAACCGGCACTACAACCCATTGAGAGTCTTGACCTTCTGCAACATGCTTCTCAAACCGGACCTATCCGCAGCTAACGTCTCCCAGCTGGATACTCCAACAGTTTTTAAGTCGGCAAGAGCTGCGTCATACCATCTGGATTTTGGACGCCTTGCACCTCTCTTGCCCTCCGGTCTGGTTTTAAGGATTTTTTTCGGAATACGATGATCTTTCATTCGTTGTACATGACCGAGCCATCGCAGTCGGTTTATTTTGGTAGTTCTGACTATGTACGGCTCTCCATAAAGCTGACTAACCTCATGATTGATTCGTCTGCGCCATCGGTTCTGCCTTTGATCGAATACTGGTCCAAATATTGTCCGCAGTACTTTTCTTTCGAACGTGTGCAGCCATTGTTCGTCTCACCGGTCTCATCACAGATTTGTATATTGCGCATTTTGAATTTCGGCTTACTGAACTTGAAGATTTTCAGAAGGTATAATGAGATCAATTAATCTTATTATTATCGCGAAGTAACTTCACTCCAAACATTGCGAAAATAGTCATTTACGATCTACAACGATCACCGCTCGCCATTAGTAAACTTCCGCTCTTCCGAAAATAACGATCGCATCGTAGTATTCAAATTAATTTATAATGATGGACATTTCTCACATCTCTGTCACATCGCATGAATTTGAATGTCCATGTCCATCATTATAAATTTGAATACTACGATTCGATCGTTATTTTTATATCATTCATTTCTAATGTGAGACGGATGTGGAAGAGAGGACGTTTACTAATGGCGAGCGGTGATCCCAGCAACCCAGCAGAGTAATTCCTCGAAAATTGCCACACTCCATTTTATCACGTTTTTTGTATATGGGGCAAAGTATGCTGGTTGCTGGTCTTCCACTCTTCCGGTAACTCCTCGACATTTCATAGGGGCCGTTCATAAATTACGTAACGCTAAAATTGGCATAACGCAAGGTCCCCCCCTCCATACATAGCGCGTTGCCGCCATTCTTGAAAAGTTCGCCGGGTAGATTGTCTGTCCCCGGGGCTTTGAAATTTCTTAGCCTCGAAATTTCAGCTTCAACTTCTTGCATCGTTGGTTCTTCTACATATGGTTGCGCAGTATGAAATGGCAATTCGTTGCTTTCTTCGTTTCGGTTGAGTGGTGTGTTCGGATGAAGCAGTTCCTTTAAGTACTCAGCCCATCTCGCAATGCACCTTTCCTCATCTGCTAAGACCAATCCATTCTTGTCCTTACACAGCAAAGGTTGTTGACTATAAGCATTTTTGGATCCGTTTACTTTCCCATAGAAGTTCCGAGTTTCCTTCATTTTTAAAAACTGTTCAATTTCGATCAAAATGTTCCTACCTTGCAGCCGTTTTTTGTTTCGAAACAGTTTTCGAACGAAATTTCTCTTCGAACGGTACTCTGCCTGGCCTGCTCAACTAGAGTTTTTAGTCGAGCTGCGTTTTTGTTCTCCAGAGCTCGCTGGCATTCATGGTCGAACCAGTTATTTCTTTTTTTCCCCGTTCTCGTTACCAAAGTCTCTGCTGCGGCGCTCTCTACATTCCGCCTAATTTGATTCCGCGCATCGTCTATGCTGTGTTGTTCATTGACCATTTCTTCAATAATTTTTCTCTCCAAACTAACCACGTACTTTGTTTAATCTCTTCGTTCTGCAGTTTTTTAACGTCCCATTTTTTCAATGCCTGTTGTCGGTTGTGTTGGACAGATATGCGAGACCCAACAACCACTTTAACCAAGTAGTGGTCAGAATCAACATTTGGTCCTCTACAGCTCCTGACATCCAACACATTTGAACAGTGACGTCCACCTATCAAAACGTGATCAATCTGGTTTTTGGTTTGTCCATAAGGTGATACCCATGTCCCTTTCTTGATGTTTTTATGTTCAAAATACGTACTGCTCACAATCATGTTTCTTGATGCTGCGAAATGAACTACCTGCGTACCGTTGTCGTTAGATTTTTCATGGAGGCTGTATTTAGCAATTGTGGGACGATAGAAGACTTCGCGACCTATCTTGGCATTCAGATCTCCAAACAGAATCTCAATGTCACGTTTCGTGCTCCATCATATCTCCACAAGTTTCTCGTAAAATAGCTCCTTCGCTTCGTTGTCTTTTTCACACACAATCGCTCGTCAACAGGATTGAAGCCAATCACCGCGTTTCTAGCTGTGCCGAAAACCATGAAACCTGTTCCATACTCTCTTGGACTGTCATTACTTCTCCCACTGTAGCAGAACTTATAGTCGCTACTGATGGTGGTGTCCTTTCCAGGCCATCTCGTTTCTTGCACTGCCGTAATGTCAATTTTTGCCGCTCTTAGCGTAATTGTGAGAGATCTCAATCCGCAACAAAGATCTTATATTCCATGTTCCTAGTTTTAAATTGTTGTCCTTTTTCCGTTACTTGAGTCGTTGCCGTTTATCCTGTCCGATCCGAGGCTGTGTTATTGAGTTCATAACCGGTATCCATTTTTTTGCCGGTTGTTGGAGGTTAACCAAACGCCCAACCTACTTCCGTTTCCCCGATGACCCGTAGGAAAGTCATCAAGTAGCACTCTTTAGTTTAACACAAAACTCCTAGAAGAATTGAGGTCCCGGGGGCTACGACGTGGACGTAAAAAGAGCACTTGATAGTTAGACAGTTGCGCGCCTGGTACATGACCACGGACTACCACACTCCGCTCATATGCAATCAGGCGCTCCTCTATCTAACTACCCAATCCCAAGGATGAAAGTTAGTATTTTATTTAATTGATTCAAAAGTTCTTTTGTATCTTTGCTAAGTCAGGAAATCTCAAAATAAGAGATTTTGCATACTACAGACAATTGTTGTTATGAGTTTAAAGTTTTTTTGTCAAAAATTATCAGTTGTCAGTTGACGCGCTAAGACGCATTCTATACTATCCTTCAGTTTTGTGTGTAAATTAGGCAGACGCCTGTTTTTTTTTATTTTTTTATACCATCCGGTAGGTTTGTCACATTAATAATTTCGATAATAACAAAATTTGGAATTATTGGAATTATTTTATTTAATGCAATTTTGATTTTTCCTTGGCATGTTCATGGTTGCAGTTGGCATGTTTGCAGTTTATGCAGTAGTTTAATTTTCATGCGGTAGTTAATTTTTATGAAGGTGGCGATTCTGAGTGTTCTGAGTGTACAAAAATCAGAGTATTATCAATTAATTAATTAATTAATTAGTATTTTTTGTACACACATGGGTCGTTTCCTTTTGCAAACCTTTTTTCTCCATTGTTATTCTTAATAGTTCATCGTATATGCAGCTGTCAGTAATCTGTTCAATTGTTTTTGTTCCTGCATGCTACACGTAACACACCAAAACAGGAAAAATCAGAGTCGAACATTCGGCAGGGCAAATAGCACGCCGGTATCCAAAACTTGAAAGTGCACAAGTGCAAATTTATTCTCCACAAAATATCGACCCCGCAAAATGGTTCTTTTGGTCCCCAGTTAACTAATTCCGAAAGGGACTATATATATGTCAGCTATAGGTAAAGAATTTGGCTGAACACAAGTTTTGTCGTTTGTGAGGACCATTTTCTAAAAATATTTAGTTTCTTTGGCCACTTCATGTCCATTCGACATGTAAATCCAACCCTCAATATTTAATATTTGGGTTATGTTATAATATTTCAAAACTTGTTGTATTGCTGGTCAACATTCAGATTCTACAAACTTTTTTGTATTGCTTGGAGATTTGACCAATTAATAAAATACTCTTCAACTTAGTGATGTGTTCCTTGCATTTTTTATTGATCCTTGCATTCGATCGTTTTGATAATAATCATGGCGAAAATACAAACATAATCAACACTAAGCTCTTTAAGAATATTTTGTCAAAACAATTTAACTTAAAAAACTGCTAGGGATCACAAACTTTCAAACTAAATTTGTTTTGGAAACAATTTCTGTTCAACTGATAAAATTAAGTTCTTTGGTTTTGTTATGTTTACATTTATATATCACCTGTCTGGACGTTTGCTCAAAAATACTTCTTAATACACTTGTTCACTGTGAGGGTTTACATTACGACGTTTCTTTTATATACTGTTTTTTTTCAGATTATAAAAAGAAAAAGTTTGTAGAATGTTATAATAGATTTTGTAAACAGCAATGGGAGCAGTTTTTTCTTGTTCTGTTGGTACACCTAAATCTCATTTCCGGAAAATATTTTTGCAATAATATTTTGGCGGTTAATTTGTAATGTGAAATTACAATTTCAATTTAAAAGAAATAACGACACTTTTAATGTTTGTCGTAGAACATTGTTTGCCTTAATATTATCCATTTTATCGAAATAAAATAAAAACCAAATAAAAAAATGTGAGGCGCATTCCTAATTACACTACTGAATTCCAAGTTTTACTTGTGAAAGTAATTATACACGGTGTGCTTGAACGAAGTCTAAATAAAAAAGTCGGAATCCACCACATGTTACTTTAGGAAATCTAAAAAAATCTAAAACCTTTACAGACATACCGTAGAACAATTTTTCACTTAGTATTATGTAATTTATCGATAAAAAATAAAAACTTGCTTGAACGCCACAATTTTTATTCATCACTTTCAAGAAAATTTTGAAAATGTATGGAGAAAAGCAGTTTTTATCAATTTTCTCAAAATTTTACCGGTCGATTTTTAATTTCATTTTTGATTTATCATCAGGGGGCTTAGCCTAATGATGAATGAATGAAAGAATGTTACTTTTATTGTCTACTATCTTCTAGCTGACATGGTAAAAAAAGAGTAATTATGACGGAAGTCATAATCCTCGTTAAAAAAACCAAAAACGTTACAATAACTACTTACACAGTAAAATTACAATAACATGAATTCGAAAAGTAATTAAAAAACAAAACAAACAGAACTACATAACGAAAACATTGAAATTAAAATTAAGAACATTAAAAAATGCATAAAGTATAAAAATCGTCACAATGGTGTCGTCAAAATGGCTGAACAAAAAATAAATAAAATATAAGAAATATCACACAAAATATCGCCGCTAAGCTGTCGTCAAAATGGCTAAACCAAAAGGATGGAGTCGTCAAAAATCAAAATGAGGAAATTCAGATATCACATCATGTTGCCATTTAATGGGTCGTTCAATTAGATGTGTAGTCACGAAATAAAATTGAAGTTTCTGTGAAAAAAAATCCTTTAGGCTTTTAAACATATCAAAACATTCAATCAATAAATTAATCACCGGGCGCGGAGCTTTCTGGCTTCTTTTATTTAGTGGAAAGAAAGCACCTAAACAAAGACACTAGCAAACACCAAATGTTCCAAATATTGAGTCGTCAAGTTCTAAGATACTTCGACGGAAGTTTATCGAGGTTAACGACGGATCTACATGGACATGATTTCCTAAAGTAACATGTGGTGGATTCCGACTTTTTTATTTAGACTTCGTTCAAGCACACCGTGTATACGAAGAATTAATTTACTCCAAAGTTGTTTTTTCATAATAAAGCAAATAATAGACACTGGCGTTAAATCTGACTAACTTTTTGTAAAAGATCGATGTAAATGCTGAAATTGTATCAAAATTTTCTTCAGACAAAGTACCGTTAATTAAACCTGATTTATGCTACGTGAAATATTGGCCTCCGAAGTGGTTATCAACTCATTTTGATTAAAAAACAACCGCATAAGGCTGATCATGTGCCTAAATAATTATTCATTGGCACGATGTCATAAAGCTTAACATTAAATCACGTTTCGCCTTTCATTGCCAAGGTTAAAAAGCAACAATTGTTCGTTTTATACAATGGCCCCGGTCAAATGTGCTACAGGCAAAACTTCAATTACCAAAGCTAATAATGGCCTCACGCGTTATGTTTGTAAAAAGTAATTTCATTGGAATTGTGGCAATATAAGTGAGAAGATTGTCCAAGAAATTAGCAATGGTACCGTAAATCAATGGAGATGTTCTCAGTGTGAAAAACGCAGCTCGATTTCGGCAACTGTACCCACAACCAAAGCTGCCGCTAAGACACCTACGCCATATGAACTTCCTCAACCAGATGATAATGCAGAAGATACCAACAACTCTCTATGTATTCAGAGCATCAGCAATGTCGTAAATGATATGCAAAAGTATTTTAACGAGAAATTCAATGAACTGCATGAAATTACCAGGATCATCAATGATCATGGGCGTCGTCGTATCAACCAGATTGAAGGTCAGAATAAAACTCTACTCTTCAACACCAACAATCTCGACGCGCGGGTTGATAACCTTGAGCAGGAAGCTCTGTTGCTCAGTGTTGAAATAAATGGTGTACCTCTTGGTCAAGACGAATCATGCGATTTATTTGTTTTTTTTTCTGTACTTTTTATTTCGCTTGCTACACTTCTCTCAACTCTGATTTTTAAATTCTAATCTTTTGCTTATCATTTAGTTCCTAACTCTATTGTTATTCATTTTAGGTATTTTGTCTCACATTCACTCATTCACTTACTCATTCACTCTCTCATTCACTTAATCATTCACTCTCTCATTCACTTAATCATTCACTTTCTCATTCACTTAACCATTCACTCTCTCATTCACTTAATCATTCACTTTCTGATTTTAATTTGTTTAATTCACATCTCATTTATCAGTTGGTTTGTAAGCTGTTGATATAATAATAAAAAAAAACCTGGCTGAAATTGTCGAAAAAATAGCCATTGGCGTTTCCCACAAGATCTTGCCTGATGACTGGACTAACATTTACAGAAAATATCGTCAAACAAATCAGGATAATCCACCGACTATCATAGTTTTCTTTAAGGACCTACCAAGACGCTTCAGTTTCATATCCGCTGCAAAAAAACATCGACGGCTAACTACAACGAAAATTGGTCTGGTGGGGGCAGAAAAATTAATTTTCATCAATGAGCAATTAACAAAAGCGAGGAAAAAATTATTTTATTATGCGAAGTCATTCAAAAGGAATAATAACTACAAATGCTTATGGACAAATAAAGGGAAAACCTATATGAGAAAGGATGATGGGACTCAGGTCATTAGCATAAACAAACACAAACTTCGACAAGCTCAATGAAGGTAACTAGTTATTTTTTCCAGTTTCTGATCTTGAATTTTTATGTTACTTCTTTACTTTCTTAATGTAATTTATCTTAATAATTTATTTTTTTGGTTTCTTTGAATGAATTATGATTCTGGGCCAATTTTTTTGAATGACAGTTATGACTGTTGATTTTTCATAATTGCAGGGAAGTTAATTGATAGACTCAGCTTGTTACAAATAGAATTTAATAAAAGAACGTCTAAACGGTGTGATTACAATAAACAAGTCTGCCTACTATAAATGTCTTCAAGGCATACTGACTTGAGCTATGGGAACACTTAATCATTAAATTGGAAAAGCTACGATGACAGTGTTTCTTTATTTATTTATTTTCATCATTAATGGCCGAAGCCCCCTGACTACATATAATTGATAAAATCTGAATGAACACTTGAGAAAAAAAAATTTAAATCATGAGCAGATCCGGAAGTGAGCTGCCGACCCAGTCGACCCGTCGGAGTCAATAGTCACCCCTGCTCCTTCATTCTTTATTTATTTATTTATTTATGAAAATGAGGATGAAAACATCCAGTCGCGTAAAGCTAATGGTTCACCTGAAACAGAAAAGATTAGCGGAAACTAGTCGTCTAGACTACCTGTTTTTGCACAAGTCGACGCGACTTAGAGCTTCATTTGAGAGTCGTGAGACCTGAGTTGACTACTCAGATTCTGATTAGAGTGAGAACCAAAGGTTCAGTTTAAGTAAAGATAGAATCATATTGACATTGATTATGAAATTCTGGTCTTACCATTCAGTTTATACGCAATTTTCAATTTCCTGATGGTCAACTTGAATGATTCACATGGTATGTTTTGAAACCACAATAGTGAAAAACGGTTGAATGCCATGCACATGTTATTGATAGGCTCATAAAGACCATATTTCGTGCTGTGCTCGTCGACAACGAGAAAGTCATCAGCACGAGCGGGTCTAGAAATTTGAATGGTCTTGCTTTTAAGTTTCGGTGCGTCGATATTGCCATTAATCAGATCGGATACAAAAAGTGCGCAGGCATTAATTCTGCGTCGGGAGAGTGTTTCGATGTTAATCGATCCGCATCTCTCAATGTATGGCGGAAGCTTGTGGTTTTCGTTTCGTTTCACCGACCGTCTTACTGCGTACATCAAAAATGTTTTCTGAATTGACTCAATGGAACGTTTGCATTTTGACAACTTTGACGCAAAACATTATTCTGAACAAAAAAGTGTTCTACAGTATGCATCTAAAATGCACAGAAATCTTTATAAAAAATATTTTGTTTACAAAGTGCGACCAGCACTTGAGTAGCACTTGAAAGCCGCCAAAAAATTGGCTGAGGCCATTTGTAGCCACAATGAATTTACTTATGTTTGAGATAGTTTTTGGCTAGAAATGTAAATCCCTAGACAATCGCAATCAAAAAAATATTTCGGACAGCTCAAAAGTCAGAAATATTCGGTCAGCCAATTTACAAATTTATGTAGGCGGCTGCACAACTTGACGTTTGGGAAAGCTTATAAAAAAACCGGTGCATTTTCGAGGCATACCGTAGAACAACTTTTTACTCAGAGGAATGTTTTACATCTTTTAAAAATTATTTGCGAAAATGCAAACGTTCCATTCTGTCAACAAATGTTGGATGCCAAACAACTGAAACATATTCTAAGTAAGAAAGGACATACGCAAAGTATATACTTTTTAAAGTTTTAATATTCTTAAATTGCTTACAAGTTCTCATAACGAAGCCAAGCATTAAGTAAGATTTTGCAATTATATACTCGATGTGTTTACTGAATGTCAGTTTATCGTCAAGAGGACTCCCAAATCTTTTATTACGTTAACACGAGTGAACTCAACATCATCGATATTGTAACCGAACTCAATTTTGCATCTTTTTCGAGTGAAAGAGATTACCTTGCACTTATCGACGTTCAAATAAAGTTGATTGATTTTGCACCATTGCAGAAACCTGTTCAAGTCACGTTGGAGAGCACTTGCGTCAAGAACATTTCTAACTCTCATGAAAATTTTCAAGTCGTCAGCATACATTAAATAAACTAAAGGTGAGAAGACTTTAGTAGTATCGTCCATGAATAATATGAACAAGAGAGGGCCGAGATGGCTACTCTGAGGAACACCAGAGGTCACGTTAAACGTTCGAGAAGAGCGATTCCCTAGTTTGACGAATTGTGAACGTCCATTCAGATAAGATGCAATCCATGCTAGCAAGTTCGAATGCACACCGATTTTGTTCAAAAGAATCGAATGTTTAACTCTATCGAAATCTTTCCGGAAATCTGTGTATATGACATGACATCTAACTGATGCCTAGATTCCACAACTTTAGTAGCGTAGCTAACAAATTAAGCTAAATTTGTCGTTGTAGATCTGCGCTTCATAAAGCCATGTTGCGACTTTGAAATTATTCGATTGAACTTCGTTAAGATACAGGTGACGATGGCTTCAAATAGTTTTCCTATTGTTGGTAGAATAGCTACACCTCTGTAATTTTCGACATTACTTCTAGAACCACTTTTAAAAATTTCCGTAATATAAGATGTTTTCCATCTAGTCAGAAATTTTCCAGTTGCGAGGGATAAGTTGAAAATGCAAAGTAGCGGAGCACAGGCTATTAACAAAATCGGAGAGATTTTACCTGCACCTTCACCCTTAGTAGTGTCAATACTACTCAGATGGTTCAAAACGTCTTGGATCTCAAAAGAAATTGATCCAATGTCAATGCGCTTTTCTATGGGGTAAACTTTTTCCGAAAAGTCAGAACTACTCTCGTTGTCAGCTACATAAGCGCTTTCAAAGAATTCAGAGAAAAGATCACACGTTTTGTTTGGATCAGCATAAAAGTCAAGGAAACCCAATTCACATATAACGTACTTGTTGGAGGTAGTTTATGTTTTACTTGCACAGCGCTACTAACAGCCGGTGGCTCTGAGCATCAGGTAGGTTGATCAATTAACAAAAAGCCTCTGAAGTCTTGTCTAAAAGTTAGCCCCCAACAAGAAGTCGTCGTGTCTGAATAATACCATTTGAAGATTCATGTGAAAACAAAAATATGCAAAAATTGTTAAGAAGAAGAAAACAAGAAAAAACTAAAAAACCGACATTTTATGTAAACTTGTACCTATTTTCAGAAGCTTTCTTTTTCACTGAAAGCTGTGCTTTAAATTTCAACCTCACAAGTAAAGAACCTATAATTTTTTGCGGGAAAATTTTTTTGAGGTGATAAATCAGTTACATACATCGCGAAATATCGAAATTCCGTTAAAAATTGTGTACTAAGCTGCCATTTAGAATTGTTTTTGACAAAAAAAAACTTTAAACTCATAACAACAACTGTCTGTTGTATTGCAAAGATACACAAGAACTTTTGGATCAATTAAATAAAATACTAACTTTCATCCTATTATCATTGCTATTGGTAAAATCAAATTTTTCCATGCAAAGTTCAAGTTTCCCGCAACTCTCAGAAGTTTATTACTAGTGAGTTCATTCACCCGGGTAAATTTATTTTTAGACCCGTACGAAGTACGTAGGTCTGATGCGTTTGCTACCATGCTTGTTACATTGCGAATTCGAACCCGGGAGTAAGAGGGAAACTTTTTTTGTTGCCTCCAGATGACAAATCAGCGAAAAAAACAATGTCCGTCTGTCGGTCTGTCAACACGATAACTTGAGTAAATCTTGACCGATTTTCAAAAACTTCTTTTTTTCCTGAAAGATAGTCAAAAAATATTTTATGGGATTGAATCTGGGTACTGTCGACCCAAGGGCCGCCGAGCTAGGGCCGTTTAAGTGGTTTTTGGTCTTTTGCACATAACTCGAGTAAATCTTTTCTGATTTTCATAAACTTTTTTTTGTTTGAAATTTTTTTAAATTTGAGTCCTTGGATTTAGCTAGGGCACTAAAAACGAGTCTCTGCTAGGGCTCTATGTGTTTTTTGTATGTACATAACTCGAGTAAATCTTTACCGATTTTCAAATTTTTTTTGTTTGAAAGATCTGGGCATGACCGACAATTTGTGGAAGAAACATTTTTCGATTTGAGTCTTTGGGCTTAGCTAGGGCACTAAAAAAGAGTCTTTGTTAGGGCCCTACGTGTTTTTTGTACATAACCCGAGTAAATCTCTTCCGATTTTCAAAAACTTTTTTGCAAAATCTCGGCACGGCCGACAATTTATAGAAGAATTTTTGCCTGTGCTTAGGGCTCAAGTGGGCCTCATGTCGGTCGTAAGGTCGGCCCTAACATAAAAAAATGTTTTTTGCAATGTTGCAGAGCAAATTGAGGGAAACATTTTTGTCTATGGAAGTATGTATCCGAGGCCTCTACTTAAGGCCCTAGGTCAGTACTAAGGTCGGCCCTAGCCCAAAATAAATAATAATAATTTATTTATTTCGCATATAAAAGGCCGAGGGCCTTGTAGTATATACAGAGCATTATTCATCGAATTTCGAAACAATATTAAGTATGCTAAAAAAAAAGAAAAAAGGCAATAGGAAAAGGAAAAACTCAACAAGTAGAAAACGATTGGTATTCAAATGAATTTACACTTCAACGAAATTCGAAGCGTCTAAACATCACTTCACCAGACTCCCCCACTCACACTCGAGATTCTTGAAATTTATTAAAAAGAACGCACCTTTGCACACCCTTTGCTTTCAAACGAGCCTCACCACTGTATCACGCCTCACCGTATTATGACCCACGCTGAAAGTGGCCGTAGCACTTATCCCGAAACGTGCTCATAGAGCCCGTACGCCTCACATGGATAGGTAACCGATTGTACCTCGCGATACCGCTGACGAACAGTGAGTCATGCGCTCGCGTCGAGGTCGTTGGCACACTGACAGAATATGTCCTTCTAGATCCGCTCATCCGTAATTCCGAATGAAGATAGCCTGGAACTTTCCTGAGAACTAAACTATGGAGAAACGTCAAGGTGTGATATTCCAGGTAAGGCAACAACCCGCAACCCAGCATCCTATCTTCATAATCACGCACGCTGTCTCTCTTCTTGAGTCCAAACGCAAACCTCACGCATGCATTGAAAGCACGCACCAATGATTTCTTGTCAGACGCTCTCAAGCCATCAAAGAACACCGCGTCACAGTAAGTAAAATGCGGCATCAACAGAGATTTCACCAAACCAACCCTAGAGCGCCGCGGAATCAGATCCCTGCTCGCAGCCAGGCTTCTTAGACCCGCATAAACTTTCGACACAACCTGTCCGCTGTGGGTCCCCCACGTGAAATCACTGCTCATCCGCAGACCGAGGTTTTTCACATCAGCAGTGAACTCAACCTTCTTGCCATTCATGAACACATCCGGTAGGACAACCGAAACCCTACTGTTGCTTATGAGAATCGCCTGAAGCTTTGAATCATTCAATAAAAGCCTATTCCTCGAAGCCCACTGGGAAATCGCAGCCAGGTCCTCATTAAGATCATTGGCACACGCCGCCAGTGATGCATCATCGACTGAAGTCTGCACATAGTTCTGAAAATCGTCGGCGAACAGATGCGATCGACTATGACGCAGAACACCAGGCAAATCATTGATAAAAAGCGAAAACAGGAGAGGGCCTAGAACAGAACCCTGAGGGACTCCAGCCTGAACCGGTAAGAACGACGACAAAAAACTACCTATCTGTACACATTGAGACCTACCTGTCAGACAGCTTTTCATGAGATCTAACGCCCACTTCGAAAAACAAAATTCCAGCCTTAACTTACGCAAGAGAAGAGCGTGATCCACTGAGTCAAACGCTTTGGTGAAGTCGTGAAGCAACAGGACAGTGACCTTCCTCCGCTCGAAGCCCTTCAGCACATCATTCGACACTTTCAGCAACGCAGACGCAGTACTGTGACGCGCGCGGAAACCAGATTGATAAGGACACAGAAGACTATGCTCGTCGAGAAAATCCACTATCTGCACTTTCGCAGTTTTCTCTAACGCCTTCGACAGGGCTGGGAGGATACTGATAGGACGATAATCCTTCGCTCGCTTCCAGCATTGGGGGAATACCGACCTCATTAAGACCTGGTTGAAGACATGCGTGACACACGGCAGAATCACCGGGAGTAGCATCCTGACGAATGTGATGGGAATTCCGTCTAAACCTACGGCGTCAGACTTGATCCTCATAATAGAATCAGCCACCTCGTTCAGAGTAGCGTTCCTGAACGAGAAGGAAGCGTTAGGTAATATCCCTGGACGCCTGGGCAGTGGGGGCACTACGGGTACATGGGCAAAGTCCTCCACAGGCGAGCTAAGATAAGAATTGAACTCGTCCGCCGTAAATGCAGGCTTGACATATTCCCTCTTCGACGATACAATCCCCAACCTACGCAGATTGCTCCAGACCCTTTTACAGCCCAGGCCATTGTCGAACCACGGCTCGTAATACTTAAACTTGGTCGTTCGGATGAGTTGTGTGCATCTATTCCTCAACCTAAGATATTCAACCAACCTCGCTTCCGTAGGATCAGACTTGTAGAATCTGTAGGACACATCCCTCTCGATCATCGCTCTTCTAATGTCTTCGGTCATCCACCTCATGACGGACGTTGCAGCCGCCGTAGTCGACTTCATGGGTATCTCAGGGGCATACTTATCGAGAAGATACTGCAATTTGGAATTGAAATCTGAAACCGCAAAGTCAACGTCCAACGAAAGGTACACAGAGTTCCAGTCAAGGTTATGCGCTTCCCACAGCAGCGAATCCCGATCTACACGGTCCAGCCTCCTAACCAGCTTCGTCCCAGCATCAACAGCACTGAGCTCACAAGCGTAGGTCATCGCGAGAACATCATGAGCAGAAAGCCCGGTGCCAACCTGATTGTAGAACATCATCTTGCTGAAGTCGTTCACCACGAAATATTCGATCTGCGATGGCCTGTAACCCGGAGGATAATGGGTTGGGGATCCTCCTACAGTTCGCATCGAGTACTTACGAATGAGGTCAAAGAATCTACAGTTGGAGCACTTAACTCGCACGCAATCCGCACAGCGGCCGTGAGCAGTGTACAGCAAGTTTTGGTTAAAGTCGCCGGCAAGAATCACATCCTCATAATTAGGAGTCAGCTCAGACAGCACTTCATCTAACTCATCAATCTCATCGACGTCAGGGGCTTTATAAACTGCGCCTATAAGAATCTTCGAACCCGGGAAGATAATTTCAAAGAAAATATACTCCGTCTTAAGATTCTGCGACCTGAGAACGACCCTAGTGCTGATGCCTTCCCTGACGTATACAGCAACACCACCACTCTTTCGGAAAGAGCGATCGTTCCGCAGCAAATAGTACCCAGAGACTTCCACTGACTTGTCAAACACATAGCTCTTGTACCAAGTTGGTACAAAAAAATAGTTTTTTGCTATGTTGTAGGCAAAATTGAGGAGAACATTTTTCTCTATTTGGAGGTCAATTTTGTGTGTTCGGAGAATTTTTTTACACCGTTGCTTCGGACGGGTTTTTCAATATTGCCCAACGGGCAATTTCCAATAAAGTCTAATGTGAACGCAATATTTACTTAAATACGTTCCAGTCTTTTCGTAACATCAACTCTGTTTGCCACATCTATTCTGATACGTACGGGTCCCTTCTATGTTTTTATAGTGCTTCTCGCGTCCATTTATCTTTTAACGTTCCGTGCTCCTATATTCATAAAATATCATTGATTTCCTACACGGTCTACTTACTTGAACCAAAGTTTCATTGAAACATTCAACCACTGATTTAACGCCTTCATCAAATTTGTATATGTTCACAAAATCGTTGCTTCCTAATGTATCCAATATATTGTGGACAACATGCTTTGCTATATCTTTTCTTTGGCCAGTCATCGATCCAGACACATCAACTAAAATAATAATATCTTTGGGACTGTTGGCAGCTTCAATATACCAAGATCGTAGTCGACAATCGTATAAATCGACTTGATCATCGAAATTTTCATCTTTCCACTGTGAGGCTATTTAGACATAATTTTGATGTAAAAAAATTTGTTTTCTTCAGTGTGCAACACAAACCTGGAAATTGTCTCATAAACCCCGTAGAACTGCCGAAGAATTGCCATGAGAGTGTCGGATCTTCCATGTAATTTGCTAGAAAAATATCATCTAATTTTTCTGACCATTGGATTGCCCACAATGTGGCGTTGTCTACGAAACGAAAAAGTGAATGAATTGGCTGCCCAAGTGTTAAATCTCAAGTAATGTACCTCTATCAAAGACATTGGTTGGTATGTGGACAGAACTCATCGAAGTATTTACAGCTGTGTCAAAAAAACGTTTATTTTTCGTTAAAGTAATATACGAAGGTGGAACGTAAGGAATTTTGATCGATCGATCGTCCAAAGAAAAGTGTGTTTGATTCATCGGTGGTGCATCGTTGGGTTGTAGCATTTCTTTGGAATTATAATACGGTAAATTTGGAATAACGTCGGTGCGTTCATGCGTCAAAGCTGTATTTTGAGCAGATTCCATAATTCGCTGGAAAGATATTAATTTTCAATGCCTCCTATGGTAAAGGTTATTGTTAACTTACCCTTACAGCACTGACTTTTTGGTCGAACATATATTTCAGTTCTTGAGCCATGGGTTCAATAATTCTTTTCCCACTTTTGGGAACGATTTCCGCAGTTTTGAAACTCTAGAAATGCGTTTGTTAACACAAACTAATTATACTGAAAGTAGCGGGAAAAAGCTTCCTACAGTCACCGAAAAGCCAAAAAACGAATTCAGCATTTCCAGTGTCGTTTATCAAAAAGCATTTTGTTGCAATAAAATTTATTTGTTAAAAAATATTTGGAAATATGGTCGCGAGAATTCATACGACATAAGTGACTTTCAATTCAAAAAGAAGAAACAAAATTGTCTTGAAATGTTTTATTTTGTTCGATATAAAATTTTTTAATTTTTTTCACAATTTAAAGAATTGTTCATATCGACATAAAATTGAAGACTTTTTGAAGACCCAACACACGTCTATTGCCTCCACAATCTTCTCAAATATTGATAAGCTCAATAACAACCCTTATGTGCGATTTTTTTTATAAACTTCTTTTAATTATCATTCCAATAATTTTACAATTGTGTGCATTAGCATTAGCAAACATATTAATTTTATTTCACTTTTTTGTCTATGTTTTGTGTTGATCAGAATTCTTTCTAAGCATTTTCTAGCAAAATTTGTCTTAAAAATTTGTCAAATTTGGTATCTAAAATTTTTTCTTCTCTGAGGTACATAACATAAATAAATAAATAATGTATGATAAAGACATAAATAAACAAAAAAGTAGTAAATATGTAAAACGTAAAGGTATAGTTCATGATTGAGTCACATCGTCGTTCTATTCTATATCACAGATGATCAATTAATATAAAAAAATGGTGATATCACAGCGTATTTGTCACTTTCCATCACCAGTTTCAGTTTAATTTTCGCCTGTAATATTTTTATACATCCCGTTTCCTTCATTTCATTGGGAAGCTGATTGTATTATTGTATTATTGATATTATTATTGTTTTACTATTGTCATTTTATGCATGTTGATCATTCGTTCAGCTTTAGCCATTTCAACTACCGGTAGAAATTTCATGCTGTATAAGTACGTAGATGACGTTAGACGAGGTAATCTATATAAGGCTTTGATGCACTTACTCTGGATGGTCTGAAGTTCTTTCAATTTTCCAATGCCACATTCACCATATATCGCTAACATGTATGTTAAGTGACTGTGAACATAAGCAAAGTATGTTTGCAATCGCTTTTCCAGCGGAATATATTTAGAGTTGCGCCACATTAACGAAATGAATGGCCTTATTTGCTTTTTGACTTTATCAACATGCTTGCAGAATGTCCAGTATAAGCCCATGCCCAAGGTATTTGTATTGACGTTCCACCAAATTTGATAGTAGGGCCTATTATACTTTTGGCTGGACCGAAAGTCATATAGCACATTTTGTCAGTATTCAGTGTGAGAATGTTGCGACATAACCAGATTCGAAGTAGATCTGCGTCGTGTTGAGTCACTTGTTGTAATTCTTCGATTGTTTTGCAGGCATACATAATTACGGCGTCATCAGCATAAAGAACCAACTGACCAATAAATTTCAGTTTGAGCAGATCATTCATGTAGATAATGAAGACGAGTGGTCCAATGTTCGACCCTTGTGGAAATCCCACTTTTACAGGTTTAAAGTTGCTCACCGTGGTGCCAATACTAGTAGCAATTTGTCGATTTTCAAGAAAACTTTGCATTAGTTTGACTGCATTTTCCGATAAACCTAGTTGTTTCAACTTCATGGATAGTCTTTTCAGGTCAACTGTGTCGAATGCACGTTTTAAATCTATAAAAACCGCAACCACGAGATTCTCCCGGAAATTTGATTCAATAAAATCAACAAGTTGAAGTGACAGCTAGAACGCCGCAAAAAGCCAAGCTGATGATTTCCAACGAACAGTTTAACACTGTCAAAGTAGTTCATTAACTGTCTAATAAGTAGCTTCTCAAAGACCTTTGATAGTGATGGTAATAGTATGAGGCCTCTAAAATTATCTATGTCAGAGTCGCCTGACTTATGAATCAATTTAAGTTTCCCTTTTAACAGTTCATTAGGGTAAACCGCTGTCATTTCCAGGTTGACACAAAAGGCGATAATTGAAGAAATTTTGTGAGCTGTGATCTTAAACAGCTGAATTGGTACTCCATCAGGACCTGTCGACTTTTTGTTAGGTAGTGATACAATGGTTTTTTCAACATCAGAGGCTTTGACACTCTTAAAAGACCAATTATTATCTTTCAATTCAGGGTATAAATTGTGCATATCATCTACACTGTAACCATGTACACCAATAATTTCAACTGCCAATTTTTCCCCTGCTGTACAAAAGTGCTCACTGACGAGGTTGCATGAGTCAACAGAGCTGTTAATCGGTGTTCCTTGAATAGTAATTGCAGTATCTGTTTTGTCATCAGTTTGGTTGAAAAGAATTTCCTTATATATTTTCCACGTTTTCCGGGCATCACCAGCTGCTGATTCGATACGGTCATGCTCATAAGATGCTCTTTCCTGAAATAGATCTTCTTTACAAGCTTGTTGTGCTGTTGTTCGATAATGATATTATTCGGATAACGATACAACAGGTTATCGCTCTCTGATATCCAAAATGAGTTGCCTGTCAACGTATGGCATTTTTATTCTATGATCAGACTTGATGCTAGTACAATCACGAACAAAAGTTCCAAGGGCGATATTGAGTACATTGCCATATGAAACCAAGTTTTCGTTGCAGAGATGTTCAACTTTTGCAACAACTATATCGATATTCGGTTTTAATTTAGTCTTTTCTGGTTGCTTATGTTTCAGCTTGACAGACAGACCAATGGACGTATACAAAATGCTAATTTCTGACCTGTTATGATGAACAATTGAGAAAATGTATCTGTATTGAAGCATGTTGGTAGCACATATATCGAGAATGGTTCCTGACGAAATTCGTGTAACAGAGTCTGCTTTGATGGGATTCAAGATACCAAAACCGTGCATTTTCAACCTGTCCGTCTCTTTTGCGATCGTCTAGTAAATCCAGGCTTAAATCACACATTATCATGCACTTAGGCTTGTCCAAACAGTACAATTGCAATTCGTCTATGAATGTTCTGATGTTTTGAATTACATCACTTACAGCAATTAGGTGTAAGGTTCCTGGGTAAGTTGCAACTCTCATATCTAATTCACTTAGTTTGTTAGTCAAATGGTTGATATTCCAGTGCAGTAGGTTCATGTCGCCAGAAATGGGGACAGTAATTGAACCATCACATATACGGTTGACTCGGAGCAGATCCGCTAAGGGAGTATATTGTACGTCTTCCATCTTTTGCCTGTAGTCCTACGGAAAGTTCTGCTTTAAATTCATCAATGTGAATTAGATTATGAATTCGTTTGACTTTGCTGTTTTCTCTCATTCGTGACAAAACTTGTCCGTTATGGGTCCAGACAAATTTATATCCTCCACGCCCCCTTAACGATCGCGCGTGATTAAAAAGTTCCAGATTTTGTTGAGTCAGCTGCTCAGAGATTAAAATTGGACGTTGCTTACGTTGATGTATACCAATATCTGCAGGAAGAGTATCCTTCTTCGTACGTCTCACTTGCAGAAATTGTTGTTTGGCCTCAATTGTTGAAAACTCTATCAAAATTGGTCTGAAAGACTTGTTTGTTTTGGTTGCACTCGAAGAAATTATTTTAATGTCGACGGGCGCCCAATAAGAGCCGACGGGGATTTCAAGGTGTGAGCTGTGTTGTTTACACTAACGTCTAGGCGCGGATGACAACGTTCTTGTTCAGTAGCTCTTGCTCAGTTGATATACCAGGGGTCCAATTTTCAACAAATGGTGTAATCTCCGGCGAGAAGTGACCTGTACTCATTTCTTTCTCACGTGAGAAAAAAGTTCTCGCCTATGTCTACTCACTTTTCACCAAAAATGCTTTTCAAGCACAAGTGAGATATTCTCGCCATCTACTCGTCTGTTGAGTATATTTTGAGGTAAGTAACAAAAAATGTCATTGTGAATGAAATAATTTGATATTCTTTTGGCGCGAGTTCGTATCGGTGTCATTATTTTGTTCACTTTTGTGCTTTTTACATCAAAATTCTTCATGGAAACGATTTCCAATAAGATATAAGATGTCTTCGAAAAAAAGAAAAGCTGATGACGAAGAAAAAAATAAACGTCTCTGTACAACACAAAAAGAAATTCTCGTCGAATTTCTGGAGAAACATCCAGAGTTAAAAAGTGGAAAATTTTCCGCTACATTTACGAATAAAATAAGCACGAGTTTATGGAAAGAAGTTGCCGGTCTACTAAATGCTGTTCCATTAGCACCAATCAAAACGCATGATCAATGGCGGAAAGTATTTCTTTAATTGGAAAATTTATGTTTGATTTTTAAGCTAAAACCAAATTACAAATTTTCTGCCTCTAGTGCTGGACTGACATGAAACGAAACACCAAGCAAAAGGCATCTCGTATCAAGAAACATCAAACTGGTACGGGTGGTGGTGAAGAAACAGTCGAACAACTGAGCTTAACTCAAAATCGAATTTGCGACATACTCGGTCCAACTGCTGTTGAGGGCCACCAAGGAATACATGAGTCAAAAGCAGAGTTTGTAAGAATTTTTTCATTCCTTTCATTCATTTTAAAACAGAAAAGCAGTTTTCTGAACCCTCGGAATGAAAAATATTGTACGAAACTCGGAAAAATATATGTTTTTGACTATATTTTTGGCTGCAAACCTCACACTCGTCAAAAACATTATGTTTTTCCTAGTTACGTAAATAACTAATTTCATTGCGAGAATGGCACGTATTATAGAAATTCAGTTTCTAGGATTTCGGTGGTTCGGAAAAAGTTGATGCAACATTCAACGACTGTGACAGTTTCGCTGTTTCGGGTGACGAAGACGACAATAATGACAAAGAAAACTATGCCGTTTCGATGATAAGACGAGATCGTGTTGAAGAAAATGCATTTCCTACTGAATCTCGGAATTTAACTGCAACAGCGAATATAACACCGTCAGTTCGTATTTATTAAGGAGACAAGTGACATGCGGCTTTGACTAGTCGTACTATTATGCATGTACTAGTGTGGTTGACAGAATCCGGAATTTATGTTATATTCGACTGACTATTACTTTGAGTAATACCAAACCCATAACCCTTAAACATTCTCACCGGTGAGAAGTTTATCTCACGTGAGTTATAGGTGCAGAGATAAATTTAGGCGAGATAAAATTTCTCACTTCTTGAAAATCAATGTTTCGAGAAAACGGCATCAAAGCAGTGAGAAGAAAATTCTCACCTGTTGAAAATTGGACCCCAGTTGTAATTGACCGTTGATAAGAATTGAGTTCGTCGATCCGCTCCTTCTGACCTGCAACTATCTGTGTTAGATTCGTTACAGTTTCCCGCAGGTCGTTATTTTGAATTTTCAGCTGATCAACTATTGATTCAAGTGAAGCCAGACGAGACTCAAGTTCTGTTATTTTCCCTTTAAGCTTAGTACTTTCTGTACAATCTCATTGTACATGTTTCCAAATTTGAGATACATTGAGGTAGTTGCATACAAAATTAACTTTACATCAAATTGAGTCGAGTTAACTTGATAAATATATTGTTTCTTGGGGAAAGAATATGAGTCATGAAATATGGGAAACAAAATTCGTTTCTGTTTATGCTATGAAACTTAAAGTGTGTTAACTTATTGTTTTGATCTATATTCCTAAGTAGATCAAGATTAACGAAACAAAATGTGTAAATAAAATAACAATTTCAGTGGGCCATGAAGTATAACAGTTTCATGACAAATAAACTTTGCGGTATGAATGAGGAAATGCAATGATGACAACAAAAATGTAATAAGTTAAGAGTAGTAGGGAAAAAAGATAGAGCAAAAGACCGAATAAAGTATTGTCTAAGTACCACCATTGAGCTTTCATTTTCATCGTTCTCTGAGCTCAGGAGAACAAATCGACCAGTTTAAATGGGAACTGGTCGCAACGAAGTGTCACCATCAGAACATTCGTAAATCTGGACCTGATCGAAGGAAGTGTCCAGAATTTGCACTTTCAGTGTGCTCTCCAATCGACGATCTTGCAGTTGCTGTAGACGTAGACGAGGAACTAAGCGATGGTCGGTAATAGATGCTCTTTTTGTCACAGCAGACCGAACTGAAGAGGCTACTGCACCTTTCTTGTTCCCGGTTTTCTTCGTTGAAGTTTGATTTTGTTGAGTGGAATTTGTTACAGTTGATTGATTCTGTTTACTTCGCAGGTTGTGAGCGTTTTCCATTACAAATGGGCAAGTCCAATGCGACACCAGCGTTTTAGTAGTCAATTGATGTCATTTCATGAAATGATACAAATAAAATCAAGATTTCGCGTTGTGTTGCCCAGTGGGTATTCCAAATCAATCCCCTACCTTTTGGTGTATATTCAGAGAATAACACAAATTCGAAAATCCCGCCAAATCCAATATTGGTTTATGGGGAAATTCGGTAATGGTACATCATCAATCTTCAAATATTTATATCTGACATCCATCGAAAGTGGATACTTTTTTCTAAAATCCGAGGTAAAGTTGGACGCGACTATGGAGACAGTCGTTGTTACTGGCGGGGATTTGATTCTTCAGAGATCTCTCTTGTAGTCAGATAAATGAGTAAGCAGTCAAGCGTTGAGTATTCAAATGTTTATTGCAGTAACTCAGGTTGATTAGCTACAAATTTCTGAATCGTATACAGTAATGAGGTTATGTTCATCGGGAGTAAACTAATTAAACTTACGATTGTTTCTGACTACAATTCGGACACTTTGAAATGATAATGAATGATCGTTTGCAGCCCTAAACGATTCTATAAACAAACAATAAATTTAACACCGATCAGGTGAGACAATTATTTAGCTTACCGGTCGGTACAACGGATGAAACTATTAATTGTTCCGGAACCGTTGATTATTTCGACGGTATAGATTTTCTGTGTAAACAATCGGATTTTAAATGACGGATGAAATGCCTTTTTTGGCTAAAATACTTACAGCTAATGCAAACTCAAACGTTAAGTAAAATCGCTGCAAACGACCGATTTACTTAATCGAATATCGAAATTAAATTGATATAATAAACGTTATTTCTTGTTGAAGTTCAAATCGGAAAAGGGATAATTTTTTGACATTATAAATGATAGGACTTGAAGTTGTTTTAATTCGGAGCCGTGCGGAGACATGTTTCGGTGCTGGCAGTGTTGGCAGCAACAGTCGTCACCGACAGTCTAAACCGACTGTTTCAGATACACTTTTAAAGTAGTGCTTAAGCCTAATACACAAAATTTCGGTTTTCATACAAAAATCTTTTGTATGTGGCAAATCGCATAAACACACAAGGGCTGTTATTGAGCTTATCAATATATGAGAAGATTTTAGAGGCAATGAACGTGTGTTAGGTCTTCAAAAAGTCTTCAAATTTATGTCGATAAATGTCGAAAAATTCTGTAAATTGTGAAAAAATGAACAAATTTTATATCGACCAAAATAAAACATTTCATGACAGTTTTGATTCTTCTTTTTGAATTTAAAGTTACATTTGTCGTATGGATACACGCGACCATATTGCCAGTATTTTTTTTAACAAATAAATTTTATTGCAACAAAATGTTTTTTTTATAAACGACAGTGGAAATGCAGAATTCCTTTCTTGGCTTCTCCGTGATTGTAGGAAGCTTTTTCCCGCTGCTTCCGGATTAAATTATTCTCAACGTTACTTCTTGTACTTCCTTTCGACGTGTGATGAAGTCTCCCAAGTGCCATAGTTCTACTCCTAGTTTGTCGGCCCATGTTTTCACTCTGAAAGTGTTCCATTTTTTAGATTCACAGATTCTTGTAAATACTACATGGGGTGAAAAGTCCGCGGCCTCACATAGAGATGGCGTCATTACTTCAGAATTTTTGTTAACATTCAGTAGTACCACCCTTTACTTGTCTACAGCCAAAATTTCCTGACATTTGGTGTCATAGTTTTCGAATTACTGTCAATAGAGTGACGCAGGTTTTTGTTGTTCGTAAAAAATGGAAAATAATGAATTCCGTGTGTTGATTAAACATTGTTTCTTAATGGGAAAAAATACGGTGCAAAGCAAAGAATGGCTGGATAAGTGTTATGGCACATCTTCTCCGTCGTATACAACGGTCAAGAAGTGGCATGCTGAATTTAAACGAGGTAATACAAGCACCGATGATGCCCCACGTTCAGGACGTCCAAGTGAAGCAGTTACTGAAGAAAACATCAAAAGAATCCATCGTATTGTTTTGGCTGATCGGAAAGTTAAAGTTAGTGAAATAGCTGACATCCTCAAAATATCAACAGAACGGGTGCGACACATTTTACACGAGTATTTGGACATGAAAAAGCTTTCTGCGCGATGGGTGCCGCGTTTTCTAACAATTGATCAAAAGCAGCACCGTCTTGACGATTCAGAGCGTAATTTAGCTTTGTTCGAGCGTAATCCAACGGAGTTTTTGCGTAGATTTGTCACGATTGATGAAACGTGGATTCATTACTATACACCAGAGTCCAATAGACAGTCTGCAGAGTGGTTAGAATTTGGTCAAAGCCGACCGAAGCGCCCAAAGGCACAGCGTTCTGCAGGCAAGGTTATGGCCACGATTTTTTGGGATGCGCATGGCATAATATTTATCGACTATTTGGAGAAAGGAGAAACAATAACTGGCGAGTACTATGTCACATTATTGGAACAGCTCGACAACGAGATCAAGAGAAAACGACCGCATATGCAGAAGAAAAAGGTCCTGTTTCATCATGACAATGCACCAGCGCATTCATCCATAAAAGCAACTGTGAAACTGGACTCTTTGGGTTATGAATTACTCCACCACCCACCTTACTCTCCAGATCTGGCCCCCAGCGACTACTATTTGTTCCCAAACTAAAAGATGGCTACAGGGAAAAAGATTTTACTCTAATGATGAGGTGATATCCGAAACAGAGGCCTATTTTGCTGGGTTGGAGAAATCCTATTATACCAAAGGTATCCAAATGTTGCAGGACCGTTGGACTAAGTGCATTTCCCTTCAGGGAGACTACGTTGAAGAATAAAATTAATTTCATATGTAAAAGTTAGTTCTTTCATTGCAAGGCCGCGGACTTTTCACCCCATGTAGTATGGCTTCAATTTCAAATTTTTGAAAATAGTTTTGGAAGAATGGAAACGACAAAAACCTCTTAAAAGGTACGGTGTGACGCAGTCCTTAATTCCACTTCCAAAATCATATCGAACGATATGCTCACACGTGTATCTGTTATTCGTGATTTGGGCATTTTTTAAAGTGCTCTTAATTTCTCTTTTCATGTAGATGCTGTCATTTCTAAAGCCTACTCTATGTAAGGGTTAGTGAGGAGAGTGTGTCGGGGATTTACTAACTTGAAAGCATTAGTGAGTGTCTACACGTCTCTTGCTCGATCGCAACTTGAGTACGCATCTTGAGTACGCATCGGTCGTATGGCAATCTGACAGAGCAATGGAATCATGGCCCCACGGTAGTAAGGGTCGCAAGTCTTACACACCAAAAAATTACTAGAAATTTTTTTCGTAGACTAAGGAGCGTACATACAGCAACTTTTTGACTTCCACCCCTTAACTTCAGACCATAAAATTAGTGGACACGTATTTTTTTGTTCTTTAAAAAACCTGACCATTCCTGGGATTTCTGGGATTAAGTCGCTTCCAGATTCAGTGAGGATTACTCAAAAACTCTAAAACTATAAGGGTTAGAAGGTTGCTTGAAAGTTGTAGGGAACTAAATTTTACCTGTTTTTGGATTTTTTCGAGAAACGACCCAATCCGGGGATGTAGCCTCTTCTAGAGTTAGTGGGCCAGGAACGACAAAAATGAGAAATGAGTCTTAACTCTCAAACTATCGGAGTTAGATTCCAAAGATAAAATTGTAGAGAATTAAATTTTAGCGAACAAGTGTTTCATGCGCCGAAAGTAATTTAAAGTCGGCGGCGGCGGCGTTTTCGGCGCGTCGAGATTTTCAAACTCGTATTCAAAAGTTTTACTCGAAAATTTTTTATAATTTTGAGATAATATTTATAAATTTTATAAAACCTCATTCAAATAAATGTTTTCCATATTGTTTGAGCTTATTGAAAAATTATTTAATGTTTAACATTTAACAAGGGGTTGAATGAGATAAATCTCAGGAAATAGTCTACGTAATCCTTATCCAGCAATCGTTTTACGAGAAAGCACTGTAAGACTGGGTGGATTTTTTTTAAATTCATCCTATTGGGATGGTCCATAAGTGGACCACGAATCACAAATCTAGTGATCCTTTGTTCCCTCTTCCTTTCATCACGTAAATCAGGCCGACATCCCGAACCCGACGAGGAACTTGTCTTAGCCTTTTGGTCGTAGTTTGGGTCCTCCTGTGGGTTAAACAAATCGACCTCCAAAAGTCCTGAGCCTAAGAGAAGAGAACCTATGATGTGAAAGCCTAAAGATTACGTTTTAGTGTGCTCTGAGTTAACTTGTGACCGAATTTAGTTTTAGTCAGCTTGTGCACCCGTTCGGACGTTCTCAAAAAATTCCTCTGTTAACTGTGCTTCGTCTAGTCTGGAAAACCAATACGATCTCATCTTCGCCAGATTCAAATTCAAATGCGACACCGGTCCATGCTAAGCAATTCTCTAACCCACTTCTCATCGGGCATCGGGCCAAGACAATTCGCGTACACTTTTCATACGTATACGCTGCAATGACCAGGGAGCGACTCTATCCATTCTTCAGCGCTTTCGCGCATGCTGATATTGTCAGAAAGGCTCTGGATCGCAGCTTACTGATGCAGAGCCTTTTATAGCCAACTCATCGGTCCTCGCGGTAGTATCTATGGTAGAGTGTCCAGAAACATCTTAAAATCAACAACCAGCGTAGAGGAAACAGACGACTTGATCGCCTTGATCATCTTTTCACTAACCCTTCAGAACATTTGTGATTTCTGCTTACCACGCGCTGAACAACCACCTGACGAGAGTAAGGCCTGACTGTTTCTATGGCCTCAGAAACGGGCGGCGATGTTATTTATGTAGGCTAAATTTCCTCCAAGCTGAGTGAACTTGAGGGAACTTGCTTTGTGCTGCTTCTTTTTTGAGCCACAGTTTAAAATTCTATTGAACAACAAATACTCACAAACAACATTTTCTATGCATTGAACCAGAGACCTGCTTTTATAAGAAACCATTTTATTTCGGTTTGAAATAAGACATCAAAAAATAGTTATCCCTTAAACCATCAATTCTTTGGTTTAATAGATTGTAATTTAATAATTCCATGAGAGAACGATGCGTGCACACTGAAACGTTTAATTTTTACATATTTGTTGTATGGAAGAAAGTTTTACAGATGTTTTATCTGCAATTTGTTCATTGAACAAAAATTTGGAAAAAGCTTCGTTTAACCTGAAGTAGTCGTTCTCTCATAATCATGCATGGAACAGTAAACCATTTTTTGTAGTTTTATTCAAAACCAACCAAATTTGGTTCTACGATTAACTTAAAAACAATGGTTTTATTTACAACCTTTTATTTATGGTGCTATTTAAAACCATTATATTTTGGTGAAATATAATACTAGAAACTTTATGACGAAATGGCCATACATTTTGAAGAATTGAACGCGATTTTGTTGCTATCAAAAATAATTTTGGTATAACCGTCCATAAATATTCGATAATTTTCATTGTTATTTCATTGTTTTTTATCGAATACTTATGGACGGTACTGTAACTGTGCCTACACATAGCAATGCGAAAGTGACAGATGCGAAATTTTTCTAATACAGCAACATCAAATTTCATTCATAACTTTCGATTTATGAATGAAATTTGGAGGTGCCTAATTCGAAAAATTTCGCAGATGTCACTTTCGCATTGCTATGTAAATCTACAGTAAAAATTCTAACCATTTTTTTTTTTGGTTTCATTTAATACCATAAAAAAATAGTTTCATAATTTACCATATAAATTTTGGTTAACAATAGAACCAAAAAATAAATGGTTATTACTAGAACTGATATTTTGGAGGTTATAATATTTACCGAATTTTGAAATTCGAAATTTAGTAACAATTTAAACTACGCTGTGGCCCTATTATCTACATTTTTTAACCATTTTCGAAAAATAAAAAAATAGTGAAAAAGTATACCATGCAGGTCTTGTAACAATCTCCTTAGCTGGCTCGATACTAGGTAGACTGCTCAATATGAGGGAAGGAGAACGCTCAACTTTATCCAATCTACGTTAGATTGGATTTCTTCGTATAGATCAAACAACTTTAAAATAGAAACTTTCTTCAACTCCTACCTTACTTTCTCATCCACTTCAGCCAACTTTTCTCATCTCCATAGTTTCTCTACTCTCAGCGTATTCACATGGGGCTTGACTGATACAGGGATCGTTTGGGGGACGACTCTTCTCTTAATTCCAACCACCAAAGCAGTCGACACTATGCAACGACCAATCAATTTATTTCAGGGAACTATCATAAGGATCCAATACAGACGACTCTCCTTCTACTTTCGGCCACCAAAATTATCGACATAATGCATGACCAACCAACTTAATTTAAGGATTCAATGAGGATCTTTATTGGAACGACTCTCCTTCTATTTTCCGTCACGAAATGATCGAAAGAGTGCAACGACCAAACAATTCCCTTCAAGGGCGATGTATGACCAAACGATTCTCTTACGTTGCAAAGATAAATAGCTCCGTTCTACTTCTTTCAGTAGGGTCGTATGAATGCCAATAGATTTATTTTATCGAATACTTTATTAACAAACTATAATTCTTACTTTGAACATAACTTTCTAATCGTACGACCTTTGTATAAATTTGAATATTCTCCACTGAGGGATGATATGCTGTTGTGATATGACTTGCGAACAGCGCAAAGGATCGTCTAAAAACTCTCGAATACAATCAATGAACTCCTCTTTATAGAGTGGATTTCGTATAATTAAGGCGCGAATTGATTTCTTTTATTTCTTTAGTACACTTGGTTTTGACGCTCTTGCTTTGCGTTAACATAAGCGGTGTGAGTCGATTCAGGATTCTTCATTTGAAATTGTTAATGATAATTTTTGATAGTGATTTAAGTATTGAACTTTCTCTTTCATCGATACAATTTGTTGGTACATACGACCGAAGTAAGGAAAGTGGAGAACGAGATATATATAATTTTGGTGGCCGAAAGTAGAAGGAGAGTCGTCTGTATTGGATCCTTATGATAGTTCCCTGAAATAAATTGATTGGTCGTTGCATAGTGTCGACTGCTTTGGTGGCTGGAATTAAGAGAAGAGTCGTCCCCCAAACGATCCCTGTATCAGTCAAGCCCCATGTGAATACGCTGAGAGTAGAGAAACTATGGAGATGAGAAAAGTTGGCTGGAGTGGATGAGAAAGTAAGGTAGGAGTTGAAGAAAGTTTCTATTTTAAAGTTGTTTGATCTATACGAAGAAATCCAATCTAACGTAGATTGGATAAAGTTGAGCGTTCTCTTTCCCTCATATTGAGCAGTCTACCTAGTGTCGAGCCAGCTAAGGAGATTGTTACAACCTCAACCGGGATCCCTCGCGCAAAATTACCGTTGATCTTATGCGTAATTTGCGCGCCTAGACATATTTTTTTATTAGTGAAAAGAAATTTTTCAAACTGGATAGTTTGAACTTTTTTACGCGCTGTTGAATGTTAATATTTTCTTAACCGAAAGAACGTTTGGTGTTACCGTCGCGCGGTCCTGGTTTCCTTCGTAAATTATTAAAATTACATCACGAAGTGATATTCTCATGCCCTTCGCAATTTTGGTTGAATTGCCAAGCCTAATAAATAAAATTTTAAAGAGTAGAAATCCATTTGAAATTTCAAGACAAGATCGTCAAATCCCAACAAAAACCTTTTAAAAGGTATAGTGTGACGCAGCCCTTAATGTCTACTTCCAAAATTAATGATATCAGTGGAGGTGACGCTTGCGCTGAAAATACGCATACATTTCCTTGACGACAACGTTACGCTGAGTTCAAAATATCGCGTCACAAATGCCAGTGTGTGACGCAGTCACTTTACCTTTTAAAAGGTTTTTGTTGGAATATCAGTAGTTTTGGAAGTTTTTTGTTTTTTGACCCACTTCTGCGCCTCAACGACCCCACTTTCTATTCATCAAAATGATGCGCAAGTCAATATCTATCGATTCCGACGAAAAAAAATTTTTGGCGAAAACTTTCGCCTCTATTCTATTCTATTCATCAAAATGATGCCCAAGTCATCTATCGAACTTTCCCGAAGGAACCAACTCTCCAGCTATTCTAATTCAGAAGATAGCAAAAATTCCAAGATGGCGTCACTTTGACAGTTGGCAGCCATTTTCTTAGGATAACGAAAAAATTCTCCTCTCTATAACTCTATAACTCTATAATAATCTCTATAACTTTCCCGAAGAAACCAACTCTCTGGCTATTCTAATTCAGAAGATAGCAAAAAATTCAATATGGCGCCTTTTCGACACCCGGCAGCCATCTTCTTATGACCCC
>CM055404.1:90158832-90208136 GCA_029228625.1 Pseudolycoriella hygida
GGGGTCATAAGAAGATGGCTGCCGGGTGTCGAAAAGGCGCCATATTGAATTTTTTGCTATCTTCTGAATTAGAATAGCCAGAGAGTTGGTTTCTTCGGGAAAGTTATAGAGATTATTATAGAGTTATAGAGTTATAGAGAGGAGAATTTTTTCGTTATCCTAAGAAAATGGCTGCCAACTGTCAAAGTGACGCCATCTTGGAATTTTTGCTATCTTCTGAATTAGAATAGCTGGAGAGTTGGTTCCTTCGGGAAAGTTCGATAGATGACTTGGGCATCATTTTGATGAATAGAATAGAATAGAGGCGAAAGTTTTCGCCAAAAATTTTTTTTCGTCGGAATCGATAGATATTGACTTGCGCATCATTTTGATGAATAGAAAGTGGGGTCGTTGAGGCGCAGAAGTGGGTCAAAAAACAAAAAACTTCCAAAACTACTGATATTCCAACAAAAACCTTTTAAAAGGTAAAGTGACTGCGTCACACACTGGCATTTGTGACGCGATATTTTGAACTCAGCGTAACGTTGTCGTCAAGGAAATGTATGCGTATTTTCAGCGCAAGCGTCACCTCCACTGATATCATTAATTTTGGAAGTAGACATTAAGGGCTGCGTCACACTATACCTTTTAAAAGGTTTTTGTTGGGATTTGACGATCTTGTCTTGAAATTTCAAATGGATTTCTACTCTTTAAAATTTTATTTATTAGGCTTGGCAATTCAACCAAAATTGCGAAGGGCATGAGAATATCACTTCGTGATGTAATTTTAATAATTTACGAAGGAAACCAGGACCGCGCGACGGTAACACCAAACGT
Organism: Pseudolycoriella hygida; assembly: GCA_029228625.1. Taxonomy (NCBI): domain Eukaryota; kingdom Metazoa; phylum Arthropoda; class Insecta; order Diptera; family Sciaridae; genus Pseudolycoriella; species Pseudolycoriella hygida. Next base: position 90,159,649 of record CM055404.1, read on the forward strand.
TCTTTCGGTTAAGAAAATATTAACATTCAACAGCGCGTAAAAAAGTTCAAACTATCCAGTTTGAAAAATTTCTTTTCACTAATAAAAAAATATGTCTAGGCGCGCAAATTACGCATAAGATCAACGGTAATTTTGCGCGAGGGATCCCGGTTGAGGTTGTAACAATCTCCTTAGCTGGCTCGACACTAGGTAGACTGCTCAATATGAGGGAAAGAGAACGCTCAACTTTATCCAATCTACGTTAGATTGGATTTCTTCGTATAGATCAAACAACTTTAAAATAGAAACTTTCTTCAACTCCTACCTTACTTTCTCATCCACTCCAGCCAACTTTTCTCATCTCCATAGTTTCTCTACTCTCAGCGTATTCACATGGGGCTTGACTGATACAGGGATCGTTTGGGGGACGACTCTTCTCTTAATTCCAGCCACCAAAGCAGTCGACACTATGCAACGACCAATCAATTTATTCCAGGGAACTATCATAAGGATCCAATACAGACGACTCTCCTTCTACTTTCGGCCACCAAAATTATCGACATAATGCATGACCAACCAACTTAATTTAAGGATTCAATGAGGATCTTTATTGGAACGACTCTCCTTCTATTTTCCGTCACGAAATGATCGAAAGAGTGCAACGACCAAACAATTCCCTTCAAGGGCGATGTATGACCAAACGATTCTCTTACGGTGCAAAGATAAATAGCTCCGTTCTACTTCTTTCAGTAGGGTCGTATGAATGCCAATAGATTTATTTTATCGAATACTTTATTAACAAACTATAATTCTTACTTTGAACATAACTTTCTAATCGTACGACCTTTGTATAAATTTGAATATTCTCCACTGAGGGATGATATGCTGTTGTGATATGACTTGCGAACAGCGCAAAGGATCGTCTAAAAACTCTCGAATACAATCAATGAACTCCTCTTTATAGAGTGGATTTCGTATAATTAAGGCGCGAATTGATTTCTTTTATTTCTTTAGTACACTTGGTTTTGACGCTCTTGCTTTGCGTTAACATAAGCGGTGTGAGTCGATTCAGGATTCTTCATTTGAAATTGTTAATGATAATTTTTGATAGTGATTTAAGTATTGAACTTTCTCTTTCATCGATACAATTTGTTGGTACATACGACCGAAGTAAGGAAAGTGGAGAACGAGATGCATAATGAAGTTGGAGCGGATTTATATAGCGATAATAATGAGATCAACTGGTCTCATTATAGTCTCTGCATTGAACCTCACTTATGCATTATTGAAGTGGTGATAAATAAATTTGTTTATTAAAAATGACATTGCCTAGAAAATCGAAAATTTTCTCGTTAACTTAGACAGTCGATAGCATCCTGAGTGGTTGGAATAATTGAATAAAATGAAATGTTATACAGATCTCCCTCGTTTTATGCGGATTCGGTTATATGCGGTTTTGACGGGTTTGAAATATGCGACGTAGCTTCGGGTATATGCGCGTTATGTGTTACCAGATGTGTGTTAAATTTTGACAAGAAAGAACAATAGAGTTTAAACGAAAAATAAATTTTTAAAATGCGCAATTGACATAACCTTATCATTTATTTTGGATTTTTAATGGGAGTAAGTGCGGGATTTGTGAACAGCTCCTTTTCCTTGGAGCGTGAAATACTTTATAAACAGCAATGCATAGAAATGGTGGTGCAGTGATCTAACAATTGTACTTCTGTATCTGAAGAACATTCGCTACATTGACTAGATTCAATTTTGGAATTTGTGAATCTGTCGGGTGGCACACTGAAATTTCGCCACTTCGTCCTTCGGCCTCTAAATCTCATTCGCTGAAAAGTCTTTTAGCATTCCACAGGAATAAAAGCAATGTGTGACGAGTTGCAGAAAATGAACTGATAATTTTTGTAACGATATGTGAAAACCAGTGAAGCGTGTTTAATAAACACATTGTGTGAAAACAAATCTGAACTTTATCACGAATTTTATAAATTTATGCAAAAAAATGATTTGATAGATTTTCATGTCTACGGAGACTACGTTACGGAGACGTTATAAGATGAAAACTCATTTGTTGTTACTACACATATAATACATGTAATACATTTTTAATGTCAAATGTTGATAACGGTATTAAGCTCGAATTATGCGGTTCGAAGATATGCGGTACGAAAACACCGCATAAAACGCGGGAGATCTCTAAAAGACCTTAAATCGAATTATAGATACAGGAACGGAAAAGTGAAAACCGACAAATTTCTGATTTATCATACGAATTAATTATACAAATCAGAAACTTTTCCGTTCCTGTACTAAGGCACAGTTTTTGAGTTGGAAAAATGCCTGCAAAATGAGAGTTTACATTGATTTTACACTAGACTTGAAAAATATTTGGCATTTTTGAAGATATTTTTGCGTATCTGTGTATTCATCTGCAAAACTAAAAGAATTTCTCCATATCTTCTACTGTATGTCCAATACAAAATATTAGGAACGGAATCATGTGCAGCTTTTCATAGAAATTGTTTAATCTGGTATATATATACTCATATCTTGTATATAGTTTGTAGAGAGGGGTGAGATAACTCAGAATTCGTCTTACTCTCCTATTCAAACTATGAAGTTCGTCTTAGTGTTCTCTACGTATCTATCTCGTAGTTCGAAGAGAAGAGTAAGATGAATTCTGAGTGTATCAAATATTACTAATTATAAAATTCAAAAGTTTGTCTGTCTGTTCGTCTGTTTGTATATTGTCGGTCACAAATTCTCAGCGTGAATCAACATACGTCCGACCTGCTTGAAGAGTTCCGAGGAACTAAAGCAAAGTGTCGTTTTGCATTGCCTTTTATAAGCCAAAAGCCAAAGAAAAGGCAATGCAATAGTAGATTCCCATGTGAATTTACATACGTCCAACCTGCTTGAAGAGTTCCGAGGAACTAAAGCAAAGTGTCGCTTTGCATTGTCTTCTATGAGTCAAAAAAAGGCAATACAATAGCAGATTCCCATGTGAATCTACCTTCGTCCGACTTGCTTGAAGAGTTCCGAGGAACTAAAACAAAGTGTCGTTTTGCATTGCCTTCTATGAGTCAAAAAAAGGCAATGCAAAAGAAGATTCCAATGTGAATCTATTGGTGCCGCTACAAATCCGGAGGCACAAAATCCAGAGGCGTCAAAATCCAAACGAAAAATCCGGAGGCTACAAAATGAGGATGCTACAAAATCCGGAGGCTACAAAATCCGGAGGCGTCAAAATCCGGATACGTCAAAATCCGGTGGCGTCAAAATCCAGAAGAAAATAAAAAATCAGGATAAAATCTGGACGAAATATGTATTGTTATTTACAGCAGCTACAGTTTATTTATACGAATTGTGTTATGAAGATGTATTGCTGCGCCGCAAGCCGGGAATAAAATTAAAAAAAAGAGGGATCGAGGGGCGGCAGCCCCCGCATAGGGGGTCAACGGGGAATATCCCCCTTGCGGGGTCTAAGGGGCAGAGCCCCTAGCGGGGTTTGGGGCAGAGCCCCTAGCGGGGTTTGGGGCAGAGCCCCATACAAATATGGCCGCCTGCAGGGTGTAACTAAGTCCGCCGCAGGCGTGGGGGTGAGGGGGCAGAGCCCTACAATATTAAATATAATTACGACCGTCACGTCGCCAATGAATTACAATCATTCATTCACTGTGATATATTTTAAGTTAAATGTTAAATTTGTTAAAAATTCAAAATGCAGTACTGTACTATATACTTAGTATTAATAAAAATCCGGAGGCAACAAAATCCAGACGCAACAACATCATCAGGATTTTGATGCCTATTGATTTTGACGCCACCGGACTTTGACGCTTCCGGATTTTTTAGTCTCCGGATTTTTTGTCCGGATTTTGACGCCTCTGGATATTGTGCCTCCGGATTTTGTAGGGGAGCCGAATCTATCTCCGTCCGACCTGCTTGAAGAGTTCCGAGGAACTAAATTAATTTACTGTTTTGCATTGCCTTTAATAACCCAAAAAAGCAATGCAAACCTCGCTTAGGATGGCAAGAGAAATCAACAAGGGAAACCTGGAGGCAGAGAAAGAAAGACGTTCCTTTTGTTAGAGTACCGTGACCGCAGTGAAGCAGTCCCCTTCAAAAATAGAGCGTTCTTAGAACAGTATCGCCATCCGCACCTAGCATCATCTTTCAACGATGCTTTAGCGCTGGACATCACCAAACGGCGATACTTTCAAGCAAATTGAACAGAGGTCTTTATACATTTCAATGTTGAGGCTTCCGATGTAATATGTATTCGACGTAATTCCCTTGACTGAAAGTCAAAGGGTCTTATGAAAATAAATACCTATGAGAAAAATGTATGATATCTACATGAAAAACCTTAAATACCTGCAAAAAATTTCCCTTGTTAGCACGATAACTTGAGTAATTCCTAACCAATTTTCCAAATCCTTTTTTTGATCCCTTCGGAATTAAATTCCCGAGGTTAAGTTCGAAGATGGGCTATGTGGGACTACAGATCTGGAAGTTATTCCGGAAAAACCGATTTTTTTTGTTTTTTTCTGGAGTACTTGAAAAGTATTAGAATGATACATCGAAATGTAGTAGAATGAAATATAGAGAAAATTAAATTTGTTGGTTTGCTCAATGCAACAGTAACAGTCTCTTATGGATGTAAGTGTATAAAGTTTATAGCTAGTTACACAGTCATGGACAACTATCAAGTTGATAGTCAGACAACTATCAAGTTGATAGTCAGACAACTATCAAGTTGATAGTTAGACAACTATCAAGTTGATAGTTGGACATCTATCAAGTTGATAGTTAGAAAACTATCAAGTTGATAGTTAGACAACTATCAAGTTGATAGTTAGACAACTATCGAGTTGATAGATGGACAACTATCAAGTTGATAGTTGGACAACTATCAAGTTGATAGTTGGACAACTATCAAGTTGATAGTTGGACAGCTATCAAGTTGATAGTTGGACAACTATCAAATTTATAGTTGGACAACTATCAAGTTGATAGTTGGACAACTATCAAGTTGATAGTTGGACAACTATCAAGTTGATAGTTGGACAACTTTCAAGTTGATAGTTAGACAACTATCAAGTTGATAGTTAGACAACTATCAAATTGGTAGTTAGACAACTATCAAGTTGATAGTTAGACAACTATCAAGATGATAGTTATACAACTACCAAGTTGATAGTTAGACAACTATTAAGGTGATAGTTGGACAACTATAAGTTGATAGTTAGACAACTATCAAGTTGATAGTTGGACAACTATCAAGTTGATAGTTGGACAACTATCAAGTTGATAGTTGGACAACTATCAAGTTGATAGTTGGACAACTATCAAGTTGATAGTTGGACAACTACCAAATTGATAGTTGGACAACTATTAAGTTGATAGTTGTACAACTATCAAGTTGATAGTTAGACAACTATCAAGTTGATAGTTGGACAACTAACAAGTTGATAATTAAATAAGTATCAACTTGACAATCATCTCAGAGGAATTTTGACAGTGAGGTAGCAATAGCAATGTTGATCTTGCATTTGTAATTATGCAAAATATTCGATTAGAAATTATATTTTGTATGTGTGAGACTTACAACCGGTTGACAAATTACGAATTCAATATCAACATTGCTATTGTTATCTCACTGTCATAACAATATTGGCCTAATCGTCTGGTAGTAAGGATTGGAACAGTTCAGGTCGACCTGATCAGTTTCAACTCAGGTCACGACCTGATTACTGACCTGAACCTGATTTTGAGATTCAGGTCCGACCTGAATGTAACCTGAAACCTGAAAAATTTGATCAGTTTGACCTGAAACCCACTGGTTATTTTGACAAAATATAATTAAAACAACTGAATTGCAAATTGAAGTAATGTTCGATCAGCTTTAAATGCTCTCGCTGCATGTGTGTTAAGATAGCCTAAATACAAAATTTCTTACGTAACGACGTACGGATATTACGACTTAAGTTCCTTAGTACTTTATTTTGGAACGAGGTTTTCTACAACCTTCATAGTTGACTCAATCATTTCCAAATACTTGAAAATGTTGGTACAAACCCAGTTTCATATTACTTTTTGTATGAAAGCTTGCACATCTACAGGTACATAGTACAACGTTTCTAGTTTCATTGAAAACTTTGTACCTGCTCGTTTCGACGTTTTAGTGCTTACAGAAAACGAAGCAAAGTCGAAGTGGCAGATTAAAGAAAAACCTTTTCGCTCTGACGGCTCGCCTGAACTTATTGATAGCCACCGAAACGCCCAGTAATGTCGTTTCTGGCAGCCGGACTTTTCGGCGCTTGTTTTACCGTTTACAGATGGTACAGTACTCGCTATAACAAAGAAACGTCGTAGGGAGGAGTTACAAGGTTTTCTATGAAAGTGAACACCTTGTACCTAGTTAGTAAAAAACTCGCTATAGCAAGTAAACGTCGTACTGAGCAGGTAGAAGGTTTTCTATGAAACTACCCAGCATTTTCGTATATTTGGAAATGATTGAGTCAACTATAAAGGTCGTATCAAACCTAGAACTTAAGTACTTACTGAAGAAATTTTAAAATTGTGCTGCTCACTGTCTCATCGATTCTATTATTTGACCCAATCAAAAAATTATTTATCTTACAAATCCGTGCGAATATTGAAATTCAAGTTCAAATCATGAAATCTATTTACGTCTTTTGACATGTTACTCTAAATTTATTAACATTAAACCCTAATTCACGCATTCAAACGATTTCAGGTCAAACAAGTTGATCAGGTTCAGTTCAGGTTCGACCTGATATCATCAGGTCAGGTTCAGGTTGAGGAAATGTCGACCTGAACCTGACCTGAAAACTTCAGGTCAACAGGTCTGACCTGACCTGACCCACTCTGATCCTTATCTGGTAGACATTGCAGAGAAAGTAGGTTTTTAGACTCGTACGAAGTTATCGCCAGAGTCTATTAGAATTGTTTTAGTCAATTAAATTGTTTTATCTCCTATAGTGACAAAGTAAGATTCCTATTCGATTGATACTGGTTAGTTGATATTGTAGTTAGTTGATAGTAGTTAGTTGTTATTTTAATAGTTTGTAGCTAATTGCTAATAATAGCTGATAGTTAATAATAATTTGATAGTTGACAGTTTCATAGTAGATAGTAGATTATCGTTGATTGCTGATACTCAACTATTGAGTGATTAGTCAACGATCAGGTTCATAGTCAACTACCAACTAAAGTCAATAGTCAACTATCAAGGTGAGAGTGAACTATCAAGTTGATAGTCAACTATCAAGTTGATGGGCAACTATCAAGCTGATAGCTAACTATCAAGTTGATAGTCAACTATCAAACTGATAGCCAACTATCAAGTTGTCAATAAAATGAGCTATAAATAAGAAACCTCGACAATTATTTATTACGCATATTTCGATCAGAAGTCATCTCCGTCATTATTATCAACAATGAAGTTGATAGTCATCTATCAAGCTTATAGTCAACTATAAAAACGAAGCGGGAGTAAACATTTCTATCAGTCGAGAATCAGCTTTTGTAGGGCAAACTTCGAAAGCTCAGTAAGAACTCAAAAAATGACTTCGAAAGAAATTTTTGAAGAAATAAAAAAATAATCAAGAAGTGGAGGTATTAGCACAACCTGATAGTTTACTAACTATGAACTTAATCTCTGACTAACTAGGAACTTGATAGTTGTCAAGTCGACTAACTAAAAACGTGATAGTTTGTATTTTATCGTCTTGTTTGTATTTTGCATTGCATAGTTGACTTACTATCAACTTGATTGTTGACTATCAACTTGATTACTGACTATCAGCTTGATTGTTGACTAACTATGAACATGATAGAACTTAATAGATTGACTATCTAATTGATAGTTAACTTTGTATCAAGTTATCCATCAAAAGTTGTTAAACTGTCGATAGTCTTACCAGTGCGACGTTTGCACTTGCCCAGTTTAATTATATGTCCTCAAGTAGAAAATAACTATCAAAGCGGATGGTCGACGATCAAGTTGGATAGTACACAAAAATAATGGTTTTGCAAACAAACATTTTAAATAAAGCATTGAGGAAGTATCGTTGGAAAAACTAATTAAAAACTTTTACGAGTGCGATGTTTGCGGGGCGAGCAAAGCGAGGTCCGTAATCGCACGAGTTTAATTATTTGTTCACGATTGGAAAATAACTATAAATTCGGATAGTAAATGTTCATAATCGATCAGCAACTATCAAAGTGGATGGTCAACTATTAAGTCAGTTATTAAAGTTGGACAGTACACAAAAACAATTGTTTTGTGGACAAAAATTTTAAAGAAAGCATTGTAGAAGTGTCGTTGGAAAAAGCAATAAAAATCTTTTACAGTGAAATATTACAATTTAAATGCTGGGAACGCCAATAACATTGACAAGTTTATATTTCATACATTGGCTTATTTCTATTTGTCCTTAGCTCTACAAGTGTGAAGTTTGCGGTCCGAGTGAAGCGAGGTCCGTAATAGCACGAGTTTAGTTATTTGTTCATAAATAGAAAATGTGGCAGATATTCATTTAATAAATGGACGATGAACTATCAAAGTGAACAGTTTTTATATGAAAAATAAAAATAAAACAGTGAATCCGCGTTTAAACAGAATGCAGTGAATTTACAATAATTAATATAAATTGAAAAATATTGCTGTTGATATAAATGAACAGAATTTTAAAAATCTAAATAGTCCAAATTCATGTAATCATTCTTCGAATGAACAAAGCAGTTTTGTGACCGTATGGTCATTTCCAACAAATGTCAACTTTCATACTTATTCCGTTCCTTCGAAGTTATGGCTTCATATTTTCGCTTTCACCCCGTGGTATGAAGTTTGTTATTTTCGTTTTTCTTCAGCTGATAAAAACTATTTTCCTCGCTGTCACTGCCACCATGCCAAGACAACTATGAAATGAAAATATTCAATTTCATTTGTTTTACTTGGTATTTAATTGAATGAAATATAGTTTAAAAAATAAATTGAACAGCGTTCTTGTAGTAGGGTATGCTTCTCTCCATTATAATGAAAAAGTAAAAAATCAGTTTCACCTTGCTCCGTTTTCTGAAGAACTACACATAAACCTTACACTCGCAAAAGTTCATCAATTCGTCATCCCAAAATTCTATTCGCAAACAATTAATTTAGCTCGTGTGATTACGGTCCTCGCTTCGCTTGGCCCGCAAACTTCGCACTCGTTTTCAACATTTTTAACTTAGCAATTGAATTAGAAACATGATTTTTTTTTATATTTTTAAATCATTCTTTAGGTTGTATAAATCGAGTAAACAGCAAAGGAAAAAATTTAGAGTCCTTCAATTATTTTATAAGAATCCCGAAATCGATTTATTTTGAGCTCTCAAAAACTAATTTGCCTGCTGTCAGCCTGGGAGTTGCGGGAAAAGTGAGAAAGTAATAGACATAAGCAAATTCGAATATTTAGAAGCAAAATTAACATAAGCTCTTAAAATGTGTGCAGTTCCAAGTTTTTTGTCATCATTAATCCATCTTCTCATTTAGAATGAGATTTGCAATATTGTCTAATTCGGATGACATGCAACCTACCACAACACTTTCCTTATGGTTTCTCTCGCATACATCTTTTCAAGAACTAATATTTTTGTTTAAATATTTTTCATAGTAGTCATATTGGTCGCGTCTAACACAGTAAAATGTACGGACATCTAATATTTTCCAATGTCAAACTCATTGTAAACAATAATGTTTGCTTACTTTCAGTTTCGTTTCAATAGAAGGTAACTCAGTTGTTGCTTAGAAATGATTAAAGTTAGGGATTTTGAAGAATTCGTTGTTTTTTACCCTTTTTTTGGGCTCTGTATGTGACTAGATGCTGAGATGTGACCTGATTTTTTGTTTGTTTCACTTTTTATATCTATAAAAACATTTTAAACACAAAAAATCCGAGATGTGAAATTCGATTTTCACATTTCACATTTCACATATGTGAAAAAAATATGTGAAGTCACATAATTTTCAAGTGGCACATTTGTCGTCGGCATTGAACTTTTCGTCTATATTATTGGACATCTCAAATCTTTATGGTAGAATGTGCCGAGATGTGACCTAAAGTAACACAATAAAGTAGTTTGCATATGAAAATGTGAGTGGTGAAAGTGGCTTAATTTGCCTTTTTTCGTCACATTTGCCAGATGTGAACGTCACATTTCCATATATAAAGTACTTCATTGTGGGACTTTAGGTCACATCTCGGCACATTCTACCATAAACTTTTCAGATGTGCAAAAATATCCATAAAAAATCTTAAGCTGACGTCAAATTTGCCGTTTGAAAATTATGTGTTTCACATTTTACTCACATATTTTCACATAAAAAAAATGTGAAATGTGAAATTCACATTTTCGATTTTTTGTGTTTGAAATGTTTTTACACATACAAAAATTAATACAAACCAAAAATTAGGTCACATCTCAGCAACTGAAAGCATCCACGGCTCGAAAACTGACACAATAATGGATAAATATGAAAATTGTATTCTTCTCTTAAAACGGTGCAGATCTATGATTTTCTTTATTCTGACTGTTCTATGTAACATATGAAAATTCATTTTTTGACAAATATAACAATTTTTAAGAGTCACTTCGCATCGCACGCATGTCAGCTCCAGGCAATGCACCAGAAAATAAAATTACTTAATATTGCGGTGAGTTTTTTTACTGTAAAAATTACAAGGAAGGAACTTAAGAAGTTAAAAAGAAACAAGTTCAAACCTCGGTATTTTACTTCAAAACGCTTTCGAGATGACAAATGTTTCGCAGCTACTTCATATTTCTGTAATAAACGAATGTGTCAAACAATTTCACAGATGTCAGTGCTGACTATTCGAATCGACTGATGTCCATCAATTGTTCGCGTTTCCCGCAACTCCCTGTCGTCAGTTTGACGAAAAAAGTTTTTTTAAGTTGGCATTATATCTATTCACATAAATCACACTTATGCATTTTGATGTAAATTAATTTGATACGAATAAAAGCAGCAAAGCTAAGTGAAGAGAATGGCACAGTGAAATTATTTTGGCTTAGTACGCTGAAGTATTGAGGTGACTTGTTTTCAAATCATGGTCATAATTTTTTTTTTGAAATTAAGGCCCATAGCTTGTGTGCTAAAATATAGTCTACATTTAGGCGCTCAAATATTATATTTTTGCTGATATTCGTGGACAAAGACGCAGTTTCAAAAAAGTAAGTCAGCATTTCCCTTCCTAAAAATGTTGCCTTTTAATAGACACTAAACTTATTTTTTGGGATCCTACCTACTCTGAGAACGGCGAAAAAAGCATAAAAATTTGCACAAAAACTCGTCGTTCTGAGACAAGGTTAAATCCCAAAAAATAGGTTTAGTTGCTTTTAAAAGGCAACATATTTAGAAAGGGAAATGCTGACTTATTTTTTTGAAACTGCATCGTCCACGAATATCAGCTAAAATATAATATTTGAGCGCCTAAATGTAGACTATATTGAGGCGCTCAACTAATATACTTTCGCTGATATCAGTGGACAAAGACGCAATTTCAAAAAAGTAAGTCAGCACTTCCCTTCCCAAATATGTTGGCTTTCAATAGCAACTAAATTTATTTTTTGGGATCCAACTTACTCTGAAAACTTGGAAAAATATGGTTAAATTTGCACAAAAACTAGTCGTTCTGAGACTAAGTTCAATCTCAAAAAATGAGTTTAGTTGCTCTTAAAAGACAACATATGTGGGAAGGGAAATGCTGACTTGCTTTTTTGAAACTGCATCTTTGTCCACGTATATCAGCGAAAGTATATTAGTTGAGCGCCTAAATGCAGACTATATTTTAGCACACAAGTTATGGGCCTTAAGCTACTTATTTTTTTTAGTGGAATAAGCATTTATAAAAATATCACTAAACACAAAAAAAATTTCATTGCGACTGAACTTCGTATATATGGACAAATAATTTGTTTACTTGTAAACAGTTCGGTAAATAAAATATTTGTCTATCTATGCGAAGTTCAATCGCAGTGAAATTATTTTTGTGTATATTGATATTTTGATGGATGTTTTTTCTACTAACAAAATTATAGGTAGCTTGGTTTCAAAAAAAAAAAAGTTATGAACAGGATTCGAAAACAAGCCACCTCAACACTTCAGCGTACTAAGCCAAATAATTCCACTGCCCCATTCTCTCCACTTAGTTTAGGTGCTTTTATTCGTATCAGATGAATATCCAAAAGAATGTATGTGTGACGCCGAACTTCTGGTAAAGAAAATGTTGCTGTGCTTTTATTTTTTTTGTGGTGCTATTGTTATTGAGAATTATGTGCTGTGGAATGTTTTTGGCGCAAAATATTCGAACACGTAATTGGAATTTGAATTATAAAAAAATCTAAACATTTTTTTCATATGTCGTAGAAGTTCGAAAATAGTAAATCGGAATAAATTATAAAAACAAAAACTTTCATTTTTAATTAAATTATGTTTGTGAACAAATTATTTTAATTAAGCGTTTACGACGCTCGCTTACCTGCGCACGCAAATCTCCCTCTCGCAAAAGTTTGTCAATTCAGAACCTAAATTATATTCGCAAATAATTAATTTAACTCTCTTCGCTCGGCCCGCAAACCTCACACTAGTACAAGTTTGTCAATTCAGCACCCCTAAATTAATTTAACTCATGTTATAGTCAACTATCATTGGGATAGCTAAGTATCATGGTGATAGCTAACTATCATGGTGATAGTTAACTAAAATGGTGATAGTCCACTATAATGATGATAGTCAACTATAATGGTGATACTCAGCTATTAGTTAATTTTACTATGCCGTTTTAGCGGACGGGGAACTATATTAACACCCAAATTTATTTTCCCCCAATTTGGGCAAATGCACGAAATTTATTTTCTACAATGTTTATTATGAACTTTCGTTCTCTGTAAACGGTGACCGATACTGAATATTCTACAATGTTTATTTAGGTGAAAATTAAGCGAGAAAAGTTAACTGAAATAAGAAAGGCCCATGTGTCCGGAGGTGCATTGGGACCGGCGATCATTAGGTTACTAGCCCAACGATTTAACCAATTCATTCATCCATTTATTTTCCCCCAATTTTTATCTGGAAAAATTGAGCAAATGACAACTTTGTACTGGGGGATAATATATTTCTGTGTTGAGCCTTTTCTTATTTTCCCCCCATAGATCTTCGTACATTTGGTATATAAAAAGGTGCAACACCTCGTTATATTGTGACCCTAGAACAAATGTATGAAAAATATTTGGGAGATATATGTATATTTTTACGGTGTTTAGTGCATTAACGAAACGCCACAAAAAATAGGTAACTTTTCCTTTTACGAAATGTCACAAAAGTAGGTGGCTAACAAAACTAGGGAATTTGTGCATTAACGAAACGCCACTAAAAATAGGTAACTTTTCCTTTTACGAAATGTCACAAAAACCTAGGTGGCTTTGTTAACTAGGTAGATTTTCCTTTTTCGAAATATCACAACAAACTTCCTAGTTTTGTTAGCCACCTAGTTTTTGAGACATTTCGTAAAAGGAAGGTTTTCCTAGTTTTGTTAGCCACCTAGTTTTTTTTGACATTTCGTAAAAGAAAAATCTTCCTAGTTTTGTTAGCCACCTAGTTTTTTGTGACATTTCGTAAAAGGAAAAGTTATCTAGTTTTTGTGGCCTTTCGTTAACCACCTAGTTTTTGTGTCTTTTCATAAAAGGAAAAGTTTCTTGGTTTCGTTAGCCTCCTACTTTTTGTGGCATTTGTAAAAGGAAAAGTTCGTTAGCTTCGTTAGCCACCTAACTTTTTGGCATTCCTAAAAAGAAAACTTCCTTCTTCGCTAAATTTTTTTCTATGACAATAACTTTTTCATGTGCATGTCTCAAAGCCCTCCCCCCCACATTTGTGTTGGAGGGGAGGGGTGCATAATTTGCTCTTGAATTTGTGCTGTCGATTGGTGGAGGTCATACAATTTGTGCTCATAGCCGAGCACAAATCAATTGAAAGTTTAAAATCATTATAAGTGTGCTAAACACCGTCAATGTGTTATCAGCCAAATATTTTTTATACATTTGTTCTAGAATCACAATATAATTAGGTGTTGCACCATTTATATTTTCCCCCAATTATTCTTCATTCATTTGTTCGAGGGGAAAATATAAAATGGTGCAACACCGAATAATATTATCCCCCAAATTGGGTAATAATAAAATTCGGTGTTGCACCTTTTTATATTTTCTCCTTCGAACAAATGTACGAAGATCTATTGGGGGAAAATAAGAAAAGTCTCAGCACAGAAATATATTATCCCCCAGTACAAAGTTGCCATTTGCTCAATTTTTCCAGAAAAAAATTGGGGGAAAATAAACTTCGTGCATTTGCCCAAATTGGGGGAAAATAAATTTCGGTGTTAATATAGTTCCCCCATTGTGATTGTTAAAGGTCGCATGCCCACAATGCTTAGGAAGACGTCAAACACTGAGCAACCAGCCAAAAATCAAATTATTTTATTCTATTACTTTTCTATTTTATAATTACATCGTTCTACTACTTTTTTCAACTACTCCATCCCAAATTAGAGTATCCAGATCCTTGGTGCCACATAGCCCATCTTCGAACTTAGCCTCAGGAATTTGATTCTGCGTCGATTACAACAATTATTTTGAAAATCGTTTAAGAATCACTCAAGTTATCGTCCGCATAACGAAAAATGGTAACAGATATTTAACGTTTTTCATTTCACATAGTGGTGTGGTAACAGACACTTTTCGGTATTTTCTGGTGTAAGACCCTTAACTTTCAGTCAAGGGAATAATCTATCTGTTGTTTCTGTCATGAAACTCTCAAGATGATAGTTAGTCAACTATCAAGTTGAAAGGTGGTAAACTATCAAGTTAATAGTTAGTCAACTATCAAGTTAATAGTTAGTCAACTATCAAGTTGGTAGTCAGTCAACTAGCAAGTTGGTAGTCACTCAACTAGCAAGTTGGTAGTCAGTCAACTATCAAGTTAATAGTTAATCAACTATCAATTTGGTAGTCAGTCAACTATCAAGTTAATAGTTGGTCAACTATCAACTTGATACTTGGTCAACTACCAAGTTGATAGTTAGTCAACTATCAAGTTGATAGTTAGTCAACTTTCAAGTTAATAGTTAGCCAAATATCAAGTTGATAGTTAGTCAACTATCAAGTTTATAATTAGTCAACTATCAAGTTGGTAGTCAACTATCAAGTCGATAGTTGGTCAACTATCAATTTGGTAGTTGGTCAACTATCAATTTGATAGTTTATCAACTATCAGGTTGGTAGTCAGCCAACTATCAAGTTAATAGTTAATCAACTATCAACATGATAGTTCAACAACTACCGCTACATTGATATCTAGCAATCACCATGATGATTTTCCTAACCATCCACCTTGAAATACTTACAAAGGCCTACATTTTCAACTCATATACATTAACGCATACTAACTAACAAAACAAAAAATCATCAAAGTAATCGATTTCGATTCATTGAATTATCCTGTTTTTTCGGGATAGCTTCCAAATCCTTAGTCCCACATAGCCCATCTCCGAACTTAGCCTCGGTACTTTAATTCTTCATCGACTAAAAGAAAGTTTTTCAAAATCAGACAAGAATTACTCAAGTTATCCGTAGCACAACGAAAATGGTAACAGACATTAAACGTTTTTCATAACATTTTTCATCAATCGTGGTAACAGGCATTTTACGGTATTTTTTGGCATAAGACCTGACTTTCAGTCAAGGGAATAATAAGATTTAAAATCGGACTACTGTTTTTCCCGTACTACCATTTCACCCGTACTACCGTTTACACTAAACAACACTTTTCCCCGTACTAAAGTTTTCTCCGTACTACCGTTTCCCCGTACAAACGTTATCACCGTGCTACTATTTGCCCGTACAACTGTTTTTCCCGTCCCACAATTTTCTCCTCACTATTGTTTTCCCCGTACTACCATTTCACCGTTCTACCATTTCCCCCGCACAACCGTTTCCCCTGCACTACTCTTTTATCCGTACAACCGTTTCCATCGTACTACTGTTTCGCGTACAACCGTTTCTCACGTAATACCATTTTCTCCTCACTACTGTTTTCCCCGTACTACCATTTCTCCATTCAACCGTATACCCCCGTACTGCTTCTTCCCCCGAGCTGCCCCACCAATACTGGTGAGTTTTACTAACAAAACTCAAAGACTCTGCCAAAGAAACCTTTGGTCTACCTCCCATGCATTCCAAGATTTTTTAAAAGCATAAAAATTGACCAAATGTCCAACTGCCCGACATTTTCACCAATACTGGTGACTTTTACTATCAAAATTCTAAGAGTTTGCCAAAGAAACCTATGGTCTACATCCCATACATTCCAAGATATTTTTAAAAATTGAGTTGACCCAAATTTTTACAGTTTCGATCATTTTTCACTGATTCTACTAACAAAACTCTAAGACTTTGCAGAAGAAACCTATCGTCTGACTCCTATACATTCGAAAATAATTTCAAAAACATAAAAATTGATCCAATGTCCAACTGCCCGACATTTTCACCAATACTGGTGACTTCTACTCACAAAACTCTGAGATTTTGCCGAAGAAACCTATCGCCCAACTCCCATACATTCGAAAATAATTTTAAAAGCCCAAATTTTTACAGTTTCGATCATTTTTCACTTATTCTACTAACAAAACTCTAAGACTTTGCAAAAGAAACCTATCGTCTAACTCCCATACATTCGAAAATAATTTTAAAAGCATAAAAATTGACCCAATGTCCAACTGCCCGACATTTTCACTAATGCTGGTGACTTCTACTCACAAAACTCTGAGACTTTGCCAAAGAAACCAATGGTCTGTCTCTCATACCTTTCCAGATGCTTTCAAAAGCATAAAAATCCAAGATGGCGTCACTTTGACAGCTGGCAGTCATTTTCTTAGGATTCATAAAGATGCTACTCACCAATGTCAACAACTTTCCCGAAGAAACCAAACGCGTAACTATTCTAATTCAGAAGATAGCAAAAAATTCAAGATGGCGTCACTTTGACAGCTGCCCGACATTTTCACTAATACTGTTGACTTCTACTCACAAAACTCTGAGACTTTGCCAAAGAAACCTAACGCCCAACTCCCATACATTCTAACATAATTTTAAAAGCATAAAAATTGACCCAATGTCCAACTGCCCGACATTGTCACCAATACAGGTGACTTTTACTAACAAAACTATGAGGCTTTGCCAAAGAAACCTATCGCCCCACTCCCATACATTCGAACATAATTTTAAAAGCATAAAAATTGACCCAATGTCCAACTACCCGACATTTTCACCAATACTGGTGACTTTTACTAATAAAACTCTAAGACTTTGCCGAAGAAACCGAAGATTTAAACATCAACCAAAAAAACGTACAAAGAAAACCTATACATCATTTCGGTCCATACAAATTCCTTACAAAGAAAATATTTGAATACGCCATATAACTTCGTTTCATACATATAAAAAAATAGTATATTGCAGCACATGCTATGTAAGTAAGCCATTACTGAACGGGCTGATGTTCGCACAAGGTTAAGCACAAGTGCGAAGGTTTGAGGAACGAGCGAAGCGAATGGATTAATCGTACAAGTGTTTCACCGTGTGCGAACATCAGCCCGTTCAGTAATGGCTTACTCACATAGTATGTTCTGCAGTATATTTTATCGCATAGGGAACGAGGAAGGTTTATACATGTCGGTTTTATTTTATAAAAATTTGTCAATAGCTGGGATCGAACCGGGGACACCTCACGTAGAGTGCTTGACTGTCGTGCGGATGACCGGGTATCGAATCCCGGCGTGTGAACTTTTTTTTAATAAATAAGATCGTTGATAATAATACAGAGTTTCAACGATACGGTACGTATGACTTAAACAGCTACTACGTAGAGCGCTCACTCATCATGCGTAGGACCCGAGTTCGATCCCCGTGTTCGAAAAAAATTTTATAAGGTGCTAAGTACATTAATTTCATGATGAAACGCTCAACCGTTCAGTAATTTTCATGATTGAACACCCAACAATTCAGTAATTTTCATGATTGAACACCCAACCGTTCAGTAATGAAAATTACTGAACACCTCGGCAGTCGTCCATGTAAGACCGATTTTCATCAATAAAAATGTTACTAGTTTTGACCACTTACCGAGTCCCTATACGATAAAATATTTGAATACGCCACTCAGTAAAAAAACATAAAATTTTTATTGTCACACAATGCATGTAATAAATACATTGCGAATATTACTGAATGAAGCCACGTGCATAAAATAGTTTTTTCGTTTATTCCATTCCACATTTACACACACACACATAAACATATATATTCTCCCTGAAATTACTTGAACAAATTTCTCATATAAAATTACTAATTATTTTCGTTGTATAAATGTTATACTTCACAGAATGTACTCAGTTTTAAATGTATAAATACCTCTTTTCAATTCGCTTGAAAGTATCGCCGGTTGGTGATTTCCAGCGCTAAGCGTCGTTGCAAAACGATGCTAGGTGCGGATGACGATACTGTTCTTATATGGGAGACTGTACCCATAATAAGAGCGCTTTACTTTTGAAGTGGGCTGCTTCATTGCGGTCCCGACCCTCTAGCAACGGAACGTCTCTCTTTCTCTGCCTCTAGGTTTCCCTTGTGGTTTTCTCTTCCCGTTCCAATTTAGGTTTGCATTGCTTTTTTGGGTTAAAAAAGGCAATGCAAAAGAGTTTAGTTCCTCGGAACTTTTCAAGCAGGTCGGACGTAGATGGATTCGCATGGGAATCTTCTTTTGCATTGCCTTTTTTTGATTCATATAAGGCAATGCAAAACGACTTTCTGCTTTAGTTCCTCGGAACTCTTCAAGCAGGTCGGACGTAGATAGATTTGTAGTGGCGAATAAAATCATATTTTACGCGACATTAAACTGTTGCGTAGCAGGAATAGAATTAAACATACTCGACAGTCAAGACGTCATTATCAGACGTCGAGTCGAGTCGAGTGATCAGTCTTCATCATACACTCGCACAGACAAGACATATAATTACATCACACGTAAAAGTAACACTGTACAATTCAATTCAATTCAATAAATATTATAATGTTGTGAGAAGTTATTAGTTTATATTACGACACAATAATACTCACAATAGATTCACATGGGAATCTTCTTTTGCATTGCCTTTTTTTGAATCATAAAGCAATGCAAAACGACACTTTGCTTTAGTTCCTCGGAACTATTCAAGCAGGTCGGACGTAGATAGATTCGCATGGGAATCTTCTTTTGCATTGCCTTTTTTTGAATCATATAAGGCAATGCAAAACGACTTTTTGCTTTAGTTCCTCGGAACTCTTCAAGCAGGTCGGACGTAGATAGATTCGCATGGGAATCTTCTTTTGCATTGCCTTTTTGTGATTCATATAAGGCAATGCAAAAGAATCTACTATTGCCTTTTCTTTGGCTTTCGGCTTAGGAAAGGCAATGCAAAACGACACTTTGCTTCAGTTCCTCGGAACTCTTCAAGCAGGTCGGACGTATGTTGGTTCACGCTGGAAATTTGTGACCGACAGTTTACAAACAGACAGACAAACAGACAAACAGACAAACAGACAAACAGACAGACAAACAGACAGACAGACAAACAAACAGACAGACAGACAGGCAAACAGACAAACTTTTGACTTTTATAATTATAAATTGGTCATCTTTGATTGGCGATATCTCGGCTCGTTTTCAACCGATTTTGATGAGTGTGGGCTCGTTGGAAAGCTGCCGCGACGTAGTTTTTTAATAATTTGGAGGGAGAGGGGGTGAGGGGAAAAAACTCAAAAGTTCGCCTATACATCGTGTCTTGTCCCAAAGGTTTTTGTATGGACTTTTTCGGGTTTGTGGACGTTTTTTTTGGGGTGTGGGGACTGCGTTACACTCTCCGCTGCCGCTCCGAGCATGATTTTCATATGAGTTTGCTCAAGTAATATTAGGGAGAATATATATGTTTATGTGTGTGTGTGTGTGTGTAAATGTGTAATGTGGAATAAATGAAAAATAGTAGATTACAGTGGAGGATGCGGAAATAAGTCATTACGGTCATTAAATGAGGGATTAATTTTGTGAAATGAGCTAAACTCAAGAGGGTGTTTTTAAGCAAAAAGCTTTGAAAACTGTTTTTTGACGAGTGTAGAGTTTGTATCCCGAGCCGAAGGCGAGGTATACAACTACAAGAGTCAAAAAACAGTTTTTAAAGCGAGTTGCTTAAAAATACACGACTGAGTTTGCGAGTGTCATGAAATTATCCAGAATGGATGACTTATTAAGCATCCCCCACTGTATGCTGTTTTACTCGGTCTCCCAACCGAAAACGCGTCATTACATGCAGATATACATGTAATGAGAAGTTTCCGGTGGGGGTTACATGTAATGACTAGCATGTAATGAATGACATGTAATGAATAATTTCCGTGGGGTGCACACATACATGTAATGACACGTTTTCGGTGGGACAACGAGTAAACTATTTTATGCACGTGGCTTCATTCAATAATATTCTCAATGTATTTAGGAGGGGCATGTTTACTAACACGCATTCTGTTGTGTGTGTAGCAAAAAAATTTTATGTTTTGATTAAGTGGCGTATTCAAATATTTTTTTTATTTGTATGAAACGAAGTTATGTGGCGTATTCAAATATTTTCTTTGTAAGGAATTATTTGTATGGAACGAAATGATGTGCCGTATGGTTTTCTTTGTAAATTTTTTTGGTTGATGTTAGATCTTTGGTTTCTTCTTCGCAGTTAAGACTTTGGCAAAGTTTTAGAGTTTTGTTAATAAAAGACACCAGTATTGGTGAAAATGTCAAGCACTTGGACATGGGGTCAATTTTCATGCTTTTAAAAGTATTAATATATATATTTTAAAAGTTAGACCATAGGTTTCTTCGGCAAAGTCTTAGAGTTTAGTTAGTAAAAGTCACCAGTATTGGTGAAAATACCGGGCAGTTGGACATTGGGTCAATTTTTATGGTTTTAAAAGTATTTGGGAAGGTATGAGAAACAGACGATAGGTTTCTTTTGCAAAGTCTCAGAGTTTTGTGAGTAGAAGTCACCAGTATTGGTTAAAATGATGGGCAGCTCGGGGGAAAAAGCAGTACGGGGATAATCGGTTGTATGGGGAAATCAGTAGTGAGAAGAAAATGGTAGTACGGTGGAAACGGTTGTACGGGAAATGGTTGTAGGGGAAATGGTTGTACGGGAAATGGTTGTACGGGAAATGGTTGTACGGGAAACAGTAGTACGGGGGAAACGGTTGTACGGGAAAAACAGTAGTGCGGTGGAAACGGTTGTGCGGGGGAAATGGTAGTACGGGGAAAACGGTAGTGAGGAGGACGGGACAAACGGTTGTACGGGGAAATAGTAGTACGGTGATAACGTTTGTACGGGTAAATGGTAGTACGGGAGAAATGATAGTACGGGGGACGGGAGAAACGGTTGTAAGGGTAAATAGTAGCACGGTGATAACGTTAGTACAGGGGTCGGTAGTACGGAGAAAATTGTAGTACGGTGAAAAGTGTTGAACGGTGGAAACGGTAGTACAGGTGAAACGGTAGTACAGGTGAAACGGTAGTACAGGTGAAACGGTAGTACAGGTGAAACGGTTGTACAGGTGAAACGTTAGTACAGGTGAAACGGTAGTACAGGTGAAACGGTAGTACAGGTGAAACGGTAGTACAGGTGAAACGGTTGTACAGGTGAAACGTTAGTACAGGTGAATGGGTAGCACGGTGAACACGGTAGTATACAGACGTAATGATAGTACATAGCAAACGGGAATTGGGCAAAACGGTTTTACGGGGAAATGGTAGAACGGGAGAAAACCAGATTTGGGTGAGCTTATGGTAACTACTAAAATACTACTAAATCCATTTCTTATTCATCTGCATCTAACTTTGCACAGCCTTGCATATATTTTAGTATTAAAGTTGCAAATCTCCGACCTAGCGGAAAAGAATGCTTAATGTCCGCGTAGCTCTTAGGGGCGAGGGTATTTAATAGTATGAATATAACACACGTAGTATTCGTTTTACTTCACTCTGCTAACTATGTATTCATGTATTACGAGATGAAACCACTTGTATGAAAAGATGCGCATTTTTATGATTCAGTTACTGTATTATTAAGTTAAAACATTTTAACTAGTACATTTTTCGGAGCGAAAAAAATGGAATCGGAGGCGGCGGCGGCTCATTTTTTTCGGCGCCGGCGTTTGTCGGAGTGAGCCAAGAATCGGCGACGAGCCGCCGAAAAATCAGCGGTGCAAATGTTTAATGACTACTTCTAGAATCGCAAAGGATGACCCATAACTATAGAACTATGACAGTTAGAAAGTTGCTGCGAAGTTGTAGAGTTCTAGAACTAAAATTTTCCTCTAAAAGGACAAATTGAGGACATTTTTTGGAGCCATTCGCTCCTTCGTAAGTCATCAGGAAAGCCATTTTTGAAAAATCACCTGTTCTAATTAAGTACACTCAAGTTACAAAGATGTCTGGCTACGAAAAATTCTAATTTCACAGTACATGAATAGATGAGATGAGATTTTGTAGTTTCACACACTGCCTGGTGCGATAAAATGCAAGCTCTCGTTAATTGGCTTTAAGCGTGCGTGCAGAGGATTTTATGGTTCCGATTTGCATTTAAACTTGCACACCTCTCTATCACTACATGACTTAAACTTTTTTTTTGTATTTTTTTCTCGTTTCTTGTTGCTTTTTGTTTTTCTCTTGACATACATATAAACATCTACTGGCATCCAACCAGTCATGTACTCATACTAACTATATTACAGACAACCAAGGGGAGCTCCTTAGGAATGCGATCCGTTCGTTGGAATTATTCGGTGCGCTTGGCTCCTACTTTCTTTGTTTTTTATTCTTTTTTTGTGAATGATCTTATGATCAATTCATGATAATATTTTTTCTTTCTCTTTTTTACATTCTTTTTTTGTATTCAATTTTACGCGTAATCATGTACAAGCGGTAGCAATGCGTCCGTGACGCAAGTCCACATACGTACCAAAAATTAGGAAATTTTTTTTTCGTAGACCATATATACAGCTAAGTTTTGACTTTTTCCCCTTGCGCCGTACCCCCCTGAGACCTAGTTTTTCGGATTCGACCTAAAATTTTGATTGAAATTGACATTTTACTCATTCAAGTCGGTCCAGTGGATCCGAAGATATGACCTTTAGAAAATCGTCATTTTCCATACAAAATTTGCTATTTCATAGAAGCCAAAGTTAATGCAAACATCCTACGTTACTTAGTAGGTTAGTTAGTTAGTTCCAGAGCCATTTTTTGGTTGTGCTCGAAAACGGCCCATTAACTTTTCTTGAAATTTTGCAGGGACCTTCGGGTGCTCATTCTACGCCATATGAGATTTTAAAAGCCTATATGTATATGTTTCTTTGTAATGTGTATGGTAGCACATTTTGTATGAGACAAGGTTGGGTGTATGAGAGAAAGGTGTCAAAGGGAAAATTGTTGGGTTGGGTGTGTAGTGTATCAGGGTGACCGCCAAAATGGCGGAAAATAGGCGGAGACTCAAAAAAAAAAACTTTTTATATGTAGTAGAGGAAGTTAAGGGTATCATTTTCGCCAATGGAAGTAGTAGCCGCCGCGCTTCGGTTTGGCGGCGGCGATGACTCAAAAAAAAAACTTTTGATATGTTGTAGAGGAAGTTGAGGGGATCATTTTCGCCCATAGGAGTAGTAGCCGCCGCGCTTCGGTTTGGCGGCTCAAAAAAAAACTTTTGATATGTTGTAGAGGAAGTTGAGGGGATCATTTTCGCCCATGGAAGTAGTAGCCGCCGCGCTTCGGTTTGGCGGCGGCGGCTTCTCAAAAAAAACTTTTGATATGTTGTAGAGGAAGTTGAGGGAATCATTTTCGCCCATGGAAGTAGAAGCCGCGCTTCGGTTCGGTGGCGGCGGCGTTTAAAAAAAACTTTTGATATGTTAAAGAGAAAGTTGAGTGGATCATTTTCGCCCATGGAAGTAGTAGCCGCCGCGTTTCAGCTTGGCGGCGGCGGCGGCGGCGGGTCAAAAAATGTTTTTTGATATGTTGTAGAGGAAGTTGAGGGGATCATTTTCGCCCATGGAAGTAGAAGCCGCCGCACTTCGGCTCGGCGGCGGCGGCGGGTCAAACAATTTTTTTGATATGTTGTAGAGGAAGTTGAGGAGATCATTTTCGTCTTTGCAAGTAGTAGCCGCTGCGCTTGTGTTCGGCGGCGACGGCGGCTAAAAAAACTTTTGATATGTTTAAGAGGAAGTCGAGGGTATCATTGCCCATGGAAGTCGCGCCGCGCTTCGGTTTGGCGGCGGCGGCGGGTCAAAAAATTTTTTTTATATTTTGTCTCGTATGTTGTAGAAGAAGTTGAGGGGATTATTTTCGCCCATGGAAGCAGGAGCAGACGCCTCTCGGTTCGGCGGCGGCAGCGGTTCAAAAAAAATAGATATTTTTTTGTCGCCGAAAATTTTTTTCGCTGAAAATATTTTTCGCCGAAATGTGTTTCCTATTTTCTTCCAACTACTGATATCACAACAAAGTCCCTTTTTAAAAGGGAAATGTGACGCAAGTCCTCGTTCCTTCTTCCAAAACAACTGATATCAATTGGGGTGACGCTTACAGCTTTGAAGCGCAAAAAATTTTTTTAGAATGTTTTCATTTTTGATTAAAAAATGCGTCACAAATGCCGATCCCCCAAGTGTAATAGTTTTACTGTTCTTTCAGCTTTCACAACGCAAAAATTTGTATTTATGGGATGTATGGCGTATTTTTGTGCATGACGTCAAATTTTTGCGTATGAAAGCTGAAAGCGTAGAAAAACTATAACATTGGGGGTCCGGCATTTGTGACACATTTTTTTAATCAAAAATGAAAATATTCCAAAAGAATTTTTTGCGTTTCAAAGCTTTAAGTGTCACCTCAATCGATATCACTTGTTTTGGAAGAATGGGTAAGTATTTGCGTCACGTTTCCCCTTTAAAAAGGTTATTTGTTGTGATATATATGTAATCTAAAAAGGCTCTATGGCTCTATATATTTGACATAATAAACAATCATCATCAAAAACATGGTTTTTCGAGGGCGCACGGTGAGCTTGAATGAAAATTTAGTTTAAAATGCGTGCACATGGGATTTCTCTTCGAAAAATGTTTTCGAGGTCAAAACTAAACTTTTTTGTTCTGGCACTTCATAAGTTGTCCGGAGGATTTTAAAGAAAATGGATAAAAACTATGTTTTTCCATTCATTTTCTAAATTTGTTGCGTTTTGATAATTTTTATCGATTAAACATAACCAAACATAACGTATCAGAATAGATGTGGCAAAGAGACTCGAATGTAGCAAACAATCCAACGTTTTCTGTTCTTTTATAACTGTAACAATTTCAAAGATCCATAGAAATTACCCAAGGAAATGTCAAATGCCCTACCGAAGTACGTCTCAGACCATTCAAATCTAGAAAAGCTTATATCAAAGGACTAAGTCATTTTTCCCTAAAACCCTGAAACACATGTTAGCTTGAATATAATTCTCTACAACTTTGCCTTTGGAAGCAACTTTCTACCTCTCATAGTTCTGGAGATTCGGGTCATCCTGCCCAATTATGGAAGCGCCCATATACCTGGATTGTGCCATACTTCCTCAAAACCCTAAAACGAGTGTTCACTTAAATTTAATTCCCTACAACTTCGCCTTTGGAACCAACTTTCTAACACACTTAGTTCTCGACATCTGGGTCATCCTGCAAAATTATGGAAGTGGCCATATACCAACAACGGGCCATATTTTCCGAAAACCCTGAAACACGTCTTCGCTTTAATTTAATTCAGTACAACTTCGCCTTTGGAACTTACTTTCCAACTCTCATAGTTCTGAAGATTCGGGTCATCCTGCCCAACTATGGAAGTGGCCATATACCAGAATTGGGCCATATTTTCCCAAAACCCTGAAACACGTGTTCGCTTAAATTTAATTCTCTACAACTTTGCTGTTGGAACTAACTTTCTAACTCTAATAGTTCTGGAGATCTGAGTCATCCTGCCGAATTATGGAAGTGGCCATATACCAGGATTGTGCCGCATTTCCTCAAAACCCTGAAACACGTCTTCGCTTAAATTTAATTCACTACAACTTCGCCTGTGGAACCAACTTTCTAACTCTCATAGTTCGGGAGATTCGGGTCATCCTGCCCAATTATGGAAGTGGCCATATACCAGAATTAGGCCATGTTTCCACAAAACCCTGAAACGAGTGTTCGCTTAAATTTCATTCTCTACAACTTCGCCTTTGGAACCAACTTTCTAACTCTCATAGTTCTGGAGATCTGGGTCATCCTTCCGAATTATGGAAGTGGCCATTTAATAATACGTGTTCGCTTAAATTTTATTCTCTACAACTTCGCTATTGACAGTAAATCTACATATTGCATAGTTTAGGAAATATAGACGAAAAATTGTTTTCGTATATGGCAAAGAATCTCAATTTCGTCCATTCTATTGGTCCCAGTGCCCAGACCCTGACCCGATTCCCACAAAAAATTTGTCCTAGTTTTGTGACATCAAATGCTTTCTTTTGACACCAAAATGAGGAATTTCCGTGTTATACTTGCTGAGATATTTGCGAAAAAGTTTCGTCGACCCTCGAGAATTTCATGTCCGACCTCCACTTCTTCGACCATATCTCCGGAACTACTTGGCCGACTTTGCTCATTTTCGAACTTGAGTCATTGGAGGCATGTACCTTTCAGGAAAAAAAGTTTCGGCTGATCGGTTGAGCCGTTTGGATAAGAAAGTGGAGACGGACAGAGAGAGAGACGGATATTTTTTTTGCTGATTCGTCATCTCTAGACGATAATAGATGGATCCCCCCCCCCCCCTCCCACCTCGATGAAACCCATGTTACAATAAAATTGTTTGTAGTAAACGTATAGGACCTTCGTACTTCGTACGGGTCCAACAACATAATTGTAAGCAAAAAATTTCTATTTTTTTCACAAATGCATTGGAATTTTGTGTTATGTGCTTTACTTTCACTTCGAAATGTGAATTTTTTTCATAAAACTTGAATTTATAGTTTTCACGAAAAATCCTGCTTTTTTCTACCAAGTGAGGTATAGACAACCTTGGTTTTTTTCAATTTTACACAACTTGGCAGACCTATTCCCTTTATTATGATAGATGAGTAAATAAAGAGTTAGAGCTGGCGACATTTAAAAAAAAACGTAAAACGTATGCGTTTTAAAATTTTTGTAAAAATCAACAAAAAATCGAAAAATTTTTATACGCATAAGTTTCACGTTTTTTTCTATATGTCTATATATCTAGACATCGCATCTTAAAACTATTAGTATTACTACGCGCTCGCTAGCTCGGCCATCAGTAGTAATATTTAATGTTCGATTTGATAACTAAGAAACAACAGACGCGAGTGAAAGTTTATATCGTGTTTGAGTAACCAAATAACTGTACTAATGTTCCATTGTCCTAAGGACTTTGAATTGAATTCGAATCAGGCACTGTTTCGTCAAAAATGGTTGTTCGCATACATCATCTCGTCAGTCTTTAGCAACATATATTATCAATTATAGCTCCATTTTTTTGCTGAAGAGACAGTAACATCAAACAAGCTGAATTAAGTATATAGTTTGATGCTGCATACAATTACTTTCATTTATTTTTATAGGTTTATAGAATATCCGCATATTTCTCAGAATTCCATTGTTCGAACAATGGAATTTTATTACCTTCAAAAAACCTACAAAACTAAATGAAAAAGATTGTAAGGAGAATGTTGAGATAGAGTCTCAAATGACCTCGAATAGGAAAGTGTCTTGGAGATATGAAAATAAAATTGTTTTCATCTAATAGCAAATCTCACCTAACGTTCACATGTATATTAGACACCTACTTCTCGCATTCGCTCTGGCGAAGTGTGTATTAGACACTTGAACAATAATGTTTGATTTTGTATTTGGTGAAGGTAAGTAATGAACATTTCCTTTATTGATCTCGATCCCTTTACTTACATGCTGTGTTGCTTCATAGATTTTGATTCCTTGGCAGTTGAATGGGCACCAATTTCAGACAAAATTATCAGTAAAAATAATAAACCGTAAGTGATGAACGCAAACTTATTAACTTCCATTATATTTATTTGCTGGAAGAAACAAAAGGAATGTCTAATCAAAATGCTTAATAATTCCAGATTGCCGAACTGTATCCGCCATGTTCATATTATCTGTTCATTTTAAGTGGTTAACACCATTTTAACACCCAACGTATTTCAATTCAAATTGAACATAGACCGAAAATGTTTTTGTGCAACACAATTCGCACTACTTCCGAGAGACATAGAAAGAATTTATTCTACAGTAAAACCTTAGACGTTTCATTTAAATGGTACTTATGTTTCTTCCAAAATCTCTAAACAAATTTTCACTACTGGAGCTACTATAAAAGTGCTGGAAATTGATTTTGGTGCTGAGATTTCCGAAAATTTGCGAATGGACATTCAAGCACATCGAAGATATCAAAACAACCACGACAGTGAGTGGAGATATTCCGTTAGCAAAGCGCAAGGCAAAATCTTCCATTTCATTTGTAGTTTCTGTTTAAAGTAAACCTGATTTTGCGCTCAATGAAACCATGTGCGGATTTCGCCCACAGAGCATGTGCACGAAAATTGTTTACATAGAAAATGTGCGTGTCACGTGAAAATCATATGTTTATCACCTCGTGTGTTTCTCTCCTTATTCAGTGTAAGGCAAAAGCTATTCTATTCTCATATTTTTAGTAGTTATTCTGTAAACACCGTCCTCGTGTGATAATAATATTCTTTTTCTAATTAATTTAATTTAATTTATAATTTATGAACGTCGAGCGCGTTGACTTAGTATTTATATATTATATAATGTTAGTATAGTTTAGTATTATATAGTATATTCATTTTGTAAATAATTGAAATGCGTGGTCATGTTTAAATTGTTTAGATTGGAACTCCGTTCATGTTTTGTCAAAATCACATCGTACCTGGGAGTTGTGGGAATGGTTAATTATTTTCATTTTAGCTACCGCAGTTATGCATTGTACACTCTTGTCGACTTTATTAATTTAAACCTTAAAGTTCTAACATAAATAGTGAAATGAAATTTAGAAATATATAAATCGCTAGGGAGATTTCCGAACAAATTAACCGATTTTTGAGTTTTACACTAATTTTTCCCAGTAGCTCGGCTGTGTGTGGCTGCGGCAGGACCAATTTTTCAGTTGGAACCAATTTAAATTGGTAGCACGACTAAGTAAAGCCATGAAACATGACAATCAGAACAAATGAAAAGAAGATCTCTAAACATTTGTGTATAAATTATTGATTTTCCATTTTTTAAATTTTTCTTGCTGTTGCTAGCTTAAATGTGTCACATTTGTCACATTTCTCTGATGGAAATACTTTTAATGAGTGCCACAACAAAATAATCCATGAAATTTGTAAATGTGAAAAAATGTGAGTGAATTTGAAATGTGAATTTGTTTTGTTCATTTTTTTGTGGGAATTTCACTTTTCCCGAGACTATAGGCGATGACTCCCTGAATCTCTGCGCATTGATCTTAAACTGGGCACCCACTTTAGGAACTCTGGCATTTCATCAACTTCCTTCAGATTTTTTCATATGATTCGTGGGATATTTTTCCCGACAAGAGTCGTAGCGTTTTTTTAGAAAAATATCGAGTCATTTGCTCTCATTCGGAACTATAGCTTTAAACACACGTTGAAAAAATGGTTTTCAAGTTTCAGGCTTTATTTAACATTCGTAAAATTTTAGCTGATAAAAGAATTGACTAGAACATTCTTAATCTAGTTTTATTAAATAATTTTTTTACAGTTTGAAGAAAAATGAGTATTCTTCTATTAATTTAAATTCATAATAAAAATTTCGTGTTCCTTAAAATAGAATTTCGATTGCACAAGAATAAAAATAAAATTTTAGCATTGCAAGACTAAAATTGGAATTTTGAATTGTAAAATAAAATTTTGAATTGTTCTGAAATAATATTTTGAACTTTTCTAAGATGAAATTTCGTAAGAATGAAAATGAAATTAGGCTCCGTAAGAAAAAAGTTAAAATTTTGGTTTCGTTAAAATAAAAATACATTTAAAATAGTTAAAATAGAATTTTGGTTTCGTTGCAATAAAATTAAAATTTTGGTTCCATGCTTCGCTTATAAGTTATAACAAAAAAGTATCCTCATCTTCATCACAGCAACAACAATCTGATTCATCGCATTCTTCCTCATATTCTTTTTTTTTAACTTTATGAATCTTACTGGCGTAACCCTTGTAAAACTTTTTGAAGTAATTCAATTCTTCGAGATTCATCCAAGAAGCGCCAAACCGATTCGTCAATAGAGAAAAAACGTCGTGTAATTTATCATCATTAAGTGCTACCTTTTCTTTCAGTAATTTGGGTGGTGATGCCAGATTGGTGCCTGAAAGTAGTTATTGTTGTTGAATGTTACAATCGTCAACTCTCAGCTC
This sequence comes from Pseudolycoriella hygida, assembly GCA_029228625.1. Classification (NCBI taxonomy): domain Eukaryota; kingdom Metazoa; phylum Arthropoda; class Insecta; order Diptera; family Sciaridae; genus Pseudolycoriella; species Pseudolycoriella hygida. The sequence continues at coordinate 90,190,329 of CM055404.1, forward strand.
TGAGAACTACCAAAAATGCTTATGCTTACCCTTCTTGCATACAGCTTCGAATTTCGCATTAACGTTGCGATAGTTTTTCTCAGCTTTTATTTCGACGGCTTTCAAATCTGAGACGGATCTGCGTATGTCGAAAATTTTAGTCTCCGATATTTTGAAAGGCAGTGCAGCGGCAGTCTTGAACCGTTCGACGGCATACGTTTTCCAGTCAAAAACCTGCCAGTCCTTTCCCATTTGAGCGACAGTCTCGTACTGTTTGATGATGTCAAGGTACTTCGTTGGTGATAGAATCTCCTCTTCCATTCTAAAAATCTTCTCTACTCTTCCAAAGACTCTATTGGGAGGCAGGTAGCTATGGCCAGTGACGGGAAATACGAGCTGCATGCCCGTAACAGATTTTGGTGCTTTGTTGACCAGCCACTAAGATGCCATGCACAGCATCTGAACGTTTTTATTCTGACCACTGCAGCCATCGGAAAATAATGTTACGGTGGAAATTCCAGCGAAATCCGTGTTCATCAGTTTGTGATAGACTGCACTGGCTATTTCATTACTCCCCTTTTTTGACTGGTCTTCAGTCCAAGTATTAGCGAGATTGTCAGTTTCGTCGACGCCAACATTCTCGGTCATCGTGTAATTGTAGAAATTGAGCTGACGAGAAAAATACGGCGCGCCGCTTGAATGGGAACTTTCGGCAGTGGTTGATTTTGTTGGCAATCTCCAGCCAAAGTTTTGACTTCTGGCGTTCGCTCCTTCAAAAGTTCGTAAAATTGGTTTGCCCTCCGTTTGTGAGTTCGGAGTTGTGCTCGCAGAAGCTGTCGTTTTATTGGATGCTTTTCGACGACCAACAAATGTTTCTTGCGGAGGCAGAAAGAACAAACGTCTGTACGTAGAGTGCCGAATCCCAAGTTGAATTTGTTACGAAATATTTTTTTGAAGAATCCGTATTTAACTTGATTTGCTGGGTCTTTATCCGAGTTATAGATTCGGCAAAGTTTTTTGATGGATTTTAAATCGTTAGGCAAGTACAATCGGCGAGATTTTTGTCTGCCGTAGTGGCTTTCTCTAGCCTTTAATTTCTTGATGAAATTAACAGCGCCGTCCCTCTTGCCTCCAAATTTTTTGAGTTTGTGATCTCCTCCTCTGGATTCAGACTTGGATTCTCCGCTACGATTATAAAACGAAATAAGTGTTGTCAAGCGCCAGCGTCCAACACCAAGTACAGTTTCGAAAGCTTTTTTGCAGACTCTGCTTCGCTTTGCTGACTTCAATCGAAGAAAAAATGTTGGGCTTACAGTCTTTTTTGAGCGAGTATTGTTTTTCGGTCGATGGCGTTTCACTGAGTCGACAATCACCTGTGACAGAATATAACGGTTTTGATCTATCGTGTTTCTGTGTTTTGCAAAAATTTGTCTTATAAAAGCCACATCGTCACTGCGAATTTCGTCACACTTGTACAGCCTTCGTTGACGATCAGGCAATGTAAAAAGGTTGGTGGTTTGTTTATTGGAAGTCTAAACGTGAATGGGGGTTTTCGGTGTCGCAAGAATGAAATGGTAGAATTGGCTGAGGATTACGGTGTAGATATCTTAGCATTGAGCGACATTAGAACTAAGGGACAGCGAGAAGAGCAGGTGGGCGGCTATAAAGTGTTTTTGTCGGGCGTTCAGTCTGGTAGGGCAAACTGGGGAGTTGGATTGGCTATCAAGCAGGAATTAGAAAAATTTGTCTTGAATGTTCGCTGCGTAAATGAAAGGATTATGTGGATATCTATTAAGTTAGCTGGGGGTATTTATCGGCTGGTTAGTGTTTATAGCCCATGCGAGGGTAGCAATGCTGGCGACCTCGACGCCTTTTACGAGCAGTTAGGAGAGGTTGTGGCAAAAAGGCGAAGTGAGTGTGTGGTTTTGTTGGGCGATTTTAATGCGAGGATAGGAAACAGTAAAACCAATGCAGGTTATGAAAGGGTGGTAGGCAAATTCGGGGAAGATACTTTGAACTCAAATGGAAAGCGGTTGTTAGATTTCTGTGATTTCAATGGGTTAGCAGTAACCAGCTCTTTCTTTAAGCACAAATGGATCCACCGGTACACTTACGGCAATGAAAGTTGGGATCATAAGTCAATAATTGATTACGTAATTATAGAACAGGACAAGAGGCAGGAAATATGTGACACGCGTGTTTTCAGGGGTTTCACCTTCGGCTCGGACCACTATCTTTTGGGTGCACATCTGTCGGTTGGTAAACTCTGTCAGGCTAAAAGGAAGAAAAAGGTAGTTCGCAGATTTCGCGTAGGAAAGTTCAAGGAGGAGGAAGTTAGGGCTCGTGTCATGGCAAAGTTCACAGAAGGTTTTGAGGGGCTTCCTTCGGACTGCGGGGACATCGAGGCTGAGTGGGCAAATTTTAAGGAATTTGTTTTGAGTGCAGCTGAGGAATGTATGGGTAGTGTCTCTAGCGGAGGTAGGAACAAAAGGACGGGTTGGTGGAACGCCGATATCAAAAAGGCTGTGTTGGAGAAAAGAAAGCTTTATTTGGTTTGGTTACAGGATAAAACGGATGAGAAGAAAGGAGCTTACAGGGCTTGTAGTCAGGCGGTCAAGGCTCTAGTTAAAGAAGCAAAGGACCTCGCGTGGAAGAGGTTCGGAGAAGAATTGGAAGAAGCAGGTCAAGGAAAGGGTAAAAAATTCTGGTCGACGATTAAGGATATTAGGAGTGGTGGTGAAAAGGAGGGCTGCGGTAGCATTTTGGGTAAAGATGGCCAGTTAATTACGGATAAGGGAGAAGTACTGGAAACCTGGCGTGATTACTTTCAGGATCTATTTGCATCTGCCAATCCGGTAGTGGCACCTGACAGAAATCAGTTTGCTAACTCGGAGGGTGAGGAAGAAATTACATTAGAGGAGGTGACACGAAAGGTCAGCAGGCTGAAGGCAGGAAAATCCGCAGGTGTAGACGAAATTAGGACAGAATTTATTAAGAATAGCGGGTCTGGTGGGATCCAATGGCTTTGTAGGATTTTTAATTTAGCCATGAAGTCCTCAGTAGTACCCGCTGACTGGAGCTTCGGTGTTATTACTCCGATCTTTAAGAAGGGCAACCGTAAAGTTTGTAGCAACTACAGAGGGATTTCACTTTTGAGCGTGGTCGGAAAGGTTTATGCTAGTGTGCTAGTAGATCGGGTTAGGGTTATAGTGGAAGAGGTTCTGGACGAGGCTCAGAGTGGTTTCAGACCCCTGAGAGGGTGTCAGGATCAGATCTTTTGTCTTAGGCAGGCTATAGAAAAGCTCTTTGAGAGGAATATTGATCTGTACTTATGCATCATCGACTTGGAAAAGGCATTTGATCGGGTACCGAGGCAAAAGCTGTTCGAGGTGCTTAGCGAATACGGGATTAATGGAGGTTTATTGGGCGCCATTAAAAGCATCTACTCAGGGAGCAAGGCTGCGGTAAGGATAGATGGTGAAATAAGTGAGGCTTTCGAGGTTAATGAGGGCGTTCGTCAGGGTTGTTGTCTCTCTCCTCTTCTGTTCATAATTTTCATGGACAAAATCATCAAGCAGGCCAATTTGCAGGGGAATGTGGAAATTGGTGATGTAATTATGAAAATCCTGGCCTATGCGGATGATTTAACCCTATTAGCAGATAATGCCGATGATTTGCAGAGGGGGATTGACTGCCTGAATGTAGCATGTGAGGAGTACGGGATGAAGATAAGCGTCGGCAAAACAAAGGTTATGCAGGTTGGCAAATTTAGGAAAGACGTAGTGTGCAGTTTAAATGGGGAGCAGTTGGAACAGGTTTCTGAGTTTAAATATTTAGGAGCCATGTTTTCAGAGGATGGCAAGTTAGTTAGGGAATTTGAGGAAAGGAGGAGAATGGGGAATGCGGTGGCCAGTCAGTTGAGGTCTCATGTGTTTAACAGGAAGGAATTAAGTAGTGGCACAAAGTTAGCTATTCACAGATCAATCTTCAGGCCAACAATTTTATATGGTAGTGAAAGTTGGGTGGACTGCGGATACCTTGTGCATGACTTGGAGGTTTCAGATATGAGGGTTCTTAGGAGCATAGCAAAAGGGAATCGGAGGGAACAGTGGGACAATCATATCAGGAACGACGACATCAGAGAAAATTTAGGGGTTAGGTCAGTGGAGGAGGCGGCAAGGGTTAGTCGTCTGAGATGGTACGGGCACGTTCAAAGGAGGGGTAATAGTAGGCTCCCAAAGAGGATATTGAATGCACAGGTCCCGGGTGTACGTCCTAGGGGTAGGCCAAGGAGAAGGTTCATAGACTCAATTAAATCAGATTTAGAAGTTAGGGGGCTTTCACTGGGCGAGCAAACCATCTCCTTGGCAGAGGATAGAAGGGTATGGAGGGGGGTGGTCAATGACCACCGGGTTGCGGCTTAAAGACCCCACACCGGAAGGTACAAACGGTCTATAAAGTTTGATGATGATGATGATGATGACGAAATTTTTTCGAAAGTTTTATTTTCATTTGGCGCGTCATTTTTTTACGTTTTCTATCAATTTTTATCACTTCATCACTTAGTTTTATTTTTACTCTCTCCATGATGAACTGTAATCCAAAGTTTGTTTGATACTACTTTGGACTTTCATAATTCGGTTTACAAATCGTGAACGTCACACATAGTTCTCTCGCTCATCAAGCATATGCTAGAGAGTATGACACCCAGACGTCTGTAAACATTTTGCCATGCATCTATTGGTATCCCGTTACATTGAATTTGTCGTCGTATCTACTCAATGTACTAACGGGGCATCACTGCGTCGTCCTTACGTTTGTGTTAATCAGGCTTGACTTACATTTCAGTGGGTGTAAAAATAAAATCAAGATGTTGCACACTTGAGATTCGATATTTTTATTAGCTTAAGATTCTTTTTTTAGTTTTTTCGAATGTTTATTTCCTAGAGTGGCTGCTTAGTTTAGGATCAAGGCTTATCCGAAATTGAGGAATTCATCCCCTATAGTCTCGGGAAAGGCGGAATTCCCACAAAAAATGAACAAAACCTGAAGGAACTTCATGAAATCTTAGAGTTCCTAGAGTGGGTGCCCAATTAGGATCAAGGCATATCCGAATTTCAGGAAGTCATCTCCTGTAGTCTCAGGACAGGTAAAACTCCAACGAAAAGTGAAGAAAACTTGAGCGAAGTTCATGAAATCCGCAGTTCCTAGAGTGGGTGCCCAGTTCAGCATTAAGGCTCATCCGAAATTCAGGAAGTCATCGCCTATGGCCTCAGGAAAGGTGAAATTCCAACAAAAAATGAAAAAAACCTGAAGGAAGTCCATGAAATCCCAGAGTTCTTGGAGTAGGTGCCCAGTTTAGGATCAAGGCACATCCGCATTTCAGGAAGTCATCGCCTTTCGTCTCACGAAAGGTGAAAATCCAACAAAAAATGTAAAAAAACTGAAGGAAGTCGATGAAATCCCAGAGTTCCTAGAGTGGGTGCCCAGTTTAGGATCAAGGGACGTCCGAAATTAAGGGAGTCACCCCGACCATCTCGGGTATGACAAAACTGGAACAGAAAAGGAAAAAATTCAATTTATTTCATGAGGGCTTAAATGTGAATGTTGAACGCTTCATACGTGTTTTACTTGCTCGCTTTTTATTTAGATAATTTGATTCATCAATCCATAATCTTTGTTTGATTGGATTGATTTATAATATAATTTAAGTTGTGGTGTTATTCTTAATTCAAAAGTTCGGTCAAATCAACAATTGTTTTCTTAATATTTTCAAGTTAAATAAGTGATTAATTTTAGTTTTTTGTTTATACACGTAAATTATTACGCGCGGTCAACGTTGCATATAAATTGGCGCATTATTTACGTAAACGTCACAGTGTTATTTTATATTGTTTCGAAAGGACTAGTTGTTTGTCCCGTCCTTTACGCGTCAACAATTTAATTTCTTTTTCTTTTGGGATTTTCTTTTTTGATGAACAAAAAGAAAATACCCGACCAGGTATGTACCAAGTGACTATTTACATTTATTTTGATTCATTTTAATTCAGTTTGATTTTTATATAATATTTCTTTTCTTAATAATTTTATTTTGATTGACTTTAGTGTATCTACTATGAACGAATTGAGGAGTTGCAGTCGTGATGACTGTCCTCCTGGAAATGTTAAACTCGAGAGCACAGTGAATTGTGGTAAGTGCAAATCACTGATTCATCTATTGTGTATTGGCATCTCGAGACCAGCTAACGAAGTGTTGATTTCCAAGAATATATTTGTACTCTGCAATGCTTGTTTGTCAAGTATTTGTCCCTCTACTGTAACCTCGGAACAGGTGACTCCAAATCCGTCTTTGACGCCCAGGAATTCTAAGGGTTCTAAACAATCGTCCGATGTTCCGGGCCAGTCGAACCAACGCTCCATTCTCGAATTCATTAATCCTAGCGGAAGTAGCGACTCTTCAGAGATACTATCTTTACTTCGAGATATTAAATCTTCAGTGACTGATCATCGCAAGGAGACAAAGTCTTATGCTTCCGTTTTATCCGAGATTAAGGTGGCAACCACTAAATCTGCCACGGTCAATAGACCTCTTTTCTCTCAAATCGCTTCAGGGGTAGCTTCTTCAAGTGATTTTTCTAGCTTCCCATTTTTAAATGCTGCAGCTATGAAGCGTAAACTTCAGCCGTCAATGCATTTCACTCCTAAGCGCGTCCGCAGTGATGCGTCTGAAGTCTCCCATAAAAATCGTCATCGCAAGCTGACCTCCGGCACCAATTCAGACACCAACCATGGACTAGGTAGCCCGGTCAAATCTCGTCAACCAGTGAGCAAACTTTCAAAATTCATTTACGTTTCTCGCCTTAAGCCAGATGTAACTGCGGAAGCGATTTCCTCGTACATAAAGACGAAAATGCCCGAACTGGATAGCAACGATTTTAGCCTCAGACTTCTAGTGAAAAAAGATCAAAAGCTGGATGAACTTACGTTTATTTCTTTCCGGCTAAATTGCACAGTTGAACTCTTCGACAAACTTATGGATCCTGCCTTCTGGCCCTCTCATGTCCAAATTGGAGAATTTCAGGACAAGAAGAAGAGGACCTTAGATACTTTTTTACCAATTGCGACAACTCCAGCGATAGCATCAACCCAGGAAAGTTGCAATTCTCCTGCAACTTCAGTTCTGAAACAAACTCCAGTGGTAAAGGAAACTACCTCAACGAGTATGGACGTCACACCAACGACTTAGCATGCAACACTACGTGTCAGGGTCGGATTCAGTCGCGAATTTCTGATTTCTTCCATCATAGTGATAAACCAATCGGATGTAACGCTAACATTATGACCAATTCGCCGTCAATAATTTCAGCTAAGACTTATTTTGATTCCATTCATCCCATTAAGTCTGATGTTTCGATTTCAAAGAGTAATATCAGTTTATATTATCAAAATGTTCGCGGATTAAGAACTAAAACTGATGATTTTTCTAATAACTCCTTGACGTGTGACTACGATGTTATAGCACTGTCTGAAACATCGCTCAATTCGTCATTCTTTGACAGTGAACTATTCAATCCTAAACAGTTTTCAGTTTACAGAACTGATCGGTCTGAATTAAATAGCGTACATCAGAGATATGGAGGTGTTCTGATCGCTGTCCGATCATCTTTACCTAGCGAATGCGTTCTGGTGCCCGGCACCGACAACGTCGAAATGGTTTTAGTTAAGGTGCAGCTTCAAAATCATTCGCTTTTTGTCTGTTGCCTTTACATCCCTTCAGGCTCTTCTGTAAAAGTATACACCGAGTATCACGATGCATTAGAAAAGACACTGAAATTTATAGACCTGGATGTTAATGATGAAATGTGTGTTTTAGGAGATTTTAATTTAACCCTTGTTGATTGGATTCCTGACCGTTTTAATGACAATATTGACTGCATTGATGACTTGATCAGTGGTCTAGACGAATCATGTGAAAGCAATGTGATGCTCCCTACTAAAGTTGGTGAAGGAACGAAAGCCGATATCATCTATCTTATGATGAGTGGTAACCTTCATCAAGTTAACAGCGTTCGCAACTATTATGGAAAGATTTTGGACCTCGTCTTTTACAGCAATCCGAATAATGTCAAAGTCATTAAATCTGATGTTCCTATGAGTCGAATTGATTTGTATCACTATCCTATCGAAATAGTTATTTCAGCAGACTTCGTTGAAAGCATCGTAAATATTGAAAGTGAGGAATCACAAAGTGAATTTAACTTCAAAAAAGGCGACTATACTGGCCTAAATAACCATTTTCATTCTATTGACTGGAATCAACTGATGTCAAACGTTTCTGACGTTGATGACATAGTCAACGTATTTTACGATGTTTTGTTAGATGGATAAGAGAAATTTGTTCCGCTCAAAAAGAAAATGGTTATTAACGATCCACCCTGGTATAATCAGCGTTTGCGCAATCTAAAAAATAGAACAAGCAAAGCTCACAAGCGATTTAAAAATGAAACAAACCCAGACGAAAAACTGAAACTAAAAATGAATTTTTTGTCCATTAGTAAAGAATTTCACTCCTTGCGTGACCAAGCCTTTCACAAATATTTGACTAACACCGAAGAAATGTTAACTTCTCATCATCATCATCATCATCAAACTTTATAGACCATTTATACCTTTCGGCGTGAGGTCTTTACTCCCAGTGATCATGGACCACTCTCCTCCATACCCTTCTATCCTGTGCCAAGGAGATGGTTTGTTCGCCCAGTGAAAGCCCCCTAACTCCTAAATCTGATTTAATTGAGTCTATAAACCTTCTCCTTGGCCTACCCCTCGGGCGTACACCAGGGACCTGTGCACTCAAAATCTCCTTTGGTAGCCTGCTATTACCCATCCTCTGAACGTGTCCGTACCACCGTAGGCGACTAACCCTTGCCGCCTCTTCCACTGACGTAACTCCTAAATTTTCCCTGATGTGGTCGTTTCTGATATGATTATCCCATTGCTCCCTTCTATTAACCTTTGCTATGCTCCTAAGAACCCTCATATCAGAAACCTCCAAGTCGTGCACAAGGTATCCGCAGTCCACCCAACTTTCACTACCATATAAAATCGTTGGCCTGAAGATTGACCTGTGAATAGCTAACTTTGTGCCACTACTTAATTCTCTCTTGTTGAACACATGCGCCCTCAATTGACTGGCAACCGTGTTTCCCATTTTCCTCCTCTGCTCAAATTCCCTAACTAACTTGTCATCCTCCGAAAAAATGGCTCCTAAATATTTAAACTCCGAAACCTGTTCCAACTGCTCCCCACTTAAACTGCAAACTATGTCTTTCCGGGATTTGCCGATATGCATAACCTTAGTTTTGCTGACACTTATTTTCATGCCGTACTCCTCACACGCTACATTCAGGCAGTCGATATCTCTCTGCAGATCACTGGTATTACCTGCTAATAGAATTAAGTCATCCGCATAGGCCAGGATTTTCATTACTACTTCACCCACTTCCACCTTCCCTTGCAAATTGGCCTGCTTGATAATCTTGTCCATAAAAATTATGAACAGAAGTGGGGAGAGACAACAACCCTGACGAACTCCCTCATTAACCTCGAAAGACTCACTAATCTCACCATCTATTCTTACCGCAGCTTTGCTCCCTGAGTAAATGCTTTTAATGGCGCCTAATAATCTCCCACTGACGCGACGCCGTACTCGCTAAGCACTCCAAAGAGCTGTTAACTTCTGATCCTTCAAAATTTTGGTATTACGTGAAGTCGCGAAAAAACGAAACGTATGATCTATTTGCTGAATTCTTCGAAAGCGTTTATGTAGCTGACAATGATACTAATTCTAACTTATCGGCAAAAATGAACCCCATAGAAAAGCGTATTGACACATTGGATCAATTTCTTTTGAGATCCAAGACGTTTTGAACCATTTGAGTAGTATAGACACGAGTAAGTGTGAAGGTCCTGATAAAATCTCTCCGATTTTATTAAAAGCCTGTGCTGAGAGTCTGTCTGGAAAATTTCCAACAAGATGGAAGACTTCTTATATTACCCCAATTTTTAAAAGTGGTTCTAGAAGTAATGTCGAAAACTACAGAGGCGTAGCCATTCTACCAACAATAGGAAAACTATTTGAAGCCATCGTCACCTCTATTTTATCCACAAAGTTCAGTCGAATAATTTCAAAGTCACAACATGGCTTTATGAAGCGCAGATCTACAGCGACAAATTTAGCTGAGTTTGTTAGCTATGCTACCAAAGTTATGGAATCTAGGCATCAGTTAGATGTTATATACACTGATTTCCGAAAAGCATTTGATAGAGTAAAGCATTCGATTCTTTTGCGCAAATTGAACCAAATGGGCGTTCATTCAAACCTGTTAGCATGGATTGCCTCTGGACGTTCACAATTCGTCAAATTAGGGAATTGCTCCTCTCGAATGTTCAATGTAACCTCTGGTGTTCCTCAAGGTAGCCATCTGGGCCCCCTTTTGTTCTTATTATTCATGGACGATGCTACTAAAGTCTTCTCTTCTTCAGTTTACTTAATGTATGCTGACGACTTGAAAATTTTCGCTAGAATCAAAAATGTTCTTGACGCAAGTGCTCTCCAACGTGACTTGAACAGGTTTCTACAGTGGTGCAAAATCAACCAACTTTATTTGAACGTCGATAAGTGTTCACCTTCACCCGAAAGAGATCCAAAATTGAGTTCGGTTACAATATCGATGATGTTGTGTTGACTCGTGTTAAGGTAATTAAAGATTTGGGAGTCCTCTTGGACCAAAAATTGACATTCAGTAAACACATTGAATATATAATTGCAAAAGCTTACTCAATGCTTGGCTTCGTCATGAGAACTTGTAAGGAATTTAAAAATATTAAAACTTTAAAAAGTATATACCTTGCCTATGTCCGCTCTTACTTAGAATATGTTTCAGTTGTTTGGCATCCTTATCAGGACACATTTGTTGACAGAATTGAATCTATTCAGAAAAAATTGTTGATGTACGCACTGAGGCGGACGGTGAAAAGGGACGAAAACTACAAGCTCCCGCCATATATTGAGAGATGCGATTCGATCAACATTGAAACACTCGCCCGACGCAGAATTAATGCCTGCGCACTTTTGTATCCGATCTGATGAATGGCAATATCGACGCACCTAAAATTAAAAGCAAGGTCATTCGTAATTCTAGACCCACTCGTGCCGATGACTTTCTCGTTGTCGACGAACACAGGACAAAATATGGTCTTTATGAGCCAATAACATGTGCATGGCATTTAACCGCTTTTCACTACTGTGGTTTCCAAACATACCACGTGTATCGTTCAAGATGACTATCAGGAAGTTGAAAATTGCGTACAAACTTAATGGTAAGACCAGAATTTCATAAACTGACAAACTTGAAAGCGAAAGCTCACTGCCAAATGGTTTAACTGTTCTAATGAAAATTGGTTCTCACTCGACCAATGCAAATTGGTTTGTAACCTAATCAAAGCTTCATTAGTCTCTGCTCACGCAGTCGATGTGACCGTAACACGTCACAGAAAACTAACCTTCACTTTCAGGTGGAACCATGAAAGACCGCTCCCACCCAAGAGGCGTAGATGGGTTTTAATTGGAACAGCGATGTCGTCATATATGTACAGTACATTCAACAAGTTTTTAAATGTTTAAACACATCATAAAAAAATGTTTTGTTTAATTGTTAAATTTTATTTATTGTACAACATTTGTTTTTGAAAAGATCGATTTTTTACTGGCTGCGCCATTGTGAGCAGTCTTTTTTTTCGCTTTAAAATGTATGTAGTCAGGATTATTTGACGAAATAAATAAATAAAAAAAAAATTTAATCATTCGTGTGGAAGGAAACTGTGTAGTATAGCCGCATTCGCGTCCAAGACTCACTCCCCTGTAAAGAAAATGTGGCTGTGTGACGGCTATAGCTCTCTTAGTAACTGGAAGACATTTTCCTGAACAATTGAATGTAATATAAAAAATAGTTCCAAACTTTTTCACTTAAAAGTCGCAAAAAATGGAGTTAGCAGGTTTTGAAAAAACGCTCTTCAAATATGTTATTGGAAGGTTTGTTTTATTTTAATTATTTTGAAAGAGAGCCGGGCCAGCGAATTCATGACAATTCATTCATTCATTTATTTATTTTTTATGCAAAGGCTATAAACCTTGTCCAATTCACATTGTGCATAAATTCGTTACATAGAAAAATAAGAAGACTACTTAACACTACAAATAATAAAAATGATAACTAAAACTACAACAAAAAACAAATTTGCTGATCATTTACATTAATACAGTGACAGACCTGTTAAAAAGAAGTACTAAAAAAGAAAACTTACAAAAGAAAACACAAAACTTTATAGGCAACCAAGTAAATAAATACGATGTATACGACTTTTATCATAAACGGAAAATAATTGAAGCGATCCGCTCACCAAACATCAAACCAGACAAATTCGAAAAATAGAGCCGACGAAACAACTCTGCTGAGCCAGCATACCTAACGTCAACAGGCAATGCATTCCATTCCATGAATCCATCAGAGAACAGAGACCTTCTACACCTCGACCTGTCAAAACTCAGAAGTCTGAGCCTAGTGGTCACATCAACGCTAAGCAACTCGTATAGATATGACGGAGCCTTTGAATGGACAAGTCTGTATATAAATGCCATAGCACGAAATTTGTGGTGATCTTCCCACGAGCAACCAAGGAATTTATTGACAACGTCAGAGATGCCCCTTCTTTTAAGTCCATAAACATATCGAATGATAGATTTGAAGGCCTTATCAAGTAGAGAATGCGATGTGGCATCCATATCGTAAGAATAAATTTCGCAATAGTTGTCGAAATGAGGCATTAAAAGGGCCTTGGCCAACATTAGCCGCGTCCTGAGCGGTGTCATACCCGAAAGAGGCCGCAGACTTCTAAGGCTAGCATATATCTTCAGAGTGACCTTATTGACTTGATCACCCCACGAGAATTCAAAATTTATATCTAGACCTGGATTATTAACTTTGATAGAGAATGTGATTACGACACCGCCAAGGACAAGGGGAGGAACAACAACACCACGCTCAATGCCAAACAATAAAGCCTGAGACTTTCCTGCATTGAGAGAAAGTCTATTGGAGGCAGACCACTCACCCAACCTCGCCAGGTCTTCATTAAGTCCTCTAAAACAAACATCCAAATCTAATGTCTCGAAAAACCTATAAAGTTGTGCGTCATCAGCATACAGGTGGGGCACCATAAACTTAACAGAGCTAGGAAGATCATTTATGAAAAAAGAAAACAGAAGTGGTCCCAATATTGATCCCTGTGGGACACCCCGAAAGAGTGGGAAACCTGTCTGACAAAAAACTTGAGATGAGCTTAATCGAAGTCGAATCGAAGAAAAACTGTGAACGTAGCTTAGCACACATGACATCATGGCTGACAGAGTCAAATGCTTTAGAAAAATCCAAAAGCAGAAGCACACCGATCATTTTCTTATGCAGGGCTGTTCTTATATCTTGCGTAATTTTTAAAAGCGCAGTGGTGGTGCTGTGACGCAGTCTAAAACCTGACTGAACGCGAGACATTAGGCCCTCAGGAAACACGAAACTGTCGATCTGCTTTAATAGTAGTATCTCGAATATTTTAGAGAAAACGGGCAACACACTCACTGGCCTGTAGTCACCTACCCCATATTTATTATCCTTCTTGTGAACCGGGAACACTTTGGCCTTTTTCCAGGCAGAGGGAAAAGAAGAACTAGTGATGGCAAATGTGAATCAGATAAGGAAGTATAGAGGCAATTGAGAGCTTAATAAATTTCAGCGGAACTCCGTCAAGTCCTACTGCATTAGACTTAATCTGCATTACAGATTCCAATACTTCCAACTCATCAACAGTCCTAAAAGTAAAACGCCCAGCATGCGGAATGGAACTTCCATCACTCCGTGAAGCGCCCCGAGGTACAACCGGATTTAAGCTTGGGTCCCCTACAACATCAGCGCCGGTGGAGTGACGATTAAACTCATCAGCTGTAAAAGGAGGTTCAAGTGTTGATTTGGAAGCGACTAGGCCCAGAGATTTTGCATTCCTCCAAATATTCTTCATACCCAAGCCAACATTTAACCGAGGATTTAGAAATGACTGCTTCGTTTTCCGTATCAGCTGATTACGCCTATTCCTAAGCCTGTTTTTCAAAGAGAGATTCCCAGTTTCGCTCCGCAATGCCAAAATCCACTGACGCCTGATCAATTTCTGTTGTATACCATGGGGCAGACGAATCCATTTTGTCCCTGGGAATGAAAGGAACTAAGGGTCCGTGCTTGTCTAAAAGCCGTACCATCACATCGTTGAAAATTTCTACCATCTGATCTGCATTCGAACATCCGTAAATGTCCTGCAAATTGCTCCTTACAAAAGCATCAGCCAAATCGGTAGGAACAATGGAATTATAAAGCCTAACCATTCTTTGTTTCCCACAAATTACTGGCTCCGAACACTCGTACGTCCCAAAGATAATATCATGATTAGACAAGTCACTCGAAATGTGATTAAATAGCGGGAATTTTACCGGAACATTGGTCAACATCAAGTCTATAAGTGACGGCGTTCGATCGAAATTAGTAGCTTCAGATCCAAGGGAAACCAGACCAAACTTAGAAAAACATCTCCCAATTCGGCAGGTCCCACAGTTGCCTCCAGCGCAATTACTACAGCGACCGAACGAATCATGGAAAAGAAGATTTTCGTTGAAATCACCCATCAGAATAGCGTCATCACATCCTGGCAACACCTCAGTCAACACCGCGTCAAGTTCATCAATTTTGTCAACGTCCGGGGCCTTATAATAAGCCCCAATCACTACCTTAGAGTTCGGGAATATAATATCTAGAAAAATGTATTCCGATTTGATACCAGATGAACTCTTTCGGATCCTTACCCTCATCCCTTCCCTCACGTAAATCGCCACACCTCCACTTCTTCGTTTGAACCTGTCATTTCTATAAATATCAAACCCCGATAGGCTAACAGCCTTATTAGCTCTGTAGCTTTTTAGCCACGTCTCCGTCGTCACGACCACATGAGCGTTACAATCTTCGAAAATTCGCCTAAACCGATCAATCTTACAGCTCAGGCTGCCAGCATTGACTTGACACATATTTAGGCCATTAATTGTCATCCTCATGGCTGACTTAAGGGCTGTCCTAGGAATACAAAATCCCATTGAACGGCCCTAGGAACGATTACCCGTTGGCGCTGGCATCATAGCAATCAGACTCAAAAACCACAATCTTCGGGTGATTCCCAACTAACTGAATATCTTCGCTGCGATCAATAGAACTCTGAAATGTGAGAAAAAAAAGAACTCTCACCGCAGTCGTTGAAGCAGCGTATTTATTAATTGGTTAGCCACTTTACAATAGAAATTTATAGAAACTCACTTGATGCAGCTAAAAAGAAACACACGTTAAACTAAATTCAATAAATTTAATTGTATTTTGACTTACGTCTGAGCATGAATCAATTTTTAATTTAATTAGAAATCGCTTTCTCGGAATTGCTCAATAATTTATTTATTTCATACCAAATATTTCGGTCTACTATTCGAGACCATTATCAATGGTAAATCTGAAAACATTTAATACATGTTTCAATTACAAATATTCAATAAGAGAGAAAAAAAAACGAAAGAAAAAAAAACAATGGATAAGAGGGAAAAAAATACAAATTAAAGATACTCGAATTTATGCACTGAAGTTAATTTTAGTTTGCCTAAGTTTCGTGCTAGCGTTACCGGTCCGTGATTGTGGTGCCGTGTCCCGTCCTAATGTACCTGATTTAGTTGATGTTGCTGTTGATGATTGCAGGTCATCCGTGGAATGCGTGGAATTCGGAAGATTGCGTTGAGTCGCATTACGCCGGAGATTATTTTGTGCTTGCGTGTGCGACTGAGATTTACTGTTTTCTACATTGCGCGATTCGTCATCAACAAGCGCATTCAAATAATCACAACTCAATTGTTTGGTTTCTATTTTTGGTTTCATTATTTTCTTTGCCAGTTGATGCAGGATCTGTGTCAGTCAATTTAGGTACGCAATCATTACAGATCCAGTCTCGGTTATTGTTTAAAATTTCGTGATGTTGCTCATTGGTCAAGGATACACAATTTGGGTGGAACCATTGCCAGCATCTATTGCAAATAATCCATCTAGCGGATAGATAAAAACGAAAATATTCAATATAAATGTTATTCGCAGATTAATGATGTCATCATCGGTTTGATGAGAAATGATTTTCGCGCCGCACGACATCATGGCATCATTAATGAGCGAATAGCACTTATATTGACTAACGACAGTTGGCTGCGAATAGTACCTATATTGACTATTCGCAGTTGACTGAGTGAGTGAGTGAGTGAGTGAGTGACAAGTGAGGAAACGGGCGTTCACGTTATATGCGAATGCCCGAAGTTTTCCTCACTGAGGCTTAGGACTCTAGGAAGTCATGTGGTCCAACCTGCTACAGTACCTAAAATGGGACCTGCCGCTCCAGACAGGTTCCTTTTAGGAACTGGGAGGTTTTCGAGATTTACATGATGAACGGGGTACGAAACAAAGGATCATCAGATCTGTGTTTCAAGGACCAGAGATGGACCGACCCAATCTGATAAATCTAAATCCTGGTAAAAACGAGCTGGTGGTGCCACCATCAACGGCAGCCATAATTTTGATCCCACCACCCTCACACAACAGAGAACAACTTTGTCTTTCATAGCAACCCAATATGATTGATAGATTTCGCACAAAGTGTAAACTTTTTCCTAAAAAGCGCTAATGGCAATTTTTTTCGGTCGCCCCATTACCCACAAGAGCATAAGAAACAATTTTGTTAATCAAATAATTGACATAAAACGATTTTTCGAACAAAAACATTGATTATTTTTCATACAGATTTGGTTCTCGTAGACGTTTTTCAGAGTGTAATGAAATTTTCGACATTAGAGGGAAATTTTTCGTCGAGTTCGAAAAGGCAAATTATATTAATATGAAATGTTTTTGAGAATTTTTAGATTCCAAATTCGGAGCTAGGTTTCTTCGATATACCGGTATAAAGTCGAAAAAAGTTTTCGTGGAGGTCATTTTTTCGATGAAATTTTGACTTTGAAAACTCGTATCTCAGCCAAAAAATTACCAAAATTGGTGAGGTAAAGTGTTTTAGAAACTTTGAACTATCTTAAATTTGGGAAAAATAAAAGTCGGAAAATATTTTGGAAAACTTCGATTTTCCTTTAACAATAACAAAAAGCTTGCATATAACCTTAATTTTTTGGGTTTTTCGCGATTTTCTCAAAAGCCTACAGTGGGACTTTTTGGGAGTTTCGGGCTATGGTAGAAACCCCTCAGCCCTATCGAATCCCGTTTTATTTCCTTTTGTCCTAATTTTTGCATGGTCTGCCATACAAATGTTGCTAATTTTGACTAGCCTATTATACAAATTCCGAAGTGCACGTTCTAGTTATGCGAAAAACGTTTCATATGCACCAAATTCCGCAAACACATTAACCGACATTTAACACGAAATTAATTTAAATAGTTGCTCGTATATTGTCACACAAACACGAAATTCCATTCAAGGCATAGCTTTAAGTATACAGATTACTAATTATAAAAGGCAAAACTTTGTCTGTTTGTCTGTCTGTTTGTTTGTAAATTGTCGGTCACAAATTTCCAGCGTGAACCAACATAGGTCCGACCTGCTTGAAGAGTTCCGAGGAACTAAAGCAAAAAGTCGTTTTGCATTGCCTTT
>CM055404.1:90223970-90277684 GCA_029228625.1 Pseudolycoriella hygida
TCAAAACTTCCTTGTCACGCTGTCGCTTTTTCCGTCGGAAGAGTTTTCTCTCGAAATTTCTTTTAGAACGGTACTCTTCCTGGCCAGCTCGAGTGAATCTACTTAGAGTTTTCAGGCGAACTGCGTTTTTGTCGTCCATGGCCTTCTGGCATTCATCGTCAAACCAGATATTTCTTTTATTTCCCGTTCTCGTTCCCACTGCCTCTGCTGCGGCGCTCTCTACATTCCGTCTAATTTGATTCCACGCATCGTCTACGCTTCGTTGTTCGCTGACCATTCCGGCAATAATATTCGTCTCCAGCCTGTCGACATATTGACGTTTAATGTCTTCGTTCTGTAGTTTTTCCACGTCCCACCTTTCCAATGCCGGTTGTCGCTTGTGTTGAACCGATATTCGAGACCTAACTGCCGCTCTCACCAGGTAGTGATCGGAATCTACATTCGGTCCTCTACAGCTTCTGACATTCAACATATTTGAACAGTGACGTGCATCTATCAAAATATGGTCAATCTGGTTTTTGGTTCGTTTATCCGGTGCTACCCATGTCGCTTTGTGGATGTCTTTATGTTGGAAATAGGTACTGCTGACAACCATGTTTCTTGATGCTGCAAAATCAACCACCCGCGTTCCATTTTCGTTCGAGTTTTCGTGAAGGCTATGTTTACCGATTGTGGGACGATAAAATACTTCGCGGCCTATCTTAGCATTAAAATCTCCAAGCACAATTTTAATGTCTCGTTTTGGCGCTCCATCATATACATCTACCAGTTTCTCGTAGAATAGCTCCTTCACCTCGTTGTCGCTTTCCTCCGTAGGCGCATAAACGTTTATAAGAGTGTAATTGAAAAATTTTCCTCTTATCCGTAGAGAGCACAATCGCTCGTCAACAGGACTGAAACCAATCACCGCGTCTCTAGCTCTGCCGAGGACCATGAAGCCTGTTCCATACTCTCTTGGACTGTCGTTACTCTTCCCACTATAGTAGAACTTATAGTCGCTACTGGTCATGGTGTCCTTTCCAGGCCATCTCGTTTCTTGCACAGCTGTTATGTCAATTTTTGCCTCTCTTAGCGCACTTGTGAGAGATCTCAATCCTCCTGGCCGCAACAAAGATCTTACATTCCATGTTCCTAATTGTAAATCGTTGTCCTTTTTCCGATGCTTGAGTCGTTGCCGTTTATCCTGTCCGATCCGAGGCTGTGTTGGGGAATTCATAACAAGACTGTTTTTACGGTGTCTGGGAGTTAGCTAAGCGCCCAACCTACTTTCCTTCTCCCGATGACCCGTAGGCAAGTCACCAGGTGGTGATGGTAGCCCATCTGACTAGGGCTGTGTATGCTGCCGTTGTCTCTTGCTGTTGAGATCATCCGCCACCATACTAAGTCGCCATCCCATCTTGATAGCGCCTAGCTGCCTTCGGCCCTCCCTATACGTGCCGTTTAGGTACTACCCGGAGGCAGCCCCCCTCATCCTTATGCTAAGTGACCCACACTACTACACCAGGGTTGGTTACCTGATCGTTCATGCGGGTTGCTCACTATAACAGGTGTCACCGCGGGTAGGATAGGATGTAGGAGTAGGTGGACAGAGGCTAAGGTACATAAAGGAGTACTATATTACGCTTAACACACCATTTGACACCCTATCCCGTTCATTTACCAGTGATTTATGTTTGAATTGAGAAAATATCACGAGCCATCATAATTGCAAATTCAAAGTTTACATTGCAGTGTCGAACTCATGTTTTGTTGAGACAAATAATTTGAAACTTTTTATATTTTTTTAGTTTTTTATTAAACGGTTTTGTTTTGAGAACTGTAAAAATAATGATTAAGGTCAAGCTGAATCATTCAGGTCGGAACCTGATAACAAACTGAAAAAATCAGGTTTTGAGTCAGGTCAGGTCAGATTCTGACCGCTGGATGCAAGATCACCTGCCATCATTTCTCTGTTGAATTGAATTGAAAATTGAACGCATTCCTTTATTCGAAAATTGTTTGTTTTCGAAAATAAACAAAAAACATGGAGGTTACGCCTTTGGCAAAAATTATCGGAATCTTCAAAGCAATCTTGTTGACGGGTGGAAATTCTACTGTTCTGTGAACTATTTATAAAAAATTCTTTAATCTACGCGGGCGAGGGAACCTCTAAATGTTAAAATAAACTTGACGAAAATAAAAAAACAGTGTCGCGCGCTTAGTGTAAACGTTAAACAATTTTGTTCATTAAAGTTCTTACAAATATTTCCATTTATAATTCCATCCAAATAATTAAAATAAATTATAAAAAATTCACTTTCAGATGTAAATCAGTTTGCCTATAGATTAGCTAACTTATCGATGAAACTCGAACCATTTTTGATAAAAAGAAACGAAAACGAGGACAAAATTGAGAGTTGAATCAACGAATATTACTAAATACAGTTCCTAGTTGAAAATACAAGTTTAAGTTAAGAATAAAAAATAAAATGGAATCGGCTCAACAAAACATACCTCCCGGAACCGAGGTTCGAGTGGTCAGTGCAGCTTTACTTGCACATTTGCAGGCACAAGGATTACAGGTCCGTTTCATTTAAGAGTACGGTGCACTTAGATATTCACTTTTCAAAAATTAGTAGCAAAACGCGCTATTCGGAATTCATAGCATCTACCGAGGCATCTACACAGTATCACAAAAGTTTCACACCTATACAATCACGGTGGGACAGAATCCCGAAAGTTCTGCCAAAACTCTCTTTCGAAAACCATGCAAAATACTGAAAAATTTTGTTCGGTAGAGTTGTATATCAGATCTTTGTGGTCGCCGTTTAAATCGGAAGTGGAACTTATCCTTTGATAGGAGCGACGCGTAAATATGATTCCACCGCAGAATTACTTAGAGTTTCAAGGACAAAAAAGTTGCTGAAAATGCCTAAATTCCATCTGAGAAAGAGTTTAGTCGCCAGGGTAGATTAAAATTGAGTATACAATGGTATGTTCACTAGGCATGCCCGAAAAAAAAGGAAATGTCACAGATTGATCTCTTCACCCGACGCAAAAAATTGAACCAGTTCGAAACCCCCAAAAATATTTTTTTTAATTTTTTTGAGTCAAAATTGGCCGATATAAAATTCAAAAATGTGATTTTTCCGCGATTTTTCAAATTTGAAGCGCTCGTAGCGCCATCATATCACCTGTTAAGTTAAAAATAATATTTTTTATCTATCTAGAGCAATAACCTCGTACTTATTACCCTAGGGCAAAACTGTTTAACTCGATATATTGCTCTCGATAGATAAAACTATGCACTGCTGCCCAGGATGGTTTATTTTGGTGATTTGGATTATTTCCCACGCCTTCGGCTCAGGAAATAACCTCCAAATCGTCAAAATAGGGCATCCTGGACAGTGGTGCATAATATACTATTATAAGAAGCCTATTTTATTGCCTTTCAAACGGCACCTCTCCCGACAAATTTGGTCAACAAAACAATTTTATAGAACGATTTTTGTGGACGCATGCCCTCATGAGTTTCCTTGGGGAAATTAATTTTACGGATTTTCCAAAAAGAAAATCCTTAGGAAACCCATTAGGAAATGCGTCCACAAAAAACTCATTTTTTCATCGAATTTATCGGGAGAGGCGCCGTTTGAGAGGTTATAAGATAAGCTTCCTTTGAAAATTTTTACATGACAGTTGATACGATGGCGCTGCGAGCGCTTCAAATTTGAAAAATGGCGGAAAATCACATTTTTTAATTTTATATCGGCCAATTTTCACTCAAAAAAATTAAAAAAAAAATATTTTTGGGGATTTTGGACTCCTAGAATTTTTTATGTCGGGTTCATTTCATTGTTTCGGGCATGCCTAATGTTCACTCAGTGCTCGCGTCTTTTCCATTGGAAGTTGGATGTTTGTATCTTCAGCAACTTTTTTCTCCTTGAAATTCTACGTAATTCTGCGGTGGAACCATATTTACATGTCGCTCCTATCAAAAATAAGCTCCACTTCCGGTTTAAACGGCGGCCATTTTGAAGTGCTCGCATTTATCCAGGGGGATGACAGTCTTTTGTTTTAATATCTACAAGTAACACTCAACGTGAAGTTAGCTGCCGTTCCAACCGAAGCTAACTTCATTGCAAAAAGATCAGCTGATTTCATTAATAAATTTACCAAAATCAGCTGACTTCATTAAAAGTTTCAATAATCAGCTGATTTTGTTTGCAATGAAGCTAGCTTCGGTCACAACTGCAGCTAACTTCACATTGAGTGTTAATTGTACAAATAAAAACAAAAGACTGCCGCCTCCCTGCATTTATCACAAAGATCTGATATACAACTCTCCCGAACCAAATTTTTTAGTATTTTGCATGGTCTTGGAAAAAGAGTTTTGGCACAACTTTCGGGATTCGGTACCACCGTACGAAAGTTTCAACTCACTTGAGAGTTTTGTGACACAAACAAAGACACAAGAAAGTTTAAAATTTTTGGTAATGGATTTCTCCAATTTCCTGAGAACCCTCAAGTAGATTCCTAGGTACTTTTGGATCCCGAATAGATCGCTTTGTTGCTAAATTTTGCAAGGTCTTCCATATAAGTGTTTCTAATCGCACGATAAAAGACAAACGCGATGTCGTTTATTATCATAGAATGATTTCTATATAAGTTTCGTTTTATTAACTCGCTTTTCTTTGTGGTATAGAACATGTTGTCATTTTTATTTATTCTTTATTTTTCCGAATAAAGTTTTCATTTCAATTGATTAACAAATTGTTTTTATTTATTTTATGACTTTTCACTTAATACCCCGAGTGACAGTCCATTGTTCAAATGTCCTACTTTTGAAACCGATTCTAACTTAATTCGTCAACAATTTTATTGTTTTCAATTTTCAGAATAGAAATGACAAAATTGCGATTAACTTCATCTTGAAATTAACATGAAGTTTGCTGCAATTCGGAAAATTCTATTCAATCTTTGTTTTTGAAATTGAAAGCAATAAGAGTGTTTGCGAGTGAAGTTATCCTCGACTTGAAAAGTTGATATTCACAGCAATGGACTCTCACCCGGGTGGTTTTTTTTAAATGTTTTGGAGGTTCCTTTTTTATTGTAGAAGACTTTTCTGTTTAACAAAACCAACATTTACCTTGTTTAGTTCACCTATATTTAACTTCTATCATTTCAGGGGCTTATTTCCGAGAGATATCAAATCTTTGATTATAATTCGCTTAAATTTTGCATGAGTCATTTTGTAAATTTACAAACTATAGTTTCATTTTCTATTTTTTTTTTTATTTTGCTACACAGAATTATTAATTTGATGTGCTAATGTATCGAAAAACAGGTGAAAGTAAAAAGTAATTTCATTTTCTTTATAATTCGCCAATGTATTATTGTGTATTATTGAAAATGCTTACGAATTATAAGAAAATTGATGGATTTGGTACACTCATTT
This sequence comes from Pseudolycoriella hygida, assembly GCA_029228625.1. Lineage (NCBI taxonomy): Eukaryota > Metazoa > Arthropoda > Insecta > Diptera > Sciaridae > Pseudolycoriella > Pseudolycoriella hygida. The sequence continues at coordinate 90,229,405 of CM055404.1, forward strand.
ATTTAAATGTCTTGCCTTGATTAGTGGTTTCGATATTCCTAATCCGTTTAGATTCTGCGACAATTGGTGTTTTGTATGTTTCTGAAATATTGTCGCGTGAAAACATTATTTTTACACAACAAAACATTAATTGTCGCTTAACTGTCTGCCTATACCGTTGAATAAAAAACATTAACAATTGCACTAACTTTCCAGGGAAATGACCTTAACGCCGCTATAATATCAGCTTCACATCAACATGCACAGAATGCGGCTAGTCCCCAACTACAACAACAGCAAGCTCAGCAGCAATCCCAACAAGTACAACAGCAGGCCCAACAACAGCAGCAGCAACAACAGCAACAAGCTCAGCAAGTGCAACAAGTGCAACAACAACAATCTCAACAGCAGCCACAAATCATAACCCTACAAAATTTTATGCCACAACAGTTGCAAACGATTAAAATGGAAGGAATGCAAGAAGGTCAACAAGTGCAGATGGTAGCTAATTCGCAACAAGGAACACCGATAAAGGCCTCTTTCGCTCCGATGCAGCCTCATGTCATAAATTTGCAAAATTTGCAAGGAATGCCACAACAATTTATTCAAGTGAGTCAATGAAACTAGAGAAAGACTTTATCAGAGCATTCAAAGCATAATCTTGATATCACCTCAATTTGCTGCGCAAAGGAGTGGTGAAGTAAATGATGTCCTCAGGAAAGTGGGTTTAAAAAGTGAGGCACATGCGAGGCAAGGGAAATGGTGGGTGCCTTGGGTGAACTATATCAATAATAACAATAAACATAAGCAAAGACCCATACCTATCAGAGTAGATGTGGCAAACCTGAATAGATGTTCCTAAAAGACTTGAACGTATCTAAACGAAAATGAGCAAACTGTTCAATGTTTTATGTCCTTCTAGAACTATAAGAATTTAAAGGATCAACAGAAATATGACATCTAAGACCATTGACCTTCGTTGGCCGAAATATTCCCCCCTGCATCATATCACAAATAAAACTAACGTAGTTTCTCCAAAAAATCATGAAATTACTATCTCTAAAATGTAATTGCCACCAACTCTGCCTTTGGTAGTAACTTTCTAACTGCCATAGTTCTAGAGATATGAATTATCCCTTACCAACCCTATATTCCAGGATTTGACCTTTTTCCCGTAAAACTCTGAAAGACATATTCTCTAAAATTTTATTCTCTACAACTTTGCCTTTGAGAGTAAATCTTACTTGCTTAACCGGCACTATAACCCTTTAAGGGTCTTGGCCTTCTCCAACCGGGCCTATCCGTAGCCAACGTCTCCCAGCTGGATACTCCCACAGTTTTTAAGTTGGCTAGAGCTGCATCGTACCATCTGGATTTTGGACGCCCTGCACCTCTCTTGCTTTCCGGTCTGGTCTTGAGGATTTTTTTTTTTTCCTAATAGTCGGTTCTCTATATTTCATCATCATCGAAACCCTACTCCGCGTGGGAGCATAGGGCGTCCACAAATCGTCGCCATCGTACTCGGTTCCGGGCGAGAAGTTTGACCTCCTTCCATTTTTTGTCAGCTACTCTCGCTTCATCGACGACGGTTCTTCTCCACGTTATCTTTGGTCGGCCACGGTTTCGGGTTCCCTGTGGATTCCATTCTAACGCAGTTCTTGGAATATCATCAACAGGTCGCCTTAATGTATGTCCGATCCAATTCCACTTTCGACGCTTGATTGTGACCTTCATTTTTTCAACACCGGTTTGTTTCCCCAGCTCTTCATTGCTTATCGTTTTTGGCCAGTAAATTCTCAGAATGCGCCTGAGGCATCTGTTGACGAAGACTTGGATTTGGTTTTCGATGGTCGAAGTCATTTTCCAAGTTTCACAACCATACAGCAATACTGAGATGCAGTTCGACTTGAATAATCGTCTTTTCAGGTTTCTTGTCAGCTGCGTTGAATTCCAAATGTTGTTTAGCGAAATGAAGGCTTGGCGCGCTTTCTGTATGCGGCTTCTTACGTCAATGTCGGCACCTCCATCCTTTGCCAAGATACTTCCTAGATAGCAGAAGCTCTCCGTTTCTTCTATTTTTTCACCAGCGATTGTCAGCATGCAAGGCGTTGTTGTGTTGATGCGCACCAGTTTTGTCTTAGCTACGTTTACCTCAAGTCCAACTTGTCCGGCATACTTGACGAGTCGGCGTAACGATTCTTGCATGTCGCTTGCTTTCTGTGCCATGAGGGCTAAATCATCGGCGAAATCAATATCCTCCAACCGTTCTGTCAGCGTCCACTGAATACCTCTGCCACCAGCATTCACTTTCCGCATCACCCAGTCCAGGACTATGATGAATAGAAGAGGCGACAACACACATCCTTGTTTGACACCAGATTCAACAATAAATCGCCGACCCAGCTTGCCACGATGTACCACACGACATTTTCCTTGATGGTAAAGTCCTTTAATCAAGTTCAGGAGCTTTACAGGGATGCCGTAACTTGACAAGATTTTCCACATCACTTCTCGGTCCAAACTGTCGAATGCCTGCTTGAAATCGATAAAAAGCAAGTACAGCGGGGTGTTGAATTCCACTGACTGTTCTATGATAATTCGCAAGGTGTTGATGTTGTCCACACATGATCGATGAGGTCTAAAACCAGCTTGCTGCTTGCGAAGAATTGGTTCTAGGACCTTTGATATTCGGTCGTGGATAATGATGCTAATAATCTTGTTTATCGTGTTAAGAAGTGTGATGCCACGCCAATTGCCACAAATTGTAAGATCGCCTTTCTTTGCCACTTTTACAATCAAAGCGTCGATAAACTCATCTGGAACGTTTCCTGATTCCCACACTTCACAGACTATTGGGTGGATTAGCTCGTTTATTAACTCCACATCAGCTTTCAGCATTTCGGCAGCAATGTTGTCAGCACCAGGTGCTTTTCCGTTCTTTAGCTGCTTGATCGCATTCTTGACATCCAGTGAAGTTGGTGATGACGAGTTGAAATTACATGTTCGAATTCGAATTGGTTCGGTCGGACTCTGTGGTGCAGTTACGGGCGGTTTATTGAGAAGTTCCTCAAAATACGTGCTCCACCTTTCACATTGCGCCAAATCCGAAGTTATAAAACTCCCATCAGCAGCCCGTAATGGCTTGTTTGCATCCGCTCGTTTTCCTGATATGCGTCGAGCAAGACGATAAGTTTCACGCATATTATTACTGTCAGCTGCACGTTGAGCTTGATCAGCTAAATCACTCATCCATTTACGTTTATCTGCTCTTGCACTCCGCTTTATTTGCTTTTCCAACTCGTTGTAATTTTGGCTCGCGCCAGGCATTAATTTCAACTTTTTCCGTTCCTCAATTAGTCTCCATGTGGTATCAGAGATCCATTCCTTCCTCTCATTGTTCCGAAAACCCAGAATTTGCTCTCCCGATTTCTGCATAGCATTTTGTACCGTGCTCCATTTGACCGCAGTGTCTTCTTCATATTGACGACTAGAAGTGACTTCCTCGCGTATGTTCTGTATGAAGCGTCTCGCTATTTGTCCGTCCTTAAGCTTCGATATATCTAACCTTCTTGGCGCAGTGGGCTCTCGTTTTCTATGGGTCGATAGTTTAATGCGAATGAGTCCGGTTAGTAAGTGGTGGTCACTGCAGACATCCGCCCCTTTTCGACTTCGGACATCTAGGAGAGAACTTTTCCACTTCCCACTGATTGCGATGTGGTCAATTTGATTTTTGGTACGACGATCGGGTGAGATCCATGTAGCTTTGTGAATGTCTCGGTGACAAAATAATGTTCCGCCTATGACCAAGTCAAAGTTTCCACACAATTCTGCGAATCGCTCACCATTATCATTCATTGTTCCTAAACCATGGGTTCCCATCACGTTTTCCCAGTTTACATTCAAACTCCCCACTTGTGCATTCAAATCACCCAATAATACCAACATATCGGATTTCTTCACATTGTTCAAAGTTTGAGCCAGTTGTTCGTAAAAAGCATCCTTCACGTCGTCAGGAGCTTGCTCAGTTGGTGCATATACTTGAACAAATGTTAGATGCCTCACTTTGGTTGCCAGTCGCAGTGAGATGATCCTATCCGATATCGGGTTCCAATCGGTTAGACATAGTTTTGCGTTCTTACTAAGAAGAAAACCGACGCCGCTGCTATGATCTTCTGTTTCAGGTTTGCCGGAATAAAAGAGAGTTTCTCCAGTAGACAGTCTACGTTCCCCGCTCCCTTTTAGCCTGATTTCGCTTAATCCAAGAATTTCAAATTGATAACGCCTGAATTCTCGAGCGGTCTGCGCTAACTTTGTTGGTTTCATCATCGTTCGAACATTCCAGGTTCCAAATCGTGTCCGTTTTCGTGTGCCAAATGTCGTCAACGTTTGTTCCGGTCCAGTTTTATTCTTTGTAGACGTTTCGTTTGTTGTTTAAGTTTCAGTAGAGTGAGAAACAACCACACAGCTACCTAGTTCGGTGATTTTCTAGATCTTATGCGGCCGAACCCACGATGCCCTCTCCAATTAGCCGTGACCTAGCTTCCCCCGACGGGCTGGTTACCATCAACTTCGGCTAGGTTGCTCACGTTTCCAGGGATCACGAACGCGGACGTTGGAGTAGGACTTGAGAAGCAGAGGCTATGTGTTGTTAACAGGAAGCAACAACATGTATTGCGCATGCATTCCCCTTTGATTCTTTGACTCGACTTAGCTGGGGCACTAAAAACGAGTCTCTCCTAGGGCTCTATGTGGTTTTTGTGCATAACTCGGGCAAATCTTTTCCGATTTTCAAAATTTGTTTTGTTTGAAAGATCTAGGCATGACCGACAGTTTATAAAAGAAACTTTTGCCTGTGCTTAGGGGTCAAGTGGCCCATATCGGTCCTAAGGACGGCCCTAACCAAAAAAGAAATTTTTTTGCTATGTTGCAGAGGAAATTGGGGGGCCCTAGGGCACTAGGTCGGTACTAAGGTCGACCCTAGCCCAAAAAGTGATTTTGTTGTAGAGAAAATTGAGTAGAACATTTTTCTATATTTTGGGGTCAATTTTGTGCTTTCGGAAAGGTTTTTTTACACCGTTTCTTCGGACGGATTTTTCGATATTGCCCTATCGGCAATTTCCAATATAACTTAATGTTGACTTAATTTCATACACTTAAGAGTTGAGGGTTGAGGCAACATTTACTTTTATATGTTCGAGTCTCCTCGTAACATCAACTCTGTTTGCCGCATCTATTCTGATACGTACGGGTCCCCTGCATATGTTCGAAATTGTGCCATCAGCAATAAAGATTAAGAATTACAAGACGCCTGAAAGAACTAACAAAACATTTGAATTTTCAAACTTCTAAAAAGTTCAGTTCGAATACAGAAACAATTTAGCACCATCTCAAAGATCTTTTCACCTATTTCGACGAAATACAATACATTTCTTTACTTGACGAGCTTTACCGCCGTAAGTCAAATAAAAATCTTCGTAGCTCAAGTTACGAATGGTAAAAACTAATCTTAGTTTAAGGTCAAAATTTTGTTCGACCCTTGCGTTTTAAAAATTTGATGAAAATAGAAGAGCTTTTTATAATTTTTAACGTGTACCCACTCGGTAAGTTGATTTACACAGTGTGCGATGCGATAGGTAAATGGCTCATAACGTACGTGTAGTAAGAGTAGTCGGTAAATTTTATGCGACGTGTTTGTTTTGATATAGTAAAAGTTTGTGATTCTCAAATTTCTTAAATTTGTGGCATTTTACGGAAACGATTGTCCTGCCTATGACATTACTCAATTCTCGGCAAAACATTCGTTCCCTAAAGCCGCCTATAAGTTCTCAATAAAGATGAAAAACTTGAATTAAATCTCGATACTAAACAAAAGTTTAACCGACAACTAAAGTCATTTCATAGAAACATGAATGAATTGGCACGCGGCAACTTTGATTCGTTCGTAGAGTGAACCCCTCCGGGGCTCGTTACCGTAAACATCGCACACCTGTAATATTACTCATAACAGTGTTCCTCTGTAATATACTATAAATGATTGTTGTATTTTGTCTTATTACACTTCATAGAGGAAACAAAGTAAAAATTAATAAATTCGATCTTAACTTTAATTTAATCTCATTCATTCAACAATTTTTCAATGCACCTACCTTTTCCCTAATATTAATATAATCGGCTCAGTCACCGATTTCAATTTCTATGCATGTGTAGATTTTGACATTCGTGTTGTTTTATTGTGATAAAGTTTTTCATAATATTTACTATTAGTAAATCGGTTCAAAAATATTGGATTTTTAGTGCCAAAATTTGTTTTAATATTATTAAAATCGAATATGTTGAAGTGTAGCTCTTATTTGTTCATTAAAATTTCTTCTTTCTTTCAATAAACTGACGGCTAAAACATTTAAAAAATCGCGAGTTTTGTGATCGATCAAATTGTTGTTGATCGACTTAATTCACTCAGCATTTATTCCATATCTTGCAAAGTGTTTCCATGAAAGTTGCATTTATGTGAATCGTTTAATTATTCAAATAAACTGTTGAATTTCCGTGGAGTTTGAATGAACTATTAAATATGAAATTCTAGTTTCCCCTCGAAAAAAATTAAATTCCATTTCAACAGCTTTTTTTCCATGCACGTAAAAGTGTGAAACTATTCCTATTGCTCTAGTGAGCAGCAACGTAACTGATAAAGTATTGACCCAATGTAACCTCTACACTGCAGCATTATCCAATATAAATGTGTTCCCAAAACTATTAACCCCTTTGAGTTCGTACGGTTCTAAAAAATTTGTGGGATGTAAGATAAAGTACGTAGCCGATGTGGGCTGAAAAATGTGGAATTCGTTAAAAAGGTAATATTGTATGTTTTAACCGTGACATCGACAGTAGAAACAATGTATGTTATTTTATCTTACAAAACTCTCACAAAATGACGAACTATTTGCGGTCTTCGAGATCCAACAGGAAACGAAGAAAATAACTCTATTGATTGGATTGAATGTGAACACTGTTTCAGATGGTGTCACGAGGTTTGCTTAAAATCAACTTTTTTTGATAAATCATTCAAATGTTTGCTTTGTACATAACCGATTGTATTTCGCTGTTCAGTGTTATTAGCAAACTCTGGGTGTCATTAACACCCTCTCTGAATGTTATTAACTCAAAACTATAGTTGTCACTTTTGCTCTAGGCGCTGAAAACACCCACTGGGCGATAGTAAAAACTACTATGTCGATATTGATCTGAACGATTTTTGCCATCACATAATTTTAAAATTTAGTAGACCAATCGTGAAAAACCCTTATTTTTATTTTTTGTATGACCGCTTTTCATTACAAAAAAAATTGTTTTCAGCTGCACTTACTAATCCACTAATTCTTTAATTTACTAATTTACTAATTTACTAACTAGCAGTGTGGAAAATGGAGCTAATAAAGTTTGTTTTGTTTGGTAAATAATTGCGAAATTTTTTTAGGAGAAACTGTTTCTTGAGAGGTGATTGAAATTTTCTTTCATTAACAGATTCTCTTGCTAAAAACTCGCAAACTCACAAACACAAAGAGATAGATATTTAAAGATATTCATTGATTAAGTGCAATCACAATTGTACCGTGAATTAAAATTTTCCATGAAAATTATGCCTATAATTAAAAATTTGTTTAATGCAGAATACACTCTCCCTTACCTTATCACAAATATTTTGTGATAAAATTTTTTGTTGGCTACAAAACTCAAGTCGTATAAATCACAAATATTTTGTGACAACACAAAATATTAGACGATTAATAAAAAAAATTAGAACACAAAATATTTGTGACAGTTTCGTTGAGTCAAACAAATAATTTGTGTTTAACGAATCTATCGCAAATTATTTGTGTTCAATTTGTGATCAACACAAATTATTTCAGCTTGACGAAGCAACACAAAATATTTGTGCTAGCACAAAAAAACATTTGCTAAAACATTTGCCAAAAAAAAGTACGTTTCATCTTTGCTGTTATCTCCTTGTGTCGTTTCTGCTTTTAATGAGTGCGATCGTTTCTTTTGTCCCTTTGCCGCCGAGAAGCGTTTTCTCTGGAATCGATGTATGCGTTTCTACCAGGACAGTTGACATCATTTGCTCTGTGGTTTATTGACTGGAAATTTTGCTAATGCAATACGAACATTTGTAGACTGGCGACGAGTCTTTGTCCAAGTTTTTGAGAGGCTAATCGTGTTCGCACATAGGGAGCAAACTGGTTTTCTGTAACAGTTTCTGGTGCCGTGACCAGACCATACATAGTACATTTTCTGCACTGTGTGACAGATCTTGTTTTTGGCTTGTACTTCGACCATTTCACTAAGATATGGCAGATGGATTTTATTTTTTGAATGTCTTGGAATGTGTTCTCTTTGCCATTCATGTGAACAATGTACAAAGCTCTGTAAGGATTTGGATTCTTCAGTGTCATTTGTATAATTGAACTTCTTGGAGAAACAATGAGTGATTTTAATTCTTCCCAGACTTTGTGGGTTTTAATGTCTTTCGACACACCACATTAATCTGCTTGAGTGCGTTGCTGATTTTTGTCATTGTCATTTTTGAATCATTGTCGTTTTGAAAAAACATTTTTGTACCAATTGATTCAACGGTTTATTTTCCCTCGATACTTTTTTGTTGGGTCTATTTACCCACATTTAAAAATATTTTCGCTATGTTTGAGGTTATGTAGCGCTGAGAAGAAACTTTGCAGCGTCTTACCATTTAATCTTTTAACTTTTTTGGTGCATTTTGCTTTGCAGTACCGCTTGCGACTTGAAAAACAACTTTCTTATTATCTTACAAAGAGAAACCACAATTTCAAAAAAAAAAAACAATTTTCCGTTTTCTTTACATCTAGCTTGACCAGGTGAACACGAAAGTCTCGCCGCTCGACTGTCTTTTTGAGAGATTCCCGGGCATTCAGAATACATGTGTCACAGGTCTCAGATCAATCCGTGAGCCCGCTTTACTTGCAGTCCCGCTTCAGGTAAAAGCGGCGTTTTTCCTGAGTCGGTACATTAGAGATGAAACCTGACCTTTCAGGGTGGTTTGCCCAATTAATATAAAGGGTGATTTTTGGGGGAAAAAAGGAAAGCAGAAACTCATCTCATCCCGTTTTAGGTGAAATATCCATAACCTCCAATTTTGACATGGACGATGGTTTTTTCTTTCTTCTTTACTGGTGCGTTGAAATGTTTAGGGATGGTGATAAGCATTTGAATTATCGGCATATTATATTAAAAAACCTTCTAAAACTTAACTGTATATCGGGATTTAGCTGGAATAATATACTATCCATTTCAAATGTTTGCAAACCCAAATTAACCCAGATCGCATATCCTAAAATTCAACGGTAATTTATGGGGCAGCTCCCGGTGGTGGTGCGGGTAAATCGTAGGGCATGTAAAAAGAGACTGTTCTAAAGCCACAAATTACAATTTCCAACCGCAACCAAGTCGTTGCCTGGGAGCTACTTCAGTAACATCTCATTTGCTGCCATTTGCCACCAGCATTATCACACGTAAAAACTTCGTGGAGCAACAATGATTTGTGTAATATCATTTGGTACATAAAAAGCATAGGCTTCACGGTAGGATTAAAAAGACCGTCGCTCTAAGTTCTTTTTATGAATAAATACCAGCCAAAATAATGATGAAGCGGAGGAGACAATAGCATACGCAGTGTGTACTTTTGACGACACAAAGAGCGTACGTCTGGAAGAATAATAATGTCCGCAGTAGTGATTGCAATTTACCGGGAAATCATTTACTGCGGTTACGGTTAACCGGACGCGAAATAACCGGTTAACCGAAACAAAAAATAAATTAAAAATCAATACTTAAAGTCCTTTACAACTAGAACGTTATACCCGTCGTAACCAAAATTTCATCGTTTTCAATTGATCGACAATTTCAGTTGTCGAAAATACTAATTCATTTTGGCATTGGAAATTATTGGGGACATGCTTTCCTAACTACACCAATTTTTTATGCTTCATACGTGGGCGAAAAGTAAAAATGTATTCACTGCGATTGAAAATTTTACTTTTCATCACTTGGGATTACATTTTTTGAATTTCTGCCCTAGGGAAAAGTATGAAAAACTTAATACACAACTCTAGGCGCGCTCCCTTGTTGTGTAAATAACAATTTGAATGAATATGCAAAGTGGATCAATTTCATGTGATTTTATGTCACCACCGGATTCAGAGAGATGATATGGCGGCTGGGAAACCCAGTTAGAGCATAAAAGCATTATTGTACTATAAGCTAGTAAGCCACATAATTTGCTGTCACGTTTCTTCGCACAAATGTCAAAATTAAAACTGAGATAGCAAATGTATGTGGCTTGCCACCTATAGCATAATAATACTGTGTCAGCGAAAAATGAAAAAAATTGAACGGAATGGGCATTCGGATGAAAGCAGGCCCGTAGCTATGGCGGTGCTATGGGAGGCGGCGCCCTCCCCCCTGGGATTTCCAGCGCCCCTGAGTATTTCGGCGAAACTCATCTTTTCAGCGTTTCTTGTATACTAATAAAACAAAACTACACAATTTTTTTCGCTGCGCGGCTATTAATATTTTCTTTAAAATGAAAGTCTAACAGTCGTTAAGGATTGTACACTTATCTAAACTTCTGCTCGTTTTATTGGACTAGTTTCGATGATCAAATGAGATAAAATTAAGCTACATAGAACCTCTTTAAGCGAATTGAGCAAGCATGACCAAAGTTGGATCTGCTAGCTATTTCAATAGCAGATTTTATTTAGTCTCCACAGACAAGCTTATTATTTATTTAAAATTCATATTCATAAAAACATATTATTGGGAATAGGTATAGTAATAGTGAAACACACCTAACAATTGAAACAATTAATAACAATGTAGATATCCCCTGTACTTTCAAACCAGACTGTGTAAAAGTCTGTAAATCTCATGTTACTACTGGCATTTGTGCTAAATACAGGATTTTTCAAATGAAAGTTCACACCTTTTTTCTTCCAATTATGGAGTCACACGTTATCAGCTAGGAGCTGACATAGTTTAGGTTATTGTATGGTAATTTTCTCTACGCATGAAAGGAATGAAAGGAACATTTGCTATGTTTAAGTTTTTGCTATAAGAAGGAGAATGTTTCTCGTGCAAAAATTAATCTGCCACTGCAAATGTTTGATTTTTTGCTTTAAAAAGGAGAATGTTTCGTGTGCAAAAATCATTCTCTGATGTTACCCCGCGAATGACACATGTTACAACTAAAATGGTTAATTTACAACAAGAAACCTTAACCTTTCACACAAAGATTACTGATCTCATAGGATTTTAATTTTCATGAATAAACTAGACAAAATGCTTTATTACCGCTTCACTGAGTGTCACTATCACTTCTCTGCACTTGACAGCGTCAAGATTTTCAGTTCAATTTTCGACCTTCAACCACCTTCAGCGCCTTTTGTTGGACACAAATGTTATTTTCTAACAACAAAACAATCAAATAAAAATAAAAAATAAAAATTCGCACGTTTATTACAACAAAAATGAATACAATTCGGTAGTGAAAACTTATTTTGTCACAATGTTTTTTAACTTCACTAGATTGTTGAAAGTTACTACGAACGTTAAAATTGCATTGTTTTAATTAAGTTGTACATGTTGTCAGTGACGCTTAGCTACACCGCATTATTTTTTATAAGTTGTACCTGTTGTCAGTGTGGTCAGCTACACGTAAAATTGATGGAGATAATTCTTTGCAATCCTCATTCTAAGTTGTTTAATAATTCTGCTTCGGCTGACGTGAACAAAGAATACTACCGATCTAAAAATGTTTGTTGGTTACAAGCAAAATGGTGGTGTGAAGACAAAACGTGTTTATTAACAATGAATAAAGAACAAAGCAATGGTAAGTACAAAAAGAAAGACAGTAGTGCTTTACAACAACTGCTCAAATTGCTTCCCCCCTTCGTGCATACACATAAAAATTCTTTCCTCGAATGATCCTCTCACTCTCTTCAACATATCCGCATCGGGAACTTGACTGCACTCTAAAATTCGAAACTCCATTTCTTCAATTGTTTTGGGGATCGTTCGAAAAACTTTATCCTTAAGAAATCCCCAAAAAAAGAAATCTAAAGGCGTAAGATCAGGTGATCTTGGTGGCCAAGCAACAGGACCACCTCGTCCGATCCACCGATTCGGGAAGACAAGGTTTAAATAGTACAATACTATGCGAGCATGGTGAGCAGGAGTTCCATTCTGTTGGAAAATAACATTAGTCCAAGGGATGTTCTGCCGGGCTGCCGATACCCGCATGGCTGGAACTATTTTCTCGTGTAGTAGAAGCACGTACTTCGGGCTATCCAGATTTCCATCAATAAAAAAGGGGCCTATAATTTCGTCGCTCAAAATTCCCGCCCACACGTTTCGTTTCAGAGGTTTCTGAGTATGCGCTTCACGATACTCATGAGGATTTGATTCGGCCCAATATCGGCAGTTATGACGGTTCACGTAACCTGTTAAGTGGAATGTGGACTCGTCCGAAAAGCATACATTCGTTAGAAAATTGGGGTCGCGTATTTTAGTTTCCATGAATTCAGAAAAATCAGCTCTTTTCCCAAAATCGGCTTCCGAAAGTTCTTGTGTTAATTTCACACCGTATGGATGAAATTTGTGTCTACGAAAAATTCTCCAAACAGATGTCACACTATTTCCAGTTTCTTTTGCGACTTCTCGTAAGCTCTGTTGACTTTTCAAAATTACGCTTCCCAATGCCATCACCTCATTTCTTTCATCTGTCGCTGATCGTGGACGTCCCGACTTTGGCCGGTTATAGACGCTACCTGTCGTGCGAATCTTTGCAATCATTTTCGATATTCCTTTCGGAGTTGGGACCGGCCGATGCGGAAATAATTGATGAAATCGCTGGGCTATCTTCCTCAAACTCAGCCCCTCGTCGAACTTCAAAAAACAAATTACACGTCGCTCTTCGTTAGTGTAGTACATTTTTTCTCGGAAACGAAAAATCGACTAAAAACGTCTACTGTAAAGGTCTATTTTAAAGGCCTACTTTAAAGGCCTAATAAAAATCCTAATTTAAATGCCTACTCAAGTTCAAGCAATCACTAACTCAACGATCGAAAAATTGCACCTTGGCAATTCTCGATCCCCAACAACAGAAAACTCCGGACCCGACCTTGAGGAATGAACAAGCACGTGGCAATGATGAGGCTTGAAAATAGCTGTCTGTGGATTTGGAAGAGAAACAGTTCTTCACATAATTATCTGTGAAAGCCCTTCTTTTCCTCACAAATGGTCCAAAATAGTGTGAAAATGAACGTATTCGTAACCGAAGCAGAATGCAACTGAAAAATAAAATTTTCGTTCTCAGGTTGAACGTCGTATATTCAAATAATGTAACTTGTCAGGCACGCCGAACCTGAGTCAAAAATTTTCGGGAAAAAGTAAGGCTTTCACAGATGACTACGTGAACATCTCCACATCTCCTCCAAAGCCACATTCACATAGTTATTTTCAAGCCTCATTATTGCCAGGTGCTTGTTTTTTTCTCAACGTCAGGAGTTTATACGATGTGTGATGGACTCAACAACAAGTGTTTTTTGTATCTTGTTATGTAACATAATTTAGCACAAAATTTAGGTAAGATCCTTATCAGTGTCGCTCTTGGGCTCTTGGACTATACGCTTTAAGAAAACACCTAGTCTAAATCTTGAAATAGGAGAAAATTTATTTTCTTTTCGATAACGCCTTACTCGAGCAATGTTTTACATTGTACCGACATACGTGTACTCGTACGAATGCACGTTTTTCGACAAAACGCGAATGTTCCAATTTCTTTTCAAAAACTTTTTTGACAAGAAACGCAACGACTTTTTGGGAAAAAATGTTTTGGAGTTAATGACAACTTTCTCGCCTTCGCAGTGAATTTTTACTGTACTCTTGAGATTGTTCTTTTGGCCGTCCATCTTTAGATGTTTCTCGAGGAACGCTTTCTACGAGTAAATGTAAAGATCAACAAATGCAAGCAAACAAGTTATGCCATAGCACTTCTAGCATGACTAACTTTTCGCATTTGTCAAAATAGAGTACATTTTATGAGAGTTGACGACTTGGAGACATGAGTCTAGTGCAGCGTTTCGCGATTTTTCAGATTTATGTGAAAACTACATACCGAACTTGTTCCTTTTTTACAAAAAATTGCGGCTCAAATCTCATCAACAAATGTTGTGTTAACATCGGTACACTGTACGTTTTCGGTACTCTATGCTATCAGTGCTATGGTTTATTCAATTTAGGCATACCAAGTCGTTGACGTCAATGGAATCAGCAACTTTATTGCAATCAATTGAATATTGATATTGAGAACCATTTTTTTGCAGTTTTCGATACTGACTTGGCAATGACAACGGGTCGCCGTGAAGTAATCGCCTTTGACTGAATTTCAAGACTCGTTAGTATCTTACGGTCGATTCTAGAAAAAGAAATTTACCGCTTCAGCATTCTCTCCACTACCAACGTTATCAACTTCTGGGTCGACAATCACATTGCTATTCGATTCTTCCTTTGCCGCTTCCACTATCGGATTAGTAATTTTCGAAGTCGTTGCCGTTTCCACTCGAGGCTTCGGCTTAACGATTTTTGAGACTTCAGCCGCTTCCATTCGAATCTTCGGTCTAGAAATTTTCGATGTTGTGGCCATCTCCGATCTATGCTTCGGATTAGCGATTTCCGAAGCTGTTGTCGTTCTCATTTTCGAGGTTCTGGCCGCTCCCGCTCGACGTGTCGAATTAGCTATTTCTTTCGCCGGTTCCATTCGAACATTCGGCTTATCTTTAATTTTTTTGGCATCAACAGACTTTTTCGCATGTTCGGTAGCTTCGATTTTTCTCGTGGTCTGCAAAAATGCATCGTTTCGTTATCGATAACAAATTAACTAAAAATTAATTTACCTTTTTGTAACTTGCAGTAGCTGAGGAACTGGTAAATAAATCCGGCTTAACACTTCCAAGAAGAATGCTCGCTGTCGCTGAGCTAGACGCCGCTGTCTCTTTCTGTGACTGTTCCATCAAATTAGCGAGGATGTCCATAGCTGCAGCTGTATTTTTTTCTTTTATTTCTTTATTCAAATCCTTTTTGGATTGTTTTTTTGGTGGCTGAAAAGGAAACTTTGTGAGCATTTTGTGGTAGCTCAATAAACCAATTGGATGACTTTAAAAACGTGTCTGAACTGTATCGGAAACCGAAAACCGTTCTCTGAAATTTTCAGCAAATTTGATTTGATACACAAGCCAGACAACGTATTAAAATCAGATGATTGGTCGTAGAAAAATTTACCATGATGACATACGGCTCCAAAGGTTATAATTTTTGGCTGCTGACACTGCTGCTTTTCTCGATTACAATAACAACAATTGTAGTTATTGTAGCGTGAAATTTGCAGCTTTTTAAATAAGTTGTACGTGTTATCAGTGAGGCTTACGTTTGGTGCAAATTTTTTCACACTTAAAATAATAGACGTTTGCTTAATGAATTGGTGAAGTTTTGGCTGCTTGGTTTTTTCTCGGGTTTTGTGTTAACTTACGACCGACACAGATTATTTAGATGTTTTTCGCTCGAAGCACGGTCACTACAACGTTTATTAGACTTCGATGCGATTTTATCAGTCATTGCAGGTGAAATGTTGAAAGTTAATGGTAATCGAGTGTGACCTAGCTCAGTTAACACCTGAGTAAAAACTTTGTAACTCAATCGAATTGATCGAAAAAACTTAGTTCACTGTGCTCGAATGGATTTTTTACGAGCAGGGTCGTTACACAACTTTCGAGACCATTCGATCCCACAATTCCTTATCATTACTGACTGTTTTATTCGAGGGTTGTGCGGTAAGGCATCGTGTTGAGACCTGAATTTTATGAAGAGGTTGACGCTCAAATGTAAGTGATCACTTTTTCCGAAGCTTGGTATAGCTGACAACCGCTTTCATCTGATAGTACTAAAGAGTAATATCAGGTGTAGATGCAAACTATATTGGTGCAGATCGATGAAAGCAGTCGTCCGCTGAGCCGGCTCACGTTTCTAGAATCATTCTTTGTAACTGATGCTTTTTTTAAGATTAAGATAGCTGCTCAGAATTGGAATTAATGCTTACAATTGATACGCTTGATATTTCACCTATTTAAAGCAGTTTTTTGCTATCGTTGACGATGAACCAAGAGGTGAGTGGTGATAAAGAATTTAGAACTATTTCCTTTAGCTCCAAATTTTTTTAGGATGTTAATAAAAGCAGCTGACGATATGTTTCACTTCAAGAAAACGTTGGAGTCTCACAAGCTAAGTATTTTTTTAATTAATTTTCCTTATTATTATCCCCGCTCACCATTCCTCTTTCGAATTGTTCATTTTCCCTCAATCGGTGTTACGAATAGTTAAAGCAGAGTTTCGTCCACGTTAAAATAACTCGTGCAATATGTTGTAGACTACGTTAAAAAGCAACTCATGGTATCGATTGATGTCCACGTTAAATTACACCTTTTTGTGGAATTCGTAGTCTGCCACGTTAAAGAACAACTCATCGTGCATTTTGTTTCGGTCACGTTAAAAGACAACTCTTCGTGGACTTTGTTGCCTATCACGTTAAAAAGCAACTCGTGGTATCGGTTGATGTCCACGTTAAATTACACCTTTTCGTGGAATTCGTAGTCTGCCACGTTAAAGAACAACTCATCGTGCATTTTGTTTCGGTCACGTTAAAAGACAACTCTTCGTGGACTTTGTTGCCTATCACGTTAAAAAGCAACTCGTGGTATCGGTTGATGTCCACGTTAAATTACACCTTTTCGTGGAATTCGTAGTCTGCCACGTTAAAGAACAACTCATCGTGCATTTTGTTTCGGTCACGTTAAAAGACAACTCTTCGTGGACTTTGTTGCCTATCACGTTAAAAAGCAACTCGTGGTATCGGTTGATGTCCACGTTAAATTACACCTTTTCGTGGAATTCGTAGTCTGCCACGTTAAAGAACAACTCATCGTGCATTTTGTTTCGGTCACGTTAAAAGACAACTCTTCGTGGACTTTGTTGCCTATCACGTTAAAAAGCAACTCGTGGTATCGGTTGATGTCCACGTTAAATTACACCTTTTCGTGGAATTCGTAGTCTGCCACGTTAAAGAACAACTCATCGTGCATTTTGTTTCGGTCACGTTAAAACACAACTCTTCGTGCATTTTGTTGTCTATCACGTTAAAAAGCAACTCGCGGTATCGGTTGATGTCCACGTTAAATTACACCTTTTCGTGGAATTCGTAGCCTGCCACGTTAAAGAACAACTCATCGTGCATTTTGTTTCGGTCACGTTAAAAGACAACTCTTCGTGGACTTTGTTGCCTATCACGTTAAAAAGCAACTTGTGGTATCGGTTGCTGACCACGTTAAATTACAACATTCCGTGGAATTGGTTGTCTGCCACGCTAAATAACAACTCGTGGACAATAAGCGCACATTGATAAATGGAAATCGCATTTTTTCCGTGTCCTTAGACCCACCTCCTACTTATCTGCAATTTCTCATGATTTTTTTTGTATGAAGTGTCTGCTTTCTAGACTCACTAACCCAGACGTCATTTATGAACGCAACCAGCTTTTACTGTAGCCTTGCTCTGTGCCTTTGAACGAAGTTTTTTTTGATATTTTTCTACGGAAAAATGTTTTCGCAGCTAAAAAAAACTTTTCTGTTCGGCACTTCATGAATTTTATGACTAAAGCTGAGAATGGAAACAGTCCACCGTTCATGGAATCTACTGTTGACAAGTTTTACAAAACATCAGGCATCAGTTTTTTATCCATTTTTTTAAACTTGTAAAAATAGGCAACCATCAACAGGAGACTTTATTAGTTTTGACGAATTTTTCTCATTTTATGGTTTAATTTTTTAGTTCCCGTTTTTGTTTCAACCCCGAACTTTTTTTTAAGACTTCGTTGATTGTCTAATGTACATGTGTGATGCTAATTTGTTTTCTCAGTTGCAGATGCAATAACTGAGCAATAATGCAATATTTGGCCATGTACCTGTAGTCAACAATTCTTTTGTACTTATTATTTTGTTTATAACGTTGTAAGAAATGATGTAGGTTTTACAGGCGGTTCATTCCACCTTTTACTGACTTTAATTAAAGACAAAAGAGACAAACTGTTTTTGTTTTCAATTTTAATAACTATGCTTTGTATCGCAGAATTGCGTGATCAAAATCAACCAACTGAAAACCGAAATTTAGCTGTCTAAACAGAAAAGGATTTTTTCACGATTACACACAAGGAATTTGAGAACCCTTTGATGATAAAATTTTTCAACCACTGTCTAGCTTAAGAGATAGGATAGGAATTTCGAAAATTTTGTGGATATTTCTTATAACATTTCGGAATGATAATGAGAAGGAAAACATGTGCTTGAGCGGGCAGGCGATTCCACAGCCGAATCACTGAGAAAAATGTTCCTCTGCGCAACGTGCAACAGAAGCCAGGAAAACCACCATAAGGGTGATTGATATTGGGCCGACTGTCACGTAACAAAATCAAGTTTTGGAGAGGAGGAGGAGACCAAGTCGAAGAACTCCAATCCGATGAACGCTGACCATAAAAGTACCTATGTAGCATCGCGGCACTTAATTTACGACTGTGATAGACTGAAAAGAGCAAACATTAATGGCGAGTAATGAAGCAAAATTTAAATTGTGTTAACAGTGTGACAACAAAATCCATAAGGGGGCCGTTCATAAAGTAACGCCACGCAAAATGCCATTTTTCCAACCCCCTCCTGGCGTGACATGAACGGCCACAAAATGCGAAAAAAGAGTGAACTTTTTCTTGTAACACCCTGTATAAGGCCACAATTTTTATATGGCCTAACTATGAAGGCCGAAAATTTTCGTTCGCTCCGCTAGTATCAAATTAATTCACTCGGTCAAGAAAAAATGTCGCTCACTCCGCTCGCATTTTGTAGAAATGCTCATTAAAATCCTTTTCTTTGAAGACTACCCCTACAACCGACCCCCTCCCGCTTGCAGACTTTGTCTTTTCTGCCCTGAATTCATACGAGTTTCGTTACTTACGCTCAGTGGCGCCGCGCCGCCCCCCTGACAACTCGCCCTGACTACGGGCCTGGATGAAAGCAAAATGTCAAAATATTATTTACGAACTTTCGAACATAACATTTTCAACTGGCGCAAATTTATTATTCTTAATGTGATTGACAATGCCGAATTCTTTGTATCGAAAATGCGGAAACACGTCCAAAGGCGTGGGAGATCGCGTATCATTTCATCGGTTTGTTTAATTATTCTGTCATGTCATTGGAAATTCAATTGGTGATAACAAAGGAATCATTGCGATAATTTAAAGATGAAAATTTAGGAAACCGTTCGCGAAATATGGCTACCCAAATACGAACAACGTTTGCGTGTACTTTCGTAATATAAAACTGATTTGATTCGAGTAAAATTTAGAAATTATTTTCTTCCTGATGTAGTAGAAATACCCGAAAACTGTGGTACAGGTCTCGATGTAAAGGTTGATCACTTAAAGGCTTCCACATCAAATATTTTTTAGTCCGATCTTCAATCCGATTTCTGTTCTAGATTCTCTATTAAATTCCTTGTCCACGAACGTATTTTGGAACATTTTTCTGGTCTACTGACGACTTTTCACAGATGGCACTATGTTTGTATGCAATTTACCACTGACACGGTAAAAACTTCGGTAATGAAAGGATCTCTGAGAAGAATCCATATGAGCGCAAGCTCACAAATATTGCGGAACTAGTAAAATAAAATGATCTTGCCTCTGACCCGTACGGGTTGTAACGGCGGATTATTACTATCATTATTCCCTTGACTGAAAGTCAAAGGGTCTTATGAAAATAAATACCTATGAGAAAAATGTATGATATCTACATGAAAAACCTTAAATACCTGCAAAAAATTCTCCTTGTTAGCACGATAACTTGAGTAATTCCTAACCAATTTTCCAAATCCTTTTTTTAATCCCTTCGGAATTAAATTCCCGAGGTTAAGTTCGAAGATGGGCTATGTGGGACTACGGATATGGAAGTTATTCCGGAAAAACCGATTTTTTTTTTTTGTTTTTTTCTGGAGTACTTGAAAAGTATTAGAATGATACATCGAAATGTAGTAAAATGAAATATAGAGAAAATTAAATTTGATGGTTTGCTCAATGCAACAGTAACAGTCTCTTATGGATGTAAGTGTATAAAGTTTATAGCTAGTTACACAGTCATGGACAACTATCAAGTTGATAGTCAGACAACTATCAAGTTGATAGTCAGACAACTATCAAGTTGATAGTTGGACAACTCTCAAGTTGATAGTTGGACATCTATCAAGTTGATAGTTGGACATCTATCATGTTGATAGTTAGACAACTATCAAGTTGATAGTTAAACAACTATCAAGTTGATAGTTAGACAACTATCGAGTTGATAGTTAGACAACTATCAAGTTGATAGTTAGACAACTATCGAGTTGATAGTTGAACAACTATCAAGTTGATAGTTGGACAACTATCAAGTTGATAGTTGGACAACTATCAAGTTGATAGTTAGGCAACCATCAAGTTGATAAATAGACAACTATCAAGTTGATAGTTAGACAACTATCAAGTTGATAGTTAGACAACTATCAAGTTGATAGTTGGACAACTATCAAGTTGATAGTTGGACAACTATCAAGTTGATAGTAGACAACTATCAAGTTGATAGTTGGACAACTATCAAGTTGATAGTTAGTTGGACAACTATCTATCAAGTTGATAGTTGGACAACTATCAAGTTGATAGTTAGACAACTATCAAGTTGATAGTTGGACAACTAACAAGTTGATAATTAGATTAGTATCAACTTGACAATCATGTCAGAGGAATTTTGACAGTGAGGTAGCAATAGCAATGTTGATCTTGCATTTATAATTATGCAAAATATTCGATTAGAGATTATATTTTGTATGTGTGAGACTTACAACCGGTTGACGAATTCAATATCAACATTGCTATTGTTATCTCACTGTCATAACAATATTGGCCTAATCGTCTGGTAGTAAGGATTGGAACAGGTCAGGTCGACCTGATCAGTTTCAGCTCAGGTCACGACCTGATTACTGACCTGAACCTGATTTTGAGATTCAGGTCCGACCTGAATGTAACCTGAAACCTGAAAAATTTGATCAGTTTGACCTGAAACCCACTGGTTATTTTGAGAAAATATAATTAAAACAACTGAATTGCAAATTGAAGTAATGTTCGATCAGCTTTAAATGCTCTCGCTGCATGTGTGTTAAGATAGCCTAAATACAAAATTTCTTACGTAACGACGTAAGGATATTACGACTTAAGTTCCTTAGTACTTTATTTTGGTACAAGGTTTACTACAACCTTTATAGTTGACTCAATCATTTCCAAATACTTGAAAATGTTGGTACAAACCCAGTTTCATATTACTTTTTGTATGAAAGCTTGCACATCTACAGGTACATAGTACAACGTTTCTAGTTTCATTGAAAACTTTGTACCTGCTCGTTTCGACGTTTTAGTGCTTACAGAAAACGAAGCAAAGTCGAAGTGGCAGATTAAAGAAAAACCTCTTCGCTCTGACGGCTCGCCTGAACTTATTGATAGCCACCGAAACGCCCAGTAATGTCGTTTCTGGCAGCCGGACTTTTCGGCGCTTGTTTTACCGTTTACAGATGGTACAGTACTCGCTATAACAAAGAAACGTCGTAGGGAGGAGTTACAAGGTTTTCTATGAAAGTGAACACCTTGTACCAAGTTAGTAAAAAACTCGCTATAGCAAGTAAACGTCGTACTGAGCAGGTAGAAGGTTTTCTATGAAACTACCCAGCATTTTCATATATTTGGAAATGATTGAGTCAACTATAAAGGTCGTATCAAACCTAGAACTTAAGTACTTACTGAAGAAATTTTAAAATTGTGCTGCTCACTGTCTCATTGATTCTATTATTTGACCCAAACAAAAAATTATTTATCTTACAAATCCGTGCGAATATTGAAATTCAAGTTCAAATCATGAAATCTATTTACGTCTTTTGACATGTTACTCTAAATTTATTAACATTAAACCCTAATTCACGCATTCAAACGATTTCAGGTCAAACAGGTTGATCAGGTTCAGTTCAGGTTCGACCTGATATCATCAGGTCAGGTTCAGGTTGAGGAAATGTCGACCTGAACCTGACCTGAAAACTTCAGGTCAACAGGTTTCAGGTCACAGGTCTGACCTGACCTGACCCACTCTGATCCTTATCTGGTAGACATTGCAGAGAAAGTAGGTTTTTAGACTCGTACGAAGTTATCGCCAGAGTCTATTAGAATTGTTTTAGTCAATTAAATTGTTTTATCTCCTATAGTGACAAAGTAAGAAATAGCGCCTAGGCACTTCAAAAAGATTCCTATTCGATTGATACTGGTTAGTTGATATTGTAGTTAGTTGATAGTTGTTAGTTGTTATTTTAATAGTTTGTAGCTAATTGCTAATAATAGCTGATAGTTAATAATAATTTGATAGTTGACAGTTTCATAGTAGATAGTAGATTATCGTTGATTGCTGATACTCAACTATTGAGTGATTAGTCAACGATCAGGTTGATAGTCAACTACCAACTAAAGTCAATAGTCAACTATCAAGGTGAGAGTGAACTATCAAGTTGATAGTCAACTATCAAGTTGATGGGCAACTATCAAGCTGATAGCTAACTATCAAGTTGATAGTCAACTATCAAACTGATAGCCAACTATCAAGTTGTCAATAAAATGAGCTATAAATAAGAAACCTCGACAATTATTTATTACGCATATTTCGATCAGAAGCCATCTCCGTCATTATTATCAACAATGAAGTTGATAGTCATCTATCAAGCTTATAGTCAACTATAAAAACGAAGCGGGAGTAAACATTTCTATCAGTCGAGAATCAGCTTTTGTAGGGCAAACTTCGAAAGCTCAGTAAGAACTCAAAAAATGACTTCGAAAGAAATTTTTGAAGAATTAAAAAAATAATAAAGAAGTGGAGGTATTAGCACAACCTGATAGTTGACTAACTATAAACTTAATCTCTGACTAACTAGGAACTTGATAGTTGTCAAGTCGACTAACTAAAAACGTGATAGTTTGTATTTTATCGTCTTGTTTGTATTTTGCATTGCATAGTTGACTAACTGTCAACTTGATTGTTGACTTACTATCAACTTGATTGTTGACTATCAACTTGATTACTGACTATCAGCTTGATTGTTGACTAACTATGAACATGATAGAACTTAATAGATTGACTATCTAATTGATAGTTAACTTTGTATCAAGTTATCCATCAAAAGTTGATAAACTGTCGATAGTCTTACCAGTGCGACGTTTGCACTTGCCCAGTTTAATTATATGTCCTCAAGTAGAAAATAACTATCAAAGCGGATGGTCGACGATCAAGTTGGATAGTACACAAAAATAATGGTTTTGCAAACAAACATTTTAAATAAAGCATTGAGAAAGTATCGTTGGAAAAACTAATTAAAAACTTTTACGAGTGCGAAGTTTGCGGGGCGAGCAAAGCGAGGTCCGTAATCGCACGAGTTTAATTATTTGTTCACAAATGGAAAATAACTATAAATTCGGATAGTAAATGTTCATAATCGATGACCAACTCTCAAAGTGGATGGTCAACTATTAAGTCAGTTATTAAAGTTGGACAGTACACAAAAACAATTGTTTTGTAGACAAAAATTTAAAAAAAAGCATTGTAGAAGTGTCGTTGGAAAAAGCAATAAAAATCTTTTACAGTGAAATATTACAATTTAAATGCAGGGAACGCCAATAACATTGACAAGTTTATATTTCTTACATTTCTATTTGTCCTTAGCTCTACAAGTGTGAAGTTTGCGGTCCGAGTGAAGCGAGGTCCGTAATCGCACGAGCTTAGTTATTTGTTCATAAATAGAAAATGTGGCAGATATTCATTTAATAAATGGACGATGAACTATCAAAGTGAGCAGTTTTTATATGAAAAATAAAAATAAAACAGTGAATCCGCGTTTAAACAGAATGCAGTGAATTTACAATAATTAATATAAATTGAAAAATATTGCTGTTGATATAAATGAACAGAATTTTAAAAATCTAAATAGTCCAAATTCATGTAATCATTCTTCGAATGAACAAAGCAGTTTTGTGACCGTATGGTCATTTCCAACAAATGTCAACTTTCATACTTATTCCGTTCCTTCGAAGTTATGGCTTCATATTTTCGCTTTCACCCCGTGGTATGAAGTTCGTTATTTTCGTTTTTCTTTTGGCGCAGCTGGTAAAAAACTATTTTCACTAAATAATTGCATAATCTTCCTCTGGCCTTCCCAAACCCTTTCCTATCAACGAAAAATTAATCGAAATACATATTTCCGAGCAAGAATCGATTTAATTGGAAAATGCATGGAGAATGTCTCTATATGAATTTTAAATCTTATTATGTGGCTACTGTCAGTGCCAACAAGCCCAGACAACTACGGAATAAAATCGCAAAATATTCAATTTCATTTGTTTTACTTGGTTTTATTTTAATTGAATGAAATATAGTTGAACAGCGTTCTTGTAGTAGGGTATGCTTCTCTTAATTATAATGAAAAAGTAAATAATGTAAATAATCAGTCAAGGGATCTGACCCACCCAAAAGGTGGGACCTAGTTATTGAATAACGAAAATAAATGTCCTCTGTCACCGTGAATGAAATCACCAGGGAAATGTATCACTCATGGTCTCGGGTGATTACAGAATGTTTACTTTACGAGATAAATGGATGAGAATGACTTTTTTAAAGTTTCTCTCCATGTTTAATGCACGATTTGTCGAATTAAACAAAAAAACATATGATGGGACCCGTACGTATCAGAATGATGATGATAAATAATTTACATTTCCCACATATCGAAAGTACGATGAAACATCGATATGTATATAAACGAAAGTAGCGATATGCAGCACACTAATACAACTGAAGTAGCACATAAAATGAAAAATGAATTTTTCGTACTCTAGAGATGAAAAGTGAATGTTGTCAGGAAGAAAAATAAATACTTTCGTCTCTAGAGATGAAAAATGAATACTTTCGTCTCTAGAGATGAAAAATGAATACTTCGTGTTCTATAGGTGAAATTGGAAATTTAGGAAATGGAGATGTTTTTGTTTGGGTTGGCTTCTTTGTTGTTTTCGTACGGGGCGCTTAGTTGGGTGAAAGAGATGAATGTAAAAATTATTGTGATTTGTAACAATAGATATTTATTAGGAAATCAGGTAATTTTTCAGTTCACAGTAATTGAATGTTTTGGCTCCAGTGCGGTGCCTATTTTTCACAATTTAAATTCTCCAAGTTGAGAAATGCTGCTACTTTTCGTGGCATTTGGGCAATCGTGTTCTTGCCGATTGGCTGGCCAAAACATCTGTTCCCACGTTGTAAAATGAAAAATCGATCCGTTGGCGAGTTAGGAGGCCGCAATGCAATGTAACGTCGTATGATTTCAACCGATGTTTTACTCAATATCGGGAATAATTTCGCTGTGTATGTTTTTGATTCTGAAATTCGCACAACGATCTTACTTCCAGTATCCTTCACGTGTCCAAGCATTACGTTACAAATCTCTTCCCCGCGGCAGCCACCACTAATCCCGAATACAGTGACAACCTGAAGAAGAAGTCGTGTTTCTTAATTGTAAACTTTTCACATATAACCTAAAAACTGTAATTACCTTAATGACTAAAAATTCAGAGTCCGGTGCCTCCAGCAGAAACTTTTTGATTTCTTCAGGTGTGAAAACGGATGCTTGTTTGGATTGTTTTTTGTTTTCACAAATGTTAAGAGACGCGAGTATCGAGAAATGTCGATGTTGTGATTGGCAATCATTTTCGATTTCAGCATGGAGTAAATGCTCCAGAGCGTCGATGGTGCGTAATGCTGTGATTTGTCTTCGAAATATGCCAAAAATACTTCCTCCACGAAAGACTCTGTTCCTTGTTGCTTGCGCCAATCGATGAATCTGTTGTAAGTTTCATCATATCGCTTGCTCGATTTTTCAGGCCCAAGTGCTTTCACTGCTGTTTCACTTTTTTTCAAAATGGTTTCAGGAAGGTCGGACGCCATTTCATGTAAAAAATTGGTTGATATTTTTTGCCAGATGTTCGCTTTCCACTTTTTTTATTTTTAAATTAAATACAACGCACACAACTCAGCTTGCTGATTGATGAACAATGATCACTTTCAATTTTCTCAGAGCACGCGACCGATGAACGATAATCGGATAATGGCGATGCCAATTAATAAATCGGATGATGTTCGTTTATATAAATGCGATAGTGTGACATACGTTCGTAAATAGGGAAAATAAGGAAAGTAAACAGTAAGTATGTTCACACCGTTCACACGTTGTATTATGCAATGGTTACTTCGCTTAATCATAATGCGATATAGATTTTATGGAATTTTTTTTTATTGAAAACATGCATTTTTTTCGTACTTCGATATGTGGAAAATGTAAAGAAAAGAATGAAAAAGACTCGAATTGGTTATTACAAAATTCTCGTTGTATTTGTGAGCCTCGAGAGTATTGTAACATTCGGATGTGTTTATATGCCTCGGTAAACCTCGGTATATAAACTCACATCCTTATGTTACAATACTCTCTCAGCTCGCAAATACACCTCGAATTGTGTAATAACCAACTTTCTCGTCTCGTTGTGTAAATAACCATTTATTGTCTACTATTTTCTAGCTGACATGGAAAAAGAGTAGCTGTGACTGCTGCCATAGCTCTCGTTGAAAAACCATGAAATCGTTATAATATTTGATTAACATTAATAACTTTAACATAGAGAAAGGATCAAAAACAAATATTACAAGAAACAAAATCAAAATCAAGTGAAATAATTAACGAGTATATAAATGAATTCATGTCAAAATATTTAAAAAATAAATAAATAAAAATTGAAGAAAGAACATCGTCAAAATATTTCAAAATTGTTGGAAGAACATCCTCAAAAGTTGAATATGAAATTTGCCAAATCAGCATAGTCAAAAATATAAAATAAAGATTGCTAAAATAGCTCGTCAAAAATGCTCCATCGCGTCTAAGAAGATGCCAAACATCCAAGTCTGAGAACATCATGTCAACTGCATTAAAAAAAACGTTAACTTTTTAAGAGCTTCAAAAATTTAAGAATAATCAATCACCGGATGAGTGCTTTCGTTTTTATGACGCAGTAGTGAAAAGAAAGCACTAAATAAACACATTATCCAACCATGCCAAATTTATCAAAGACCGAGTCATGGAGCTTATGGACCTCATTTCTGAACTCGCGAGACGGAAGAGTTGGATCTACGTGGTTTGCAGCAAGGTTGAATAGCCGGCATGCGAAGTTGAAAGGCGAGAATTGTGAGTACTGATTAACGCAACCCGTGATTCTAATTAATGAGGATTTTCGCAAAACTCGTGAGCCATCATCCAACTTAATCTTGTCGCGAATGAAACGAGAGTTCACTCTTCCAGTCAAAACATCGTGGATGAAGAAAACTGCTGCATTGGTTCTACGTCTCAGCAAAGATTTCAGATTGAGTTCATCACACCTATCAATGTAAGGGCGAAGACGGTAGCTATCATCGTCTTCACTGACAAATCGATCGCGATTAGCGTACAACACGAACTGTCTTTGAATACTTTCTAACGACTGGATGTGAACTGCTTGATGAGGTGCCCAAATCGTACTGGCAAATTCCAGATGAGAGCGAACTATGGCGGAGTACAGCATAGTGGCTGTGTCAACATTAAAACGTCCATAACATTGACGCTTAACAAATGAAAGCATAGACTTAGCTTTATTTATCGACAGTTCCCAGTGTTCATTAAAGGAATAACTATTGTCATACGTAACACCAATGTCCTTCACATTATGAACACGTTTGACCGTCTTGCCGTTCATGTGGTACTCCGCTAATATAGGCGAGCGCTTTCGAGATAGGGTGATTATTTTACATTTGTCAGTATTTAGCTCAAAGTCATTATCAGAGCACCATTTAATAAAATTGTTTATTGAATCTTGCATGTAATGTGTGTCTTCGATGGTGGTGATGCTGTTATGAACGATTTTCTTATCATCAGCCAGGTTGATGTTTCTTGTTGGACCAGAAGGGGAATCAGAGTCGTCGAAGGACACCAGAAACATCAATGCACCTAATATCGATCCTTGACCGATTCCAGATAGAACATCTATCAAATCTGATTTGGTGGAGTTTATATTAACCCTTTGCTTCCTTCCTTTGAAAAACGAACGGAACCATAACACGACTGAGTTGCAGATTCGGTACTTGTGGGAAGATAGCTTCATCGTCAGTTTAGGAGATCGTATAACGTCGAAGGCTTTATGAATATCGGCGAGAAATAAGTCAGTTTGCTCGTTGTTGTCAAATGATTCATGTACCATGATCGATAATTCCATCAAATTGGATTCAACTCTTCTGCCAAGAAAGAAGCCGTGTTGGGATAATGATGACTGTGGAAAGATGTTGTACTTAATTGGTCAAAAATTATCATTTCGAACACCTTCGCAAAGCTTGGAGAAATACAAACACCCCTGTAAAGATGTGGCAAACAGAGTTGATGTTACGAAAAGACTCGAACTTATTTAAGTCAATTAATGAGGTAAGACCTGTGGTCTACAAAGATGATAAACAAGAAGTAACCGTTGTAATTAACCTTATTATACAAAATAATGCAATATAAGCGGAAATAGCAGTAACTTAAATAAGTTAGTCATAATGCTACACTTGCATGTGAATGCATTATGAAGGTATAATAAATAAATTTTTGAAGCTCTTAAAAAGTTAACGGTTTTTTTTTTTTAATGCAGTTGACATGATGTTCTCTGACTTCGATGTTTGGCATCTTCTTAGACGCGATGGAGCATTTTTGACGAGCTATTTTAGCAATCTTTATTTTATATTTTTGACTATGCTGATTTGGCATATTTCATATTCAACTTTTGACGATGTTCTTCCAACAATTTTTATTTATTTATCTTTAAAATATTTTGACGATGTTCTTTCAACAATTTTTATTTATTTATTTTTTAAATATTTTGACTTGAATTCATTTATATGCTCGTTAATTATTTCACTTGATTTTGATTTTGTTTCTTGTAATATTTGTTTTTTATCCTTTCTCTATGTTAAAGTTATTAATGTTAATCAAATATTATAACGATTTCATGGTTTTTTAACGAGAGCTATGGCAGCAGTCATAGCTACTCTTTTTCCATGTCAGCTAGAAAATAGTAGACAATAAAATTATTTATCATCATCATTCTGATACGTACGGGTCCCATCATATGTTTTTTTGTTTAATTCGACAAATCGTGCATTAAACATGGAGAGAAACTTTAAAAAAGTCATTCTCATCCATTTATCTCGTAAAGTAAACATTCTGTAATCACCCGAGACCATGAGTGATACATTTCCCTGGTGATTTCATTCACGGTGACAGAGGACATTTATTTTCGTTATTCAATAATAATAATAGTAATAATCCGCCGTTACAACCCGTACGGGTCAGAGGCAAGATCATTTTATTTTACTAGTTCCGCAATATTTGTGAGCTTGCGCTCATATGGATTCTTCTCAGAGATCCTTTCATTACCGAAGTTTTTACCGTGTCAGTGGTAAATTGCATACAAACATAGTGCCATCTGTGAAAAGTCGTCAGTAGATCAGAAAAATGTTCAAAAATACGTTCGTGGACAAGGAATTTAATAGAGAATCTAGAACAGAAATCGGATTGAAGATCGGACTAAAAAATATTTGATGTGGAAGCCTTTAAGTGATCAACCTGTACATCGAGACCTGTACCACAGTTTTCGGGTATTTCTACTACATCAGGAAGAAAATAATTTCTAAATTTTACTCGAATCAAATCAGTTTTATATTACGAAAGTACACGCAAACGTTGTTCGTATTTGGGTAGCCATATTTCGCGAACGGTTTCTTAAATTTTCATCTTTAAATTATCGCAATGATTGAATTTCCAATGACAGAATAATTAAACAAACCGATGAAATGATACGCGATCTCCCACGCCTTTGGACGTGTTTCCGCATTTTCGATACAAAGAATTCGGCATTGTCAATCACATTAAGAATAATAAATTTGCGCCAGTTGAAAATGTTATGTTCGAAAGTTCGTAAATAATATTTTGACATTTTGCTTTCATCCAGGCCCGTAGTCAGGGCGAGTTGTCAGGGGGGCGGCGCGGCGCCACTGAGCGTAAGTAACGAAACTCGTATGAATTCAGGGCAGAAAAGACAAAGTCTGCAAGCGGGAGGGGGTCGGTTATAGGGGTAGTCTTCAAAGAAAAGGATTTTAATGAGCATTTCTACAAAATGCGAGCGGAGTGAGCGACATTTTTTCTTGACCGAGTGAATTAATTTGATACTAGCGGAGCGAACGAAAATTTTCGGCCTTCATAGTTAGGCCATGTCAAAACTGTGGCCTTATATTTAGCACAAATGCCAGTAGTAACATGAGATTTACAGACTTTTACACAGTCTGGTTTGAAAGTACAGGGGATATCTACATTGTTATTAATTGTTTCAATTGTTAGGTGTGTTTCACTATTACTATTCCTATTCCCAATAATATGTTTTTATGAATATGAATTTTAAATAAATAATAAGCTTGTCGGTGGAGACTAAATAAAATCTGCTATTGAAATAGCTAGCAGATCCAACTTTGGTCATGCTTGCTCAATTCGCTTAAAGATGTTCTATGTAGATTAATTTTATCTCATGTGATCATCGAAACTAGTCCAATAAAACGAGCAGAAGTTTAGATAAGTGTACAATCCTTAACGACTGTTAGACTTTCATTTTAAAGAAAATATTAATAGCCGCGCTGCGAAAAAAATTGTGTAGTTTTGTTTTATTAGTATACAAGAAACGCTGAAAAGATGAGTTTCGCTGAAATACTCAGGGGGCGCTGGAAATCCCAGGGGGGAGGGCGCCGCCTCCCATAGCACCACCATAGCTACGGGCCTGCTTTCATCCGAATGCCCATTCCGTTCAATTGTTTTCATTTTTCGCTGACACAGTATTATTATGCTATAGGTGGCAAGCCACATACATTTGCTATCTCAGTTTTAATTTTGACATTTGTGCGAAGAAACGTGACAGCAAATTATGTGGCTTACTAGCTTATAGTACAATAATGCTTTTATGCTCTAACTGGGTTTCCCAGCCGCCATATCATCTCTCTGAATCCGGTGGTGACATAAAATCACATGAAATTGATCCACTTTGCATATTCATTCAAATTGTTATTTACACAACAAGGGAGCGCGCCTAGAGTTGTGTATTAAGTTTTTCATACTTTTCCCTAGGGCAGAAATTCAAAAAATGTAATCCCAAGTGATGAAAAGTAAAATTTTCAATCGCAGTGAATACATTTTTACTTTTCGCCCACGTATGAAGCATAAAAAATTGGTGTAGTTAGGAAAGCATGTCCCCAATAATTTCCAATGCCAAAATGAATTAGTATTTTCGACAACTGAAATTGTCGATCAATTGAAAACGATGAAATTTTGGTTACGACGGGTATAACGTTCTAGTTGTAAAGGACTTTAAGTATTGATTTTTAATTTATTTTTTGTTTCGGTTAACCGGTTATTTCGCGTCCGGTTAACCGTAACCGCAGTAAATGATTTCCCGGTAAATTGCAATCATTACTGCGGACATTATTATTCTTCCAGACGTACGCTCTTTGTGTTGTCTCCTCCGCTTCATCATTATTTTGGCTGGTATTTATTCATAAAAAGAACTTAGAGCGACGGTCTTTTTAACCCTACCGTGAAGCCTATGCTTTTTATGTACCAAATGATATTACACAAATCATTGTTGCTCCACGAACTTTTTACGTGTGATAATGCGGGTGGCAAATGGCAGCAAATGCGATGTTACTGAAGTAGCTCCCAGGCAACGACTTGGTTGCGGTTGGAAATTGTAATTTGTGGCTTTAGAACAGTCTCTTTTTACATGCCCTACGATTTACCCGCACCACTACCGGGAGCTGCTCCATAAATTACCGTTGAATTTTAGGAAATGCGATCTGGGTTAATTTGGGTTTGCAAACATTTGAAATGGATCGTATATTATTCCAGCTAAATCCCGATATACAGTTAAGTTTTAGAAGGTTTTTTAATATAATATGCCGATAATTCAAATGCTTATCACCATCCCTAAACATTTCAACGCACCAGTAAAGAAGAAAGAAAAAACCATCGTCCATGTCAAAATTGGAGGTTAAGGATATTTCACCTAAAACGGGATGAGATGAGTTTCTGCTTTCCTTTTTTTTCCCCAAAAACCACCCTTTATATTAATTGGGCAAACCACCCTGAAAGGTCAGGTTTCATCTCTAATGTACCGACTCAGGAAAAACGCCGCTTTTACCTGAAGCGGGACTGCAAGTAAAGCGGGCTCACGGATTGATCTGAGACCTGTGACACATGTATTCTGAATGCCCGGGAATCTCTCAAAAAGACAGTCGAGCGGCGAGACTTTCGTGTTCACCTGGTCAAGCTAGATGTAAAGAAAACGGCAAATTGTTTTTTTTTTTTTGAAATTGTTTTCTCTTTGTAAGATAATAAGAAAGTTGTTTTTCAAGTCGCAAGCGGTACTGCAAAGCAAAATGCAACTCTCGTTTTGGTACAATTGCACCCATAGAAGTAATATTTTACTATGGCTGCTGTACCTTCGGCAGATTAAAGTCCACCCGCTTGAATCAATATTTAGAAGCCACTCACAATTCTCCATTCTACTCCCAATTGTTTAACAAAAATCAAAAAACTAAAAGTGCTGATTTCGTCGTTTACGACTCATCAGTACACCTTGTCTTAAGACCATCAGCAACGATGGCCATAGAATGATACTCAGACTATGTCAACTCGCCTTTTATACAATCCACATCCTACGATTGGATGCATGTCATTTCGTTTGAACAATTTGGAAGTAAAAGCATTGTGAGTTTGTTTCGGTTATTTCTTAATTTGGATTATTCTGCTAAGCAGATCACCACAATTCAACGACTATCGAAGATAGTATTTACGTTGAATATTTCGGCCCTCTGTGGAAAGAAGTACACAAACTTGCAATCAAGGTAAAAATTGAGAGAATTCTCGTTTTGGTACAATTGCATCCATAGAAGTAATATTTTACTATGGCTGTCGAGTCGACGATCGATACATCACATCTGCTTCTGAAATTTCAACAGCACTGGCGGATCAGTTCCATAAAAACCGTTTGCTCTCCACTGGAAAAAGACATGCGATTGACCGACAAGTCGACCGAAAATTCGGTGAAACGAATCGATCGAATACGACTGTCAACTGAGTCTAGCAGAGATAATCACATCAACGCTGCTGCTATTCAGAGAATCGTGTCCAAATTGAAAATACGAGAAGCACCGGGAATCGATGGAATTACCAACATTTTATTGAAAGAATTACCAGCGCGCGCTATAGAGTTTAGGGTACGTCGATTTAAAAAAAAAATGTTTTTGCCAGAATTTGAACCCCCCTGGTTCGATGCAGGGCTCGGTAACGATAAGATATTTATAAATGAAAATGTTTTTTTATAGTGAAATAAGCTTGCGCCCTGACACTTTATGCGAAATGACGAGTTTTCGAATATGTCTGCATATTTAGTGCCACCAAAATGATATTAATAATGTTTTGTAGTGGGGTTTCTTTTTCAAGCACTCTGCTAGGTCTAATTTAGGTGTAAAAAATACAAAAGAGTATGTAATTATACGTTTTTATAGGGCAAAAGTTTTCACGAATGTCCATTTCTATGACTTTTTTTGGTCGTTTGAGGTCGTTTCGGGCACAAATAAATATCCAAATTTTACTGGTGACGTGTCATTCGAAAGATATCTTGTCTAAGAATCGGAGGAATTTTTTTTTTTTGAAAATCGACCTAAGTTTGTTGGAGATATTGATTATCAAGTGTTCGAAAACATGGAAAAATTCTCAGTTTTCCCAAAATTTTCTTACAAAATACAGCGAATAAACGATGTATTTTACCTTGGTTTGTATTTTTGTTGGCTAATTGGTCACTTTCAGCGACAATAAATTAAATTGGGAGCTACTAGAAGAAGACAAAATTTGGAACACTGAGAATTTTTCCATGTTTTCGAACACTTGAAAATCAATATCTCCAGCAAACTTGGGTCGATTTAAAAAAAAATTTCTCTGATTCTTAGACAAAATATCTTTCAAATGACACGTCACCAGTAAAATTTGGATATTTATTTGTGCCCGAAACGACCCCAAACGACCAAAAAAAGTCATAGAAATGGACATTCGTGAAAACTTTTGCCATACAAAAACGTATAATTAAAGTTATTTCAACTCTTTTGTATTTTTTACACCTAAATTAGACCTAGCAGAGTGTTTTAAAAAGAAACCCCCCCCCCCCTACAAAACATTATTAGTATCATTTTGGTGGCACCGAATATGCAGACATTTTTGAAAACTCGTCATTTCGCATAAAATATCAGGGCGCAAACTTATTTCACTATAAAAAAACATTTTCATTTATAAACAATTTATCGTTGCATTGAACCAGGGGGGTTCAAAATCTGGCAAGATGTTTTTTTTTAAATCGACGCACCCTAATAGAGGTGCTGGCTAACATTGTGAATGTGTGTACAGACCTTTGTTATTTTCCGAATCGTTTCAAAATAGCTAGAGTGATTTCTCTCTTGAAACAAGGTAAGCACAACAAGTGTTTGGCCAGTTATCGCCCCATCAGCTTGCTAAGTTCGTTAGGAAAATTTTTCTAAAGAATTATCTTGGTGCTGCTCTGGTGCTGTCCTCTGCATTAGAAATTCTTAACTCGAGGACGCAGCCTAGTAATAATAATAGGCTGATGCTATTCGCAGTCGACTGCCGTCAGTCAATATATATGCTATTCGCAGTCGACTGCCGTTAGTCGATATATATGCTATTCGCAGTCGACTGCCGTTAGTCAATATAGATGCTATTCGCAGTCGACTGCCGTTACATAATATAGATGCTATCAGCAGTCGACTGCCGTTAGTCAATATAGATGCTATTCGCAGTCAACTGCAAATAGTCAATATAGGTACTATTCGCAGTCAACTGTCGTTAGTCAATATAAGTGCTATTCGCTCATTAATGATGCCATGATGTCGTGCGGCTCGAAAATCATTTCTCATCAAACCGATGATGACATCATTAATCTGCGAATAACATTTATATTGAATATTTTCGTTTTTATCTATCCGCTAGATGGATTATCACAACAAAAACCCTTTTAGAAGGGAAATGTGACGCAAGTCTCCTTGTTTCTTCTTCCAAAACAACTGATATCAAATGGGGTGACGCTTAAAGCATTGAAACGCAAAAATTTCTTTTGGAAAGTTTTTATTTTTGACTAAAAAAATGTGTCACAAATGCCGGACTCCCCAATGTAATGATTTGCAATAGATGCTTGCAATGGTTCCACCCAAATTGTGTATCCTTGACCAATGAGCAACATCACGAAATTTTAAACAATAACCGAGACTGGATCTGTAATGATTGCGTACCTAAATTGACTGACACAGATCCTGCATCAACTGGCAAAGAAAATAATGAAACCAAAATTAGAAACCAAACAATTGATATATCATTAATAATAATAATCTGCCTTAACAACCCATGAAGGGTTAGGGGCTAGATCATTATTTACTAGTTTCGCTACTTTTTGTGGTTCTACTATTTTGTGATCCTTTCATTACCGGAAAGTTTTTACTGTGCCAGTGGTAAGCTGTGCGACAAACCCAGTGCCATCCATGAGATGAACTAGGAACGAAACTAGTAGGAGTAGAATACCGGCACCTCCCAACAATGCCTTTCACCGGTAAGCAGTACGATGGCGCTACACTCAACTTCACATGACTTGAACCGATTCAATTAGCTTTGTTTTGTTTACAAATCTAGCAATCGGAACAAATCTGTCTGCGGCTGAGTTTTGAACCAACGCACTGGCAACTCGATCTCATAGTAGCAAGCAGACGTGTTAACCACTACGCTATCGAGTTGTTGATATATCATTATTTGATACCAAATGTAAATTATGTCAACAATATTGCAAAGGAAAAAGAGGCATAGCAATACACAAATCGAAGAAACACAAATCTGAACGGCGACAGGAAATTGTCAATGGTTATCAAAGAAATAATAAAGAATCGATCAGTTCAGCCGAAGAAAACACAAAATTCGAACGATATTTACGGAAAGAACTGAAAGCCTTATAATTGTATGACGTTGCATGTGTGGTTTTCAAATGAATTGCAACAAACAAGGTCTTTACCTGAAAGACTACGCGTCTAGAAATGAAAATAACATTGTAATGGATCCGCTGGACCGGCTCCCTTTCAAAATATTAAAATAAAACAAACCTTCCAATAACATATTAACGATCCTATTTTGATACTTGTTTGTAAATGATAATAACATTAAGGACATAACCATTATAACGTACAAGAAAAGATAGGAGGGGTTTTGCGGCACGACAATGTCG
Source organism: Pseudolycoriella hygida (assembly GCA_029228625.1). Lineage (NCBI taxonomy): Eukaryota > Metazoa > Arthropoda > Insecta > Diptera > Sciaridae > Pseudolycoriella > Pseudolycoriella hygida. Next base: position 90,266,099 of record CM055404.1, read on the forward strand.
GATAATCAAGAAATCCCACATTTGTGTCTTTCCCCTACCTCAAAGTATCAAATTACGACTCACAGAAATTTAGATGAAAACCATTTAGATATAAGATTTAATTGTATATTTAGTTTTAAGAATTTGCATTTCGAGAGAGACGATAATTTACCGCCAAAATTGTTCAATAATAGAAGTACAGAGAAGAGAAGAACAAAGGAGAATTCAGTTCGGTTTTTGCATTCGTTCAATCGACAGCGGAATTGAAAAGTAGTGAAAGTTTTCAACGAATTGCTATCATTCTAGATGTTCTAGATAAAATTCGTTTTTTTTGTGAAAAGGATAAAAATTCGTAAAAGGAAAACCACATTTTTTTGGCCATTGTTAAAATTTTTGTGAAAAAGAGTGTTTTTTTGAAAAGGTCGTTGTACCTATAGATGGTATCCGCAAAGGATATCATCAAAATTACTAGTATAAGTGCCTAGGTTAAGTGTGACTTGCAGATAGCCGCATTTTTTTGGATCCAGGACTTCACCTCCACGAGCTCCAACGGTTCGTCATATTAATTCATTTATTTTTCATATGCGCATTAGTATTATAAGATTACATGAGATTTCAAGCGTGTCTTAAAATCTCATCACAAGACAAATTAATGCTAGTGAGACTTAGCGGCAATTTGTTCTTTAGCTTGTAAGAAAATCTAGATAAAAGGAATTCATATATTGTTTCGGTCGATGTTTTAATAAATTAGAAAGAGCTGTGAGATTGTAAATATGTTTCTTTTTATTCATTTTTGACTTCATTTCTATCAATAACGATCGTTCATTTTTGGATGCGCGGTAAGTTGTCGGTGACGACGCCGTTTAACACTATAGACTATTCGTGTCGAGCCAGCGAATAGAAGTGTTATAACCTCAACCGGGATCTTCTTCGCGTAAAATTTCGTTAACTTGCAGTTTCATTTACGCGCCTAGACATTGTATATCATTAAAGTCAGCCATTTAATTTTCAGCCATCACAAATAATTCGCTTGAAAACGCCTTAAGCCTCAAGTGCAATTATTATTAGCAAGAGAAAAATTTTTTTGTGTTCACATTGGAACGAAAGTAGAGTTGAGTTCTCGAAGAACATCACGTCCTCGATATTCATGGACGTAGTGGCTCGTTTGGAAGAAATGTATATCATTTCAATTTTTGCCCATTAATCATTGAAAAAAATTTGTTTTGTTCTAATTGTCCGCGTCCGACATCTTGTTCCGGTTTTTCTTACCCACAATTGCACCGTTAGAAAATTGGCGCGCGAACAAAGCTTCACATTTTTTTTATTTTTCTCTCTTATTTTTTTCTTCACAAATTGCTAAGAAGCAAGAGACCCAGCTCCACGGTCTCCATTACTCATATTCCTTCTCTACATTTTATGAGTTCTTTTGTTTTTTTATAAACCGCAGATCGAAAAAGCCTTACGATCAAATCTATCAAATGAACCAAAAGTTAAACGGTCAAATGAAGTGATGAATTTTTTTATGTTGCCGAGATCATTAAACTGAATCAATCGAATTGCGCTCCAATTTTTTTTTTTTTGATTCACCATCGAAGCGTGTCACGCATATTTTTTTTCGATAGTTAAACGATTCGTTGAGTTTTTTTTTACTACAACTCTGAGAGCATTAAGGCCCTCGATAATATCAGCGAGTGCTACATGTTTCCTTTATCTTTTGTTTAGATGAACACTCACTTAATATACATCAACCAATACAATACTTTTATTCATGGATTAGTGTTTGAGGCAGGACACGAGCGCCCAGGAGTATTTACCTGTCCAATACCCGAATTGTAGATTCCGGAAGTGTAATAAAAAGCGTGTTAGATCATTTCGACTTAGTGCATTCCGTCGATGCAGTGGTAGTGGTATCGAATTTACAGGAGTTCGAATGTTTTTTCCTATCGTTCCTAGTCGTGCATAATTGATTAGAGATTTTTTGGACCCGTACGAAGTACAAAGGTCCTATACGTTTACTACAAACAATTTTATTGTAACATGGGTTATATCGAGGTGGGAGGAGGGGTGATGCATCTATTATCGTCTAGAGATGACGAATCAGCAATAAAAAAAATGTCCGTCTGTCCGTCTGTCCGTCTCCACTTTTTTTCCAAACGGCTCAACCGATCAGCCCAAACTTTTTTCCCTCAAAGGTACATGCCTCCCATGATTCAAGTTCGACGATGAGCAAAATCGATTAAGTAGTTCCGGAGATATGGTCGAGGAAGTGACCAAAAACATGGTTTTTCGAAGGTCGGTGAAGCTTTTTCGCAAATATCTCAGCAAGTATAGCACGGAAATTCCTCATTTTGGTGTCAAATGAAAGCATTTGATGTCACAAAATTGGGAAAAAAATTTAGTGGGAATCGGTACAGGGGTCTGGGCACTGGGACCAATGGAATGGACGAAATTGAGATTCTTGGCCATATACGAAAACAGTTTTTCGTCTATATTTCCTTGATTATGCAATATGGAGATTTACTGTCAAAGGCGAAGTTATAGAGAATTATATTTAAGCGAACACGTGTTTCAGGGTTTTGGGGAAATATGGTCCAATCCTGGTATATGGGCACTTCCATAATTGGCCAGGATGACCCGAATCTCCAGAATTATGAGAGTTAGAAAGTTGGTTCCAAAGGCGGAGTTGTGGAGAATTATATTTAAGTGAACACGTGTTTCAGGGTTTTGGCGAAATATGGCCCAATCCTGGTATATGGCCACTTCCATAATTGGGCAGAATGACCCGAACCTCCAGAACTATGAGAGGTAGAAAGTTGCTTCCAAAGGCAAAGTTGTAGAGAATAAAATTTTAGATAACACGTGTTTCAGGGTTTTAGGGGAAAATTGCTTAGTCCTTGCATATAAGCTTTTCTAGATTTGAATGGTCTGAGACGTACCTCGGTAGGGCCTTTGACATTACGTTGGGTAATTTCTATTGATCTTTGAAATTCTTACAGTTATAAAAGAACAGAAAACGTAGGATTGTTTGCTTTTTTGTATATTTAGGTACGTTCGAGTCACTTTGCCATATCTATTCTGTTTGTCACATCTATTCTGACACGTACGGGTCTTTGGTTATGTTTTATTTTAAATTTTTTTCTTGTTGTCTCATGAGACTCATTAATTTTCTGGAAGCGATTCAACCCGAAGTGTAACTGATCGAACGTCGAGTGTTGATCATATTGATAGACTCCATACAGTGTCAAGCTTGGTTACTCGGGGCAGACTATCCCCGAATTATTTTTGAAACCCCAGTGCACGTTCCTTTCGGATCAGAACCTTTCGAATACGTAGTGATAGGCACTGCGCTCGGGCTATTAGAAGTTCCGGATCTTGACTTCGATATATTCTTACATTATCTCTGAACATGTTTACTTCGGGCATTTCGGACCTCCAACCACCCTTTTCAAGGACTTCATTTCTGTTCCCCGAGTTGGGGCAAGCTTCTCGAATAGTTGCTCACCTACCGGATGAAATGATTAAATATGAATTATAGACGCAAGGAGCAAAGTGTTAAAGCAATTATTTGCAAAGAAGAAAGCAATTGACTGAAATATTAGAAAATAGGCAATATCAATTAGGCCAACAGCCAATCGCGATGAGGTATCGGGAAAACTTAAACAATTGTAGCGATCACTTGGGGAGATGGGAAGGTGAATTTCTTCCTGAAGGTATGGGACCATTCTCCATGGAGACATATAAAACCCGAATGCAGTTGATGAGTTCGAGGCTCAATTCGATTAAACCTGACGATGATGATGAGAACGCGAAGATTCTGCTAAGTCTGTTGAAATCCAAAGTGGTTCAATTTAAGAACGAGCTTTCCAAATTGTCTCACGCCGAAAACCGAAGTTATTCCAGAAGAGAAGAGAGTTTACTTTCTCACATCCCTACGAAGAATCAAAACGTAAAGAACTGGACAATGAGGGCAGATGATAGCTTAAGCGAAAGGATCACAAGACACACAGCTCCTGAGAATCTTATCCTCACCAATCCCGAAACGTCTCAAGATGTGGACGATTCAATCCTAAACTTCTCGATGAGCATTGCGGAGAACGCTCCTCGATTTCCTAATCATGTTGATAGCACTTTTAAGATGGCAGAGTCAACCCGAAATCCGATCACTAGGGAATCTTGGTCTGGCGACGGGAGGAGAGGAAGAATTAATGATGAGAGACCGTTATCCAATAGTTGGAATCATTGGGAAAGAAATAGAGTACAAATATGGAAGTGGGGGTTAAAGTTTTATGGCGAACCAGGCTCAGTTACAGTGATAGAATTCCTAAGAAGGGTGAAGGAATTTGCCAAATCTAGAGGCGCGAATAAGCATGATCTGTTCGATCATGGATATCGTCTTAGGAACATACTTTATGAAAGCGTTTCAAATAGGTATAGTTACTCCCAAGTCCATCTGGTTCCCAGAACCTGATGTGGGGCTAGGGACTGAAAAAAAGATAGAAACCATAAGTGACGTAATCGACTTCCCTGAGGAAGAGGTCCTTAAAGGAACAACAAAGGGAACTCACTCCTGACCAAAGAAAGATCTTGGGAACCATCATGGAAAAATTCGAGAAACTAGGAAACATCCCTCTTGGAAGAACCAACGTGATATCGCACGACATAGATAAGGGAAATAATCCACCATGTTTCACGCATGTTTCACCAATGTCACCCATGAAACAAAAGAAAACAGAAGAAGAGTTCTTGCGATTCAAATCTTTGGGAGTAATAGAACCGGCCCAAACAGCCGTCAGAAATCCGATGACAGTTGTAGAGAAAATGAAAATGGGAAAGTTAAAATTGAGGTTGTGCTTAGATTCTAGAAGCTAAACGCAATCACAAAAATTGAGAAATATGACCTGCCTTTAATCTCATCCATACTGTCGAGATTAGGTACAGCAAAGTACATTTCCAAAATAGATCTCAAGGATGCTTACCTACAAATTCCTTTACATAGTCGATGAATTAGGATTGAGACCAGATCCTGAAAAGGTGTCCTGTGTCCTACAAGTTCCCTTGCCCAGTACACTCAATGAACTCAGACGATTTTTAGGAATGGCGGGATGGTACATACCTAAGGTTCATAGAATCCTTCGCCACCATAGCTGCGCCAATGCATGAATTATTGAAAAAAGGAGGAAAGGGTCGCAAACTAGTATGGAACGAAATTGCAATTCGTACATTCGAGAAAATGAAAGCACAATTGGTGTCTGCTCCCTTACTCCAGTCTCCAGATTTTTCGAAACCTTTCATCATTTCTTGCGATGCCAGTGAGGACTGTATCGGAGGAGTGTTGAGCCAGGCTGTTTTTTTTTTTTTTATAAGGGTGAGGGAATCTTCATAGACACCCGGTCTTTCTGAACCAAGGTAGTGTTGGATTCCATTCTTTAATGACCTACCAACTAAAACCTCCTTCCTTAGTCTTCGTGCTCTCTTCTCCCCGGAACCGCCTCACAGCATTACTTCGGGGAGGAGCTGTGCTTTCGCACCTACTCTCTTCGATCAACTGCCAGTCTTCTTTGATCGTCTCTCCATGCAATTTGCAGCTTCGTCATTATTTTCGCAACTACATTATCCGCCACTATCCACACCTCCTCATCGCGGCACATCTCCGATATTATGTTTTCGGCACTTACATCCGGCCTACCCACAGTCAACAGCTCTCCTCGTTCTTGTTCGAAGCGGGCGCAGACGAATAACACGTGCTCCGCAGTCTCTTCCTGCCTATCGTATGTCGTGCAGAAAGGTGACTCCGTGAATCCAAACCTGTGCAGGTACTTCCTGAAGCATCTGTGACCAGACAGAAACTGTGTCAGGTGGAAATTAACCTCTCCATGTTTTCTCTGTACCCATGTCGTTATGTTTGGTATGAGTCTATGGGTCCACCTTCCCTTGTCCGAGGAGTCCCACTCTTGCTGCCACTGTCTCAGTGATTCGGCTCTTAATTTCGTCCTAACTGTTTTGGTAGTTTGACCCTCCATTCTCTTCTTTCTATGACATTCACTGTCTTCTGTCAGCGTTATGCATATGGGCATCGTCCCGGCTATAACACATACCGCTTCTAAGGATATTGTTCGATATGCGCTTGCTACTCTTATGCTTGCCAGCCTCTGGGCTCTATTAAGCCTTCTCCGATTCCTCTTCGTATCTAGCGCCTGTATCCACGCTGGTGCTCCGTAGCGCAATATCGATAGGGTGACACTTGCAAGGAGCCTCCTTTTGCTGCTGCGCGGTCCAAAGCCGTTTGGCATTATTCTGGCCAATGCTGCGGTGGCTTTCATTGCCTTTTCGCTATTAAAATTTCACATGGCTATTAAAATTTCTGCGGTCGTCCAGCACAACTCCAAGGTATTTTAATTGGCGAGTGGATGTGATTTCTTCCCCGTCAAATGATTCGTTCGGTTTTTCTGCAGTTACTTACTAGCATGATCTCAGTTTTTTGGTGGGCCAGCCTCAGCCCCGCCGTTGTCATCCAGTTTTCGACAGTTTCTAGCGTCTCCATCGTAACCACCTCTCCCTCCATCTTCGACGTTCCGGATACCGTGAGGATCAAGTCGTCGGCAAAAGCAATCGTCTTAGCACATCTTGGCAGTTTCAGCCTCAGCGCTGTGTCATACATAACATTCCACAGCGTTGGTCCTAATATGGATCCCTGTGGTACTCCAGCTGTGATGTCGACTGTCTTTTTCCCTTCATTAGTATCGTACGTTAGTACTCGTCGCTCGAAATAGCTTTTCAGTATCCTACAGAGGTAATCGGGACTCTCATGACATGTAGCGCCTTGGCTATCTCTATCCAGCTTGCGCTATTAAAGGCATTTCTAACGTCTATCGTCGTTATAGCACAGAAGCGGTTACCCCGTATTTTTTGCTTCCGCGCCTTGTCGGTGGTCTCTATGACTTTTTTAATGGCCTCAATCGCCGATCTCCCTTTTCGAAATCCGAATTGTTCGTCCGACAGTCCGTGCTCGCCCTCCGTGTGTTTTCTTAGTCTATTCAGGATCGCGGTTTCCAGCATTTTTCCCAACCCATCCAACAAGCATATAGGTCTATATGATGATGGCTTGTCTGGCGGTTTCCCTGGTTTTGGTATTAAGACCAGCTTCTGTTTCTTCCATATTTGAGGAAAATATCCGTCGTCGAGGCACTTCTGCATTGTCAATCTGAGCATGTTAGGCTTTGCGCATGCTGCTGTCTTCAGAGCTATATTGGGGATTCCACCTGGTCCTGGCGCTTTGTTATTTTTTGGCTTTTGTGCAGCCATCTGGATCTCTTCTACAGTGATCGACCGTTCAAGTCTGTCTTCCGCTTCATCGTCATAAGAAGTTTGCGGCCATGTGATCTGTTCGTGCTGTGGGAAGAGCTCTCTCAATATGACACCTAGCCTATCCGGGCACTTTTCTTTTGGCCCCAATGTACCTTTCATCATCGTCATTACTGTTCTGAACACTTTGCCCCACGGGTTCGTGTCTGCCTCTTGGCACAGTTTCTTCCAACAATCCCTCTTACTCGCCCGGATTGCTCGCTTCAGTGCTAGTTTTGCATTACGATGTTCTTCGGACCTCTCTATTCTAACATTCTCGTTTCTGGCCCTTTGCATCCTCCTTCTTGTCTTAAAACAAGTTGTTCGCAAAAGTCTTATTTCGTCGTTCCACCAAAATGCCGGTTTTCGCCCATTCCTCGGTTCCATCCTTCTTGGCATCGCCGCGTCACATGCATTCACCATTTCTTTCGTCAATTCTTCTGCAGATTTCTCTTCGTGATCGTCTTTTAATTGGAGATATTCCTTAAAAACTTCTTGATCGAAATTTCCAGTTCTCCATCTTCGCTCTCTTGTATGAGTCATCTGTCTTGTTGCCTCTGTACACTTTTTCACGGTGTACCTCAATGCCTGGTGATCGCTGTGTGTGTAACTTTCGTCGACTCTCCAGTTCAGACTTGGAACTAGTACTGGACTGCAGAATGTCACGTCAATAATTGACTCTCGCCCATTCTTGCGGAATGTAGTTGCATTTCCCACGTTTACCAGAACCACATTTAATCTAGCTGGCGCTTCTTGCAGACTGAAGCCTCTATCATTTGTGAATCTACTACCCCACTCAACTGCCCATGCGTTAAAATCACCTCCAATATGAACTGGGCTGAGTCCCGTCAGTTCTCCTGTGAGTAAATCTAACATTCGTTCAAACTGCAGAATCGTCCATCTTGGTGGTGCATAGCAGCTGGCAATATACACTCCATCAATTTTCGCTATCACGAATCCTTCGTGAGCGTCTGATACAACTTCTTGTATGGGGTACTTGCCCGTTGTCAATATTGCGGCCATCTCGGCTCTGTCAGCAGCCCATTTACCGTTGTTTCTATATACACGGTACGGTTCTGAAATAATCGCTACGTCACATTTTTGTTCCGCTGAGGCTTGCCACAGAAGTTGTTGTGCCATGTCACAATGATTTAGATTTATTTGTATCACTTCCATTCTTGTCCTGTTTTAGATTTAAGCGCCTGTTTAAAGACTGGACATCTCGCTCCACCAGTCACGTGGTCATTTTCTGACGTACACAGCAGACATTTCGGCGGGTTCGTGCAATCTTTGGCTAGGTGGTTCTCTCCCCCACATCTCCTGCACAGGTTGGATCTATCCTCTCCCCTACAATTCCTTGCCTGGTGTCCAAAATTCATGCACTTGAAGCACCTTTCTAACTGCTGGGTTACCTTTATCGGGCATACGGTCCAGCCCACCTTTACCTTTCCGATTTTCAAAATCTTTATCGCTGCGTCCACCGGGAGTTTTATTTCCGCCGTTTGGAGTTCGTCTCTCGCTTTCCTCATACGGATCGTCATTGACTCTATCTCGTCATTTATATTACCTTGCGCTTTCAGAGCTTTTCGAAGGTCTTCGCTTGTCGAGGCCTGGCCTTGAGCCAGGCTGTGGAAGATGACCCAAAGATAGATAGGCCCATTGCTTATACGAGTCGCAAACTGAGGGGTCCTGAGGTGCATTATACGACCACCGAGAAGGAATGTCTGGCGATTGTTTTCTGCGTCGAAAAGTTTTTGGAATACGTTGAAGGAACAGAGTTCACGGTATTCACCGATCACTCTGCCCTAACGTGGTTGTTCAAGGAAAAGGATTTGAAAGGAAGATTAGCTAGGTGGGTGATGAAGCTACAGTTTCATCACATGAAAATAAAACATATTAAGGCCCATAACTTGTGTGCTAAAATATAGTCTGCATTTAGGCGCTCAACTATATACGTGGACAAAGATGCAGTTTCAAAAAAGCAAGTCAGCATTTCCCTTCCCACATGTCTTTTAAGAGCAACTAAATTCATTTTTTGAGATTGAACGACTAGTTTTTGTGCAAATTTAACGATTTTTTCCAAAGTTTTCAGAGTAAGTTGGATCCCAAAAAATAAATTTAGTTGCTATTGAAAGCCAACATATTTGGGAAGGGAAATGCTGACTTACTTTTTTGAAACTACGTCTTTGTCCAGCGAAAATATAATATTTCAGCGCCTCAATAAAGACTATATATTAACACACAAGTTATGGGCCTTAAAGGGAAGAACAATATCGTAGCTGACGCTATCTCTCGATTCCCGATCGTCCAAATCCTAGAGTGTGCAGAATTATTAGATTTCTTGCAACCAACGGGCGACGCGTGGTATGAAAATCTTTTAAACGAGGTCAAATTAGGTAATAATAGGAGCAGGAGATACAAAAAAGAGAAAGGGAAACTTTACTATGACCCTAACATAAAAGGCAGAGGGTTGTCGAATTATACGTGGAAATTAGTAATGCCTAAAGAGGGAATAGAAGGGGTGTTGAGGAAGTGCCACGATGACCCTAAATCCGCTCATCCTGGAGTTCAAAAGACGAGCGATCGCGTTATGGATAGATATTATTATCCCAGCTTGTCTAGAGATGTGAAGAAATATGTCCAATCTTGTCTGATCTGCAAAACCACCAAACCGAGTAACATAAAACCTAGAGACATGATGGGGGAGATGAGAAAAGTCCGACAGCCCTGGCAAATGATTTCCATGGACCTCTTGGGTCCATTTCCTCGCTCGAAACATGGACACACATCACTCCTAGTCATAAGTGATTGGTTCACAAAATACCCTTGCCTAATAGCTTTGCGTAATGCCACCGCTTATCAAATAGTTAAAAATACAGAATCTCGCATCTTTAATGAGTTTAGCGTACCTCAGACAGTCATCATGGACAATGGTCCAAAGTTTTCGAAAAGTAACGAAGTTAAGAAAATGCTCAAAAGATATGGAATTACTCGCTTGTGGAGCAATTGCATCCATCATCCTTAAAGTAATTTCACTGAGCGGCATAATCGCAACATCGTCGCTGCCCTCAGAGCCTATATTAAAGAAAATCACAGAGAGTGGGATATGTATCTGCCCGAAATCTCGCTTGCTCTACGAACCGCGGTAAATGCTGTGACCAGATATTCGCCATTTTTTTTAAATCACGCTCGAAAGTACTTATTTCATTCTAACGAATATGAACTGCTAGAAAGTAAGGGCGCTCCTAAAGATCCCATGACTGAAAGGACTGAATTCATCAAGAAGTTCCACAGCATAGCCAAAGACATCTTATCCAGAATGGAAAAATCTCACCTGAAAAATAAATTAAGATACGATAGGTCAAGATCAGAAGCAGAATACAATGTAGGGGACAAAGTACTCATAAGGAATCATCCCAAATCCGATGCTTTAAAAGCCTTTTGTCAAAAGTTAGCTCCCTTGTATACTCCCGGAAAAATCACTCAGAAGATTTCACCAATAGTATATTTAGTAACTAGCGACGATGACAAGGAAGAGCGAAAGTGCCATATACAAGACCTTTGCCCTCATACCATTGTTCATCAATCAAAAAAATTGAATTAAAAAGAAAAGAAACAAAATAAAAACTATGTCAAGGTTATGACTAGACCTGAACCACAAAATATGTCAAGCAAATCGTTACATATTTTACGAACATTGACATTTAGTCAAAACTAAGAGCTATGCCAAGGTCCTGACAAAACCTTAACCTTAGGACGCGATGAACAATCAGCGTACTCAACAACAGACACGAAAATATCTTAGTCACAAGTTAGGTTAAGTTAGGTTAAGTCAGTTTAAGTTAGGTTTAGAAATCCAAGTAATATAGTTCAAAATAATAAAAATTAAGTTGAAACCACTCGAGTTAGGTTAAGTTAGGTTAAGTTCATAAGTTAGGTTAAGTTCATAAGTTAGGTTAAGTTCACAAATTAGGTTAAGTTCAAGAGTTAGGTTAAGTTAGGTTAAGTTCATAAGTTAGGTTAAGTTCACAAGTTAGATTAAGTTAGGAAATTAAATTAAATTCAGAAATTAAGTTAAGTTCAGTAATCAAGGTAATTCAAGGGACACTTATCAATTTAGCTCCAGATAAAGCAACGTGCAAATCTTGTTTTGTCTTGGATGGCTTGATTGATAGCTCCTTAGAGTAGTTGAGGCGTTGCACCATATTCATCAAATTATCCGTTTAACAACCTCGAATAGTGTGGGTTGTCGAATAGGGGGGGAAG
>CM055404.1:90294927-90327000 GCA_029228625.1 Pseudolycoriella hygida
TGTTCCCTGTTACGTCGCATCATCGAGAAAGTGTTAGATAAGCACTTAAGATCATACCTAAATATCAATATAACGCAAAAGGGCTTTACAAATGAGCCAGGTGCTTACATCAATACTGGTATATTATCGGCAGTGCTAAATGATGCGAAATTGAACAAGAAAACACTGGTGGCGGTATTACTCGACATACTTCAGGCATATGACAAAGTCGGTCGTGCACAAGAATCAATGTCAATGAAAACATAACCGATTCCATCGAAGCTTCGCAATTTGGCACTGGAATTCGACAAAGGCAATTGCACACAAATACGTACAAAACACGGAACGACGAAGAAAATTTATTTTCGATGCGGTATTTTACAAGGTGCACCAATGTCACCTCAAAAATTCAATGCGACCATCAAAATTGTATTGGATGAATTAACGGAAGTAGAAATATGCAGAAAATATGGATACCGCATCAGTGACGACATAGAACCAATTACATGCCTAGCATTCGCAGATGACACAGGTAACCTAGCGAATTCTAGAGAATCGGCCTCATTTCTAGTCTCAGAAACAACAAAGAAGTTCAAGAAAATCGGCCTAGATATAAACTTTGAGAAATCGATTGCAATAATAATCGAAAATGGTAAATTGAATACAGCTGATTTATTGGTAGATAATATTACATCGATTCGAGCTCTGGGTCAAAATAAAACTATCAAATACTTTACTTACTTACTTAACCGGCCCTACAACCCATTAAGGGTCTTGACCTTCTCCAACATGCTTCTCCAACCGGACCTATTTTCAGCTAACGTCTTCCAGCTGGTTACTCCCGCAGTTCTCAGGTTGGCAAAAGCTGCATCGCACCTACTGGATTTTGGTCTGCCTGCACTTCTTTTGCCTTCCGGTTTGGTGATAAAAAGTTTCTTCGGGATACGATTGTCCTCCATACGCTGCACATGACCAAGCCATCGTAGTCTGTTAATTTTTGTTGTTCTAACTATGTCCGGCTCTTCATAAAGCTGCATAAGCTCATGATTAAATCGTCTGCGCCATCTGTTCATATTTTCGTCATATACTGGTCCGAAAATTGTCCGCAGTACCTTTCTTTCGAACGTGAGCAGCGATTGTTCGTCTTTCTGAGTCATGCACCACGACTCCGACCCATACGTAACTATTGGTCTTATCACAGATTTGTGCAGTGCGCATTTAGAGTTTCTGCTTACTGATTTGGACTTTAAAATTCTTATCAGGCTGTAATAACTCCGGTTGCCAAGAGTTATCCGTCTTTTGACTTCGTCCATGATTACGTTGTCAGAATTAAGCAGAGATCCAAGATATACGAACTTGTCTACCACCTTAAATGTGTGTGTGTCAATTGTTACACTTTGGTCGTGTTGTCGATTCGATGGGGAGACAATCATGTATTCGGTCTTTGTGTCATTAACTTTCAACCCGAGGTCGGTACCTTTTCTGTCCAAAGCCGTGAATTTTTCCTTAACAGCTTTCATGTTTCGGCCCAAGATATCCAAGTCATCAGCGAAGCCCAGCAATTGACTGGATTTGGTGAAAATGGTGCTGCTGGTGTGGATGTCCACGGTTCTCACTGCTGCTGCAAGGGTCAAATTAAAAAGCAGCGTCGCGAGCGGATCACCTTGACGTAGTCCTTCCTCAATGTCGAAAGCGTCTGACAATTTGCTTCGGATTCTTACTCGGCTGTTAGGTCCATCCATTGTCAACTTTGTTAGCGAGATTAGTTTTTTGGGAACCCCTAATTCCTCCATCACTCTCCATAACTTCCTCCTGTTGACACTGTCGTATGCTGCTTTGAAGTCTACGAACAAATGGTGTATTTCCACGTTGTACTCCTTACACTTCTCCAAGATCTGTCTAATGCTAAACATCTGGTCCGTTGTTGAACGACCTACACGAAAACCAAGGAAGAAGGCGTTTGTATAGAATATTCGCAAATATCTTGTAGGCGATATTCAAAAGCGAAATTCCTCGATAGTTGCCACACTCCAATTTGTCGCCTTTCTTGTACAAAGGGCAGATGATGCTAGTCTTCCACTCTCCCGGCAACTCCTCGACATTCCAGATGCGCTTGATGAGCTCGTGCATCTCCATACATAATGCGTTACCACCGTGCTTGAAAAGTTCTCCAGGTATGTTGTCGGTTCCTGGGGCTTTGAAATTTTTGAGCTTTAAAATTTCATGCTCCACTTCCTGTAGCGTTGGTTCTGCAATATGTGGCTGCGCGGTCTGAAATGGTAAGTTGTTGTTGGTGTCGTTTCAGTTCGGTGGTCTGTTCGGGTTCAGCAGTTCCTTAAAGTACTCCGCCCATCGTTTGATGCACCTTTCCTCATCTGCTAAGACCAACCCATCCTTGTCCTTGCACAATAAAGGTTGTTGACTGTAACCTTTCCTCGATTCGTTTACTTTCCGGTAAAAATTCCGCGTCTCTTTTCGATTACCAAACCTTTCAATTTCGATTAAAACTTCCTTGTCATGTTGTCGCTTTTTTCTTCGGAATAGTTTTTTCTCGAAATTTCTCTTCGAACGGTACTCTGCCATGCCAGCTCGAGTGCATCTATTTAGATTTCTCGCTCGAGCCGCATTTTTGTCATCCAGTGTTTTTCGGCATTCGTCATCGAACCAGTCATTTCTTTTCTTTCCCGTTCTCGTTCCTATCGTCTCTGCTGCGGCTTGCTCTACGTTTCGTCTAATTTGATTCCATGCATCGTCTACGTTTCGTTGTTCGCTTTCCGACGTCAATAATTTTCTTCTCCAAACTATCCACATATTGTCGTTTAATATTTTCGTCCTGCAGTTTCTCGACGTTCCACTTTTCCAATGCCGGCCGTCGATTGTGTGAAATCGAAACTCGAGCCCTAACAACCACCTTTACCAAGTAGTGATCTGAATCGATGTTCAGTCCCCTACAACTTTTGACATCCAAAACATTTGAACAGTGACGCCCATCTATGAACACGTGGTCAATCTGGCTTTTGGTTCGTCCGTCAGGTGATACCCATGTCGCTTTGTGGATGTCTTTATGTTTGAAATAGGTACTGCAGACAACCATGTTCCTTGACGCTGCGAAATCAATTGCCAACGTTCCATTTTCGCTTGAATTTTCGTGGAGGCTATATTTACCAATAGTGGGACGGTAGTAGACTTCGCGACCTATCTTGGCATTCAAATCCCCAAGTATGATTTTGATGTCTCGCTTCGGTGCTCCATCATACACTTTCACCAGTTTCTCGTAAAATAGCTCCTTCGCTTCATTATCTTTTTCCTCCGTTGGAACGTAGACGTTAATAAGAGTATAATTATATAAAGTATATAAATTTTCCTCTTATCCGTAGGGTGCATATTCGTTCGTTGACAGGAGTGAAACCAATCACCGCGTTTCTGGCTCTACCGAAGACCATGAAGCCTGTTCCGTATCCTCTTGGGTTGTCGTTGCTCTTGCCGCTGTAATAAAACGTAAAGTCTCTGCTGATCATAGAATCCTTCCCAGGCCATCTAGTTTCCTGTACTGCTGTAATGTCAAGTTTAGTCGCCCTTAGCGCACTAGTGAGTAATCTCAACCCTCCTGGCCGTAACAGAGATCTAACATTCCATGTTCCTAATTGTAAATCGTTGTCTTTTTTCCGTTGCCTAAGTCGTTGCCGTTTATCCTGTCCAATCCGAGGCTCTGTTGTTGAATTCATATCCATATTGCTTTTTTTGAGTGTGGTATGGTGGCTAGCCACACGCACCACCCATTAATCCGTTTCCCCGATGAGCCGTGGGCAAGTCATCAGGTAGCACTCTTAAGTTTAGCACAAAACTCCGAAGAGAATTGCGGTCCCGGGGACTACGACGTGGACGTAAAAAGAGCACTTGATAGTTTGATGAAACTATCAAATACCTCGGTGTAACTGTTGTGTTATGAATGATTACTTCAAACGGACCCGTGTAAGGTGGAACTAACGACTTTTTTACCCTGTCCACACTTACGAAAACATGGGTGCAATCATGCAAAGTTTTTGGTATATAATTAGGGTTGCAGTTCCGTTGCCCAGGTGTTATTGGTAACAAGGATCTCATATGTTGTCTCAATCTACTGATTAGAGCGTCGGATGTAAAATTCTCGATTTGTGTAGAAGGTGTTATGATTTCACCTGGAATAACCAAGGTTTGACCGTAAACTAGTTTAGCCGAAGAACAATTTAAATCTTTAACCGCGGTTCTCATTCCTAGTAGGATTAAGGGAAGTTCGCTACACCAACTTGAAGTGGTACATTTAGCCATTAGCGATTCCTTCAGTTTTCTATGAAATCTCTCCACCATCCCATTGGCTTGGGGATGGTACGCGGTAGTTCTACATCTTTTAGTACCTACCAGGGCACAGAGCTGATGGAATAACTGCGATTCGAATTGTGTGCCTCTATCTGTAACTACTCGATAGCGTAGTGGTTAACACGTCTGCTTGCTACTATGAGATCGAGTTGCCAGTGCGTTGGTTCGAAACTCAGCCGCAGACAGATTTGTTCCGATTGTTAGATTTGTAAACAAAACAAAGCTGATTGAATCGGTTCAAGTCATGTGAAGTTGAGTGTAGCGCCATCGTACGGCTTACCGGTGAAAGGCATTGTTGGGAGGGGCCGCGCCGGTATTCTACACCTACTAGTTTCGTTCCTAGTACATCTCATGGATGGCACTGGGTTTGTCGCACAGCTTACCACTGGCACAGTAAAAACTTTCCGGTAATGAAAGGATCTTAAATAGTAGAACCACAAAAAATAGCGAAACTAGTAAATAATGATCTAGCCCCTAACCCTTCATGGGTTGTTAAGGCAGATTATTATTATTATCTGTAACTACCTCTGAAGGTACACCGAAACGAGAAATATATTGTCTTACTATGAGTTTAGCTACGTTGCTAGCGGTTGAACTGGTAATAGGGTATGCTTCTGGCCACCTGGTAAATCTGTCCACTACGGTTAACAGATAAGTTTTTCCTTCGGAAGGTGGTAAAGGTCCAACGATGTCTATATGAATTTTTTCGAATCTGCTTGAAGGTATAGGAAATGTACTTAATGCTGATTTAGTGTGCCTAACGACTTTTGATCTTTGACAAGGTATGCACGATTTGGACCAATAGTTGACGTCTTTGTTCATTTTTGGCCAAAAATACCTTGAAGAAACTGATTTTACTGATGCTTTGATACCCGGGTGAGAAAGAGAATGAAGTTTGTCAAAAATTGTCTTTCTTAGAGGCTGTGGAACGTAAAGTCTGTTCTTGTTTACACTTGTTTCTACCCATAATTTTCCTATGGATAGTGGTAAGTCTATTTCTTTTAGAACATAACTTGTTTTTTGTGAATGTTTTTCTACTAGGTCTGCGAGTTCCTCATCTCCCTGTTGCAGTTCAATTAACGCTTGTAGTTCAAGATTGTCCTGACTACTAATTGATTGTACTTCGGGTTCACATTTCTCGTACATTCTTGATAGAAAATCGGCTACAACATTATCACACAAAAATCCTTTGATAGTTGTATGTCGGTTGTGAACTGTGAGATGAACTCTAGTTGATTGGTTTGTCTAGGGCTTCTATCGGTGCTAGATGTCAAAAGGTTTGTAAGAGGTTTATGATCCGTATAAACTATGAAATAACGACCCTCTAAAAAATATCTGAATTGTTTTTTTGAGAAGAAACCTAGCAGTTGTCAAGACTCTTTGTCATATTGTTGGAGAACAGCGCCAACTGCGGTACTAGAACTGCGCTGAATAGACTTTAGGATAAGTTAGTACGTTTGGGATACACAAGCATTACCGCTTGAGATAATGCTTTTTTCGCTTTCCCGAAAGCTACTTCACAATGCTCAGGCCAGACAAACTTGAATTTATTTTTAAGTTTTTTCTTGTCAGCCGTGGCTTTGGAAATGCATTCGTGAATGGGGATTAAAATTTCAGCGAGTTTGGGAGTGAATCTAAAAAAGAAGTTTATCATCCCTACGAATCTTTGTGCTTGTTTCAAAGTAGTAGGTGCTGACAACTAGAAATTATTGCCACTCTTTCTTGTGAAGGTATTATGCCTTCTGCAGTGACTTCATTTCCTAAAAACTCTAGTTTTTTTACTCCGAATAAACATTTAGTTGGTTTGACAGTTAGACCGTATTGACTTAATCTCTGAAACAATTTGTCTAAGTGTATTATGTGCTCTTCTGCGTTTTTGCTTGCGACTAGAATATCGTCTAAATAAGCGAAGACGAAATCGAGTCCTATGCAAACTTCGTTTATAAAACGTTGAAATGTTTAAGCTGCATTTCTCAAGCCGAAAGGCATTCTTGGAAATTCAAACATTCCGAATGGGGTTGTGATTGCGGTTTTATGAATGTCCTCAGGAGCTACTGGAATGTGGTGGTATGCTCGGAATATATCTACTTTTGAAAATATATTGCAACCATACAAATGTTGATTAAAGTATTGTACGTGAAACAAAGGGTACCGGTCTGGTATCGTAACTGCGTTAAGTCTCTCATAATCCCCGCAAGGTCTAAAATCTGAACTTTTTGGTTTCTTCGCTAGTGTTAATGGTGAACATGCTTGTGAGGAAGACAGACGACAAATGCCGACTTTATTCATATAGTCGAATTCCGATTTAGCTATTTTGTATTTGTCTGGGTTCAACCTGCTAGGTTTGGAGTACGGTAAATGTCCTTTAGTGTGTATGTAATGAACTACGTTGTGCTGAACTTTTAAATTAAAATCTGGTGGTTTCAAAAGTTCGGAATATTTTTTAAGAATTTCTCCAAATTCAGTGCGCAACGCGTACAGTCTGGGAGTTTCTACAAAACAATTGGAGGCTGACATGGCGTTAACAAATAATAAAGTATTGGGATTGATTAATTTTTTGTGCTTGAGGTCTGGAAGGAGACCGTATCTTTCCAGGAAACCAGCACCTATAATCGGTTTACTGACATCTGCTACAATGAAATCATGTGGAAAGTCTCTTCTAAGTCCTAATTCTAATTGCATGTTCTTTCAGCCATATGTTTTGATTGGAGTGCCATTAGCGGCAAATAACATTTAATCTTTACTTAATCTAGTGTTTAATGCTGATAGTTTTGGAATCACAGATACATCTGCACCTGTGTCAATTAAAAATGTTAATTTCGATTTTTTATCACGTACAAAAAGGCGGCGAGAACGAAATTTATTCCAACTGTTAGCCGCGTATATAGTTGGATTTTCTAGTTTTTCGGATTTTGTGCTGTAAACTCGCAAGGTTTCTTGCAACTCGTAGCATCTTTTCCGAATTTGAAATGGTACCAGCAAAATTTTCCGTCTGGTTTAAATTTCTTTGACTGATTTTGCTTACTACGCGATCTTGAATTTTTGCGATTACTGAAGCTTCTATTTTTACTTCGCGATCGGTCGAATGACAAATTTTTGACTAATGTTTTTAAACTTTCTATCTCAGCACTTAAAGAAGAAATTGTACTAGCTTGATTGGACGTTGCAACACTGTTAACCGATGAAGTACCTGAGAATTTTATTGCTTCGTGAATTTTATCTGCTATGTTCATGAGGCTCTGGATGTCTTCTTTTTCTTGCGAAATCAATGCTACATTAATCACCTGTGGTAACCTATTCATCCATATGCGTTTCAACAAATCATTACCAACCGTTCCTGTACCTCCCTCTAATCTGAATAACTTGCAGTGAAACTCTGACGGCTTACTGTCGCCTATTTGTTCGTCCGATACTAAATGCCTAATTCTTTCTTCGATTGAAAGAGAATGTCTTTTTATCATTGTAGACTTAAGGTTCTCGTAAAGGCCTGTTAGTGGCGGATTAACTAATATGTCGGTATTGGTCTCAGCGACATCTTGTGGAAGCGCGGATACGACGTAATTGTATTTACTAATGTCCGCTGTGATCTTTCCAAGAGCAAACCGGCTTCTGCTTGGATAAACCACGATAACGGAGAATTTGTCCAAAAGAGCGGAAGTTTTACTATTAGCGCGTAAACTGATTGGAATTGTAAATTTGAAGGACGCGTTTGCATTTTGATTTGGATCGTCCTTATCCGTCATTTTGTCAAAATATTATTATGATTTTCAAATTAACTAATTTTGATAAAAAAATGATTGAAAATTTACGACAGTAATCACCAATTAATTTGTCTCACTTTACGCTTTCAATTTTGAAAAAAAATTTAAAGAAAAAAATGTTCCTTTTCTTTAAATGATTCTATATAAAACTAGGGTTTTGAAATACAAATATGATGATTTATCGGTTGGATTCTTTGCTGATGTTGATGATGTTGATGGTGATGATGGTGATGCTCCCACGGTGGTTGAGTTATGTGACGATTCGTATGGAATAATGTTTCGAATTAACTTTGATAACAGGTAATAAAATTTTGACAGGGGAACGTACCTGTTATCTGTTATCTGTTATGTCCAACGAACGAAGCTTCTTATATCAATGTAATGTGGCGTTTGAGGTTAGGATATTTTCCATGTCCAATTTTACGAAAATATTGATGAACCTCGGATGCTTGGCTACCTTCTAGAAAACGATGAAATGATTGATTTCTGGCCCGATGACGATGGATGAAATAACTGAACACCTTGCAAAACGTATATGAATTATAGCGAAAATTCAATATTGGTTGGGAATAATTTAGTATCCGAATCTATATTGTAACACGTTTGCTAATTACACTTTTAAAATGCAATTTTGTAATGAGTTTTGCACTTGCAATCTATTATTTCACACGCGGTTTCTTTGTTAAAAAAAAAAAAAAACTAGCGCCCTATGTCTCTCACTACGTATTTTTACACGTCGGGGTCACCATTTGTTGTGTTTAATGGTGGTTTTAATAATAACACTTTATTTGCACAACGTTACAAATTTTATTATAACATTAATTGGGTACAAGTTATATTTATTCGCGTGTTGCTACGGTGAGAGTCAGACGAAGAATGAATGTTCTTCCTGACGTCTCTTGATGACGTATTAATTAACTAATGAGTGCTGCCGATTCCGATTACGGAATGAATCTTATTAATTTCGCCACTACATAACATTTGCCGATGAAATCAAACTTGACCATCAACAAGTCATCAAAGATTTGAATGAGAAATTGAATAAGATTGTATCTAAAGTTAGAAAACTTATATTTTGCTCATAGTTTCGTTTCTGTTGATTGACCAGCTGGTGCACTCATACATAGAAACATAGAAAAAATTTTGCTTATGTTGGATGTTGTTCAACTGGTTTATTGCCGTTGTGTATGAAAAGAACACTACTACATGAACCTTTTGTCAACTGCACATGCTGCAAATGATTATCATTTTTATTAATTTTGAACTAAATTGAAACCAAATCAGTTCAATATTATTAAAAACAAATCAATTTTCCAGCCGGGAAAGCCATTTGTATGAAAAATTTAAAAATCAAATAACTTCTTAACGGATGAGTATTTTTCAGATTTTCTTTCTATGAAGAGATTGATCCAATGTCGATATTTCGTGGAAGAAATTTTTTTCATAAAACCAAATTGCGTCAATATTGGGTGGGAAACTGCCTGACCTGCCCGACACCCCAAAGTTGACCAGTTTCTCACCATTTTGTTTTATAAAATAAATTTCTTCCACGAAATGTCGACATTGGATCAACCTCTTGACATTTTTAGCTCCGAATACTTATTGTGTTTCAGCTTACAGCCGTGTTCGGCGGCTGTGCCAGCTCGGCGTGTATATATAAGAGCTGGCCAACGTGTCCAAGCAGGTTGCGTCCCATACCAAAGGTTTTCCTTTTAACCAAGGTGTTAGGGTCAAGCCGTCCGGCCGCTTGCCGTCGTTTCTAAATATGCCTGGGGGTGCAAGTGTAGATGGCACATTGAAATTGACTTTTATTCTCATCAACTCCATAAAATAGCAATGTGCTATTCGCAGATCAATGGTTCGTCAATTTAGTGAAATGTGATTTCGCACTGCGCGTTTGGTGCAAATTTCTATTGTCACTGTAGAAGCTAATGTCATAGAGGTATTTCTAAAATATGAGAAAACACAAAAAGATTTAAATGTTTCTTAGATTCTTCATATTTTGTCGATCTTCGGGAATAACCTCATAGCTACATCGGCCGTATAGTTGCATGGCTTTAAAAAATACTAGGACATAACTAACTTCGTAAAAGGAACAATCGCTAAGATTGAAGGTAACACCTTCCGTGACATTTTGTAAAAGGAAAGATCCATATGGTCTATCAAAACACAAAGATTGAAGAAAAACGCTTTTTGGTGACATTTTGTAAAATAAACAATCGCTGAGATTGAAGGTAACGCTTTCCGTGACATTTTGTAAAAGGAAAAATTCATACGGTCTGTCAAAAGGCTTTTTCTTAGCATTTTGAACAATGAACAATCAATTAAATTGAAGAAAACGCCTTTCGGTGGAATTTTGTAAAAGGAACAATCGCTAAGATTTAAAGCAACGCCTCTGACATTTTGTAAAAGGAAAAATCCCTAGGGTTTATCAAAACGCTTTTCCTTGGTATTTTGAACAATTAACAGAAACTTAGATTGAAGTGAACGCCTTGCGGTGGTATTTTGTAAAAGGAACAATCGCTAGAATTGAAGGCAGCGCCTTCCATGACATTATGTAAAAGGAAAAACCCCTAGGGTTTAACAAAACGCCGTATATTGGTAAAAGCTTCGAACTTTGGCGCATCGGCAGATCGGCACATTTTGTTGATAATTTTTTGAAGTCTGTCATTCCCTCAGATTTAAGTACTGCGAGTAGCATCCATACTAACGGCAGTTGACTGCGAATAGTACCTATATTGACTATTCGAAGTTGACTGCGAATAGCACCTATATTGACTACTCGCAGTTGACTGCGCATCATAAAGAAGCCCACTAAACCAAGTTAAACAATCCACTTGATTTTTCGACAATTCAGTGATATCGAAAAATTCGTGACTTGCAATTTTGTTTTTCAAAATCACTGCAACATAAAATGTAATGTTAGACATAGTTAGTCTTTAGTAGTCATCATGCAAAAGAAGACAAAAATTTGTTATGGATAAAATTAATTTTGAGCAATTTAAGTGTAAGTAAATTATAATGTAATTAGTGCTTAGTTTGAATTAGTAGTCTAATATGTTTGTGAAAATTTTCTATTTACAGTCGCTGAAGATGTTACAATATACGTAACGAAACGTTCGCAAAGTATTGCAACATAACTGCTTTTTACTTATATGACCGAAAAGCCCACAAACCTCCCATTACCATATTTACAACATATCTTTGCAGCAGTCGATATGGGCCTTTTTTGAACGTCGGAAAATTTAAGTGGAATCTAACGGCTACAAAGCTTTCTTACTTGCTTCATTCATAACAAAAATTCTAATTTTCACGCCGGTTTTTACGGAAAGTATTTCAGGTTTCTATGTTTGCGTCCTAATGTTCAAGCTTTTTTATCAACTTCCACCCTCCTTTTAGCATCAGGAATTCTAATTCTTTTTTTGAACAATTTCTTCCTAAGTGAAGTATCATGGCCCCACGGTAGTAAGGGGCCGTGACGCAAGTCATACACGCCAAAAAATTCACAAGAAATTTTTTCGTAGACTAAGGAACGTATATACAGGAACTTTTTGACTTCCCCCCCCCCCCCCTCGTGCGACGCACCCCCGGAAAATATTTTTCCCAAATTCCACGCAAAATTTTAGGCCAAAATGCCTTTTTACTCATTAAAATCGGTTCAGTTGATCCGAAGATACGAATTAAACAATATTGCTATTTTGTATGGAAACGGACCCAAATCGAATATTTTTAGACCCGTACGAAATACGAAGGTCTGATGGGTTTACTACCACGTTTGTTACATTACGAATTCGAACCCGGCAGTAAGGAGGAAATTTTTTTTTTGTTGCCTCCAAATGACAAATCAGCGAAAAAAAATGTCCGTCTGTCTGTCGGTCTGTCTGTCCGTCAACACGATGCCTTGAGTAAATCCTGACCGATTTTCAAAAACTTTTTTTTCCTGAAACGTAGTCGAAAAACTGAGGTTAAGTTTGAAGATGAGCAAAATCGGTCGAATAGTTCCGGAGATATGGTCGAAAAGGTCTCCAAAAACGTGGTTTTTCGAAGGTCGGTAAAGCTTTTTCACGCAAATCTCAGCAAGTACAGCACGTAAATTGTTCGAATTAGCGTCAAATGAAAGAATTAGATGTCACAAAACTGGGAAAAAATATTTGTGGAAATCGGTTGAGTGGTTTGGGCACCCACGGAATGGAGAAAATTTTATTTCTCAGCCATATACAATACGAGATGGGTTTTCATCAACCCATGGCTATGATTATGAAACATAGAGACTCACTCCCGAAGACAAAGTTGTAGAGAATTAAATTTTAGCGAACATGTGTTTTAGGGTTTTCCCGAAAAATGTCCCAGTCCTGGGATTTAGCCACATTTAGAATTCAGAGGAATGAGTCATAATGTCTAGAACTATGGCCGTTAGAAAGTGGCTTCCAAAGGCAAAGTTTTGGAGAATTAAATTTTAAACGT
The DNA here is from genome assembly GCA_029228625.1 of Pseudolycoriella hygida. Classification (NCBI taxonomy): domain Eukaryota; kingdom Metazoa; phylum Arthropoda; class Insecta; order Diptera; family Sciaridae; genus Pseudolycoriella; species Pseudolycoriella hygida. The sequence goes on from CM055404.1 coordinate 90,307,488, forward strand.
ACTTCGGGAGGGCTTTCAACATTACCTTGCGTAATTTTTATGAGTCATTCAAACTTTTATAGTTCTAAAGGAATTTGAATCTGACGAAGATTATATTATATTATATGCGCATTATATTTATGATACATAGTAAGACTTTAGTACGGTCGAGGCTTTTCGCACGTGAAGGCTTTACGTACGGGTCGGCTTTGCTTATGTTTAACTAGTCAATTCGGTAAACCTTTCTTTCTTTCTTTCTTTGTGGCAATTTTTAGCAGAATGACCCAGATATCCAGAACTATGAGAGTTAGAAAGTTGGTTCCAAAGGCGAAGTTGTAGAGAATTAATTTTAAGCGAACACGTGTTTCAGGGTTTTGGGAAATATGGCCTAATCCCTGGCATATGGCCACTTGTAGAATAGGTCGTGATGTAGTTTCGTTCAACGAGAGGAGAAGTCAGGGGAAATTAGATGGCGCTGGAAGTAACTCTATGATAAATTCGAATATTTGTACTGATGATGTGAGACTTTTCTGAATTAAAAAAATTTAGAGTGTCGATTACGATGTTTTTGATTTTTCTGATCAAAATTAAAATATTTTCTGTCGTATAAAAATAGTTTCAGCATTAATTTACCTTTTTTGGAAATTTAATACGGAATCATTTTCAAACGACAGAAAACATTAAAGTTTTCATTAATAAAGTTGAAAGATTTGATTTCTACACTCCAAAATTTTTAAATTGAGAAAAACCTCACATCCTTCATGCAAACATTCAAATTTATCATAGAGTTACTCCAAACGCCATCTGTTAGACTCGCCGCGTACATGCAGTTTTTCCCAAAATCAAGATGGCGAAAATCATGACCTATTGGTAGGGTCTTTATAGCACTTTTCAAGTTCCATCAGGTTTTTTGATATTTTTCGTTGTTTACGCATTCAGCTTCGATACGCAAGAAAATTTAAACGAAGTTGCGTTGTGTTTTTAAAAAATTGCGTCACATATGCCAGACCCACCAGCGTAATAATTTTTCAACACTTTCACTTTTCACACTCAAAAATTTAAAAGAAGTAAAAGTCAAATTTTTGCAGTGTACAAACTGAAAGCATAGAAAAATTATTTCGTTGCAAGGTCTGGCATTTGTGACGCAACTTTTTAAAAACACAACGTAACTTCGAATTAATTTTCTTGCGTATCGAAGCTGAACGCTTCACCTTCCTCCGATTTCAGAACTCTTGTAACTGGAGGAAAATCGTTTTAACTTAGATGCTCAATGCGTCACCCTTTTCTGATTTCACAGCTTTTGTAAATGAAGACTTGGGTCACACCTACTCTGTAAGAGGTTTTTTGGCGGTTGTAACGAGCCATAGCTTGAAACAATTTATTAATGTTTTTCTGTAAAGCTAAAAAGTGAAAATTTCAAAGAAAATCGACCGCCGTGAAACTTTTCATCAAAGATTTTCAAAAATAATTCAGTGTGAAAAATTTTGTCTGAAAATTCATTATTTATTTATTTATTTATTTACTGCATCAATGGCCGAAGCCTCCTGACTGTATACAATTAATTATGATAATGACAATAAATTAGCTTAACAAAAAAAAAAAAAAACATAAATGAAGAGCAGGTCCGGAAGTGAGTTGCCGACCCAGTCGACCCGTCGGAGTCAACAGTCACCCCTGCCCATCGTCAAAATTACTTTATTTATAGTTGTTATACAATTAAAACAGCATCAATTAGACGAAAATAGAAAATTGGAAATGAAAAAAGCCCGTCGTTGCATCAAGCACCGCCATATCGTGTAGCCACCTGAAATAAAAAGGATTAGCGGAAACTAGTCGTCTAGACTAGCTGTTTTTGCACAAGTCGACGTGACTTAGAGTTACACTTGAGAGTCGTGAGACCCAATTGACTAATCAGCTTTTGATTAGATTGAGAACCAAAGGTTCAGTTTATGAGATTCTGATCTTACCATTTAGTTTATATGTGATTTTTAATTTCCTAATAGTCAACTTGAACGATTCACGTGGTATGTTTTGAAACCACAGCAATGAAAAGCGATTAAATGCCATGCACATGTTATTGATAGGCTCATAAAGACCATATTTAGTCCTGTGTTTGTCAACTACGAGAAAATCATCAGCACAAGTGGGTCTGGAATTTCGCATGATCTTGCTTTTGATTTTAGGTGCGTCGATGGTTCCATTCATCAGATCGGATACGAAAAGTGAGCAGGCGTTGATTCTGCGTCGGGCAAGTGTTTCGATATTGATCGATTCGCATCTCTCAATATATGGCGGAAGCTTGTGGTTTTCATCCCGCTTCACCGTCCGCCTCAGTGCGTACATCAAAAATTTTTTCTGAATTGATTCAATTCTGTCAACAAATGTGTCTTGATAAGGATGCCAAACAACTGAAGCATATTCTAAGTAAGAACGGACATAGGCAAAGTATATATTTTTTAAAGTTTTAATATTTTTAAATTGCTTACAAGTTCTCATAACAAAGCCAAGCATTGAGTAAGCTTTTGCAATTATATATTCGATGTGTTTACTGAACGTCAGTTTTTGGTCCAAGAGGACTCCCAAATCTTTAATTACCTTAACACGAGTCAACGTAACATCATCGATATTGTAACCAAACTCAATCTTGGATCTCCTTCGTGTGAAGGAGATTACCTTACACTTATCAACGTTCAAATAAAGTTGGTTGATTTTACACCATTGTAGAAACCTGTTCAAGTCACGTTGAAGAGCACTTGCGTCAAGAACATTTTTAATTCTCATGAAAATTTTCAAGTCGTCAGCATACATTAGGTAAACTGACGTAGAGAAGACTTTAGTAGCGTCGTCCATGAATAATATGAACAAGAGAGGGCCAAGATGGCTACCCTGAGGAACACCAGAGGTCACGTTAAACGTTCGAGAAGAGCAATTCCCTAGTTTGACGAATTGTGAACGTCCATTCAGATAAGATGCAATCCATGCTAGTAAGTTCGAATGAACACCGATTTGGTTCAACTTGTGCAAAAAAATCGAATGCTTGACTCTATCAAATGCTTTTCGGAAATCGGTGTATATGACGTCTAACTGATGCCTAGATTCCATAACTTTAGTAGCGTAGCTAACAAATTCAGCTAAATTTGTTGCGGTAGATCTGCGCTTCATAAAGCCATGTTGCGACTTTGAAATAATTCGATTGAACTTTGTGGATAAAATGCTGGTGACGATGGCTTCAAATAGTTTTCCTATTGTTGGTAAAATAGCTACACCTCTGTAATTTTCGACATTACTTCTAGAACCACTTTTATAAATTGGAGTTATATAGGACGTTTTCCATCTTGTCGGAAACTTTCCGGTTGAGAGAGATAAGTTAAAAATGCGAAGTAGCGGAGATGAGAGACTCTCAGCACAGGCTTTTAACAAAATCGGAGAGATTTTGTCTGGACCTTCACCCTTACTAGTGTCTATACTACTAAGATGGTTCAAAACGTCTTGGATCTCAAAAGAGATTGATCCGATGTCAATGCGCTTTTCTAAGGAGTGCATTTTTCCCGATAAGCTAGAACCACTCTCGTTGTCAGAAACATAAACGCTTTCAAAGAATTCAGCGAAAAGATCACATGTTTCGTTAGGGTTACAAGTCTTCTTATCACCTCTAAACATAATTGACGGGTAGCCTGTAGTCTTTTTTCGCGATTTGACGTAATGCCAGAATTTTGAAGGATCAGACATTAACATTTCTTCGGTGTTAGCCAAATATTTGTTAAAGGCTCGGTCACGCACGGAGTGAAATTCTTTACTTGTAGACAAAAATTTCATTTTGAGTTTTAGTTTTTCGTCTGGGTTTGTTTCATTTTTAAATCGTTTGTGAGCTTTGCTTGTTCTATTTTTTAGATTACGCAAACGCTGATTGTACCAGGGTGGATCGTTAATAACCATTTTCTTTTTGAGCGGAATAAATTTCTCAAATCCGTCTAACAAAGTGTCGTAAAACACATTGACTGTGTCATCAACGTCAGAAACGTTTGACAACAGTTGATTCCAGTCAATAGAATGTAAATGGTTATTAAGACCCGCATAGTCGCCTTTTTTGTAGTTAAGTTCACTTTCAGATTCATCACTTGCAATATTTTCAATGCTTTCAACAAAGTCTGCTGAAATTATTATTTCGATAGGATAGTGATACAAATCGATTCGACTCATAGGAACATCAGATTTAATGACTTTGATGTTATTTGGATTGCTGTAAAACACGAGGTCTAGGATTTTTCCATAATGGTTGTGGACGTTGTTAACTTGGTGAAGGTTACCACTCATCATAAGATAGATGATGTCGGCCTTCGTTCCTTCAGCGACATTAGTGGGGAGCATCACATTGCTTTCGAGTGAATCGTCTTGACCACTGATCAAGTCATCAATGCTGTTAATGTGGGAATTGAAACTATCAGGAATCCAATCAACAAGGGTTAGATTGAAATCTCCTAAAATGCACATTTCGTCATTAACATCCAGGTCTATAAATTTAAGTGTCTTTTCTAATGCATCGTGATACTCGGTGTATACTTTTACAGAAGAGCCTGAAGGGATGTAAAGGCAACAGACAAAAAGCGAATGATTTTGAAGCTGCACCTTAACTAAAACCATTTCGACGTTGTCGGTGCCGGGCACCAGAACGCATTCGCTAGGTAAAGATGATCGGACAGCGAGCAGAACACCTCCATATCTCTGATGTACGCTATTTAATTCAGACCGATCAGTTCTGTAAACTGAAAACTGTTTAGGATTGAATAATTCACTGTCAAAGAATGACGAATTGAGCGATGTTTCAGACAGTGCTATAACATCGTAGTCACACGTCAAGGAGTTATTAGAAAAATCATCAGTTTTAGTTCTTAATCCGCGAACATTTTGATAATATAAACTGACATCACTCTTTGAAATCGAAACATCAGACTTAATGGGACGAATGGAATCAAAATAAGTCTTAGCTGAAATTATTGACGGCGAATTGGTCATAATGTTAGCGTTACATCCGATTGGTTTATCACTATGATGGAAGAAATCAGAAATTCGCGACTGAATCCGACCCTGACACGTAGTGTTGCATGCTAAGTCGTTGGTGTGACGTCCATACTCGTTGAGGTAGTTTCCTTTACCACTGGAGTTTGTTTCAGAACTGAAGTTGCAGGAGAATTGCAACTTTCCTGGTTGATGCTAACGCTGGAGTTGTCGCAATTGGTAAAAAAGTATCTAAGGTTCTCTTCTTCTTGTCCTGAAATTCTCCAATTTGGACATGAGAGGGCCAGAAGGCAGGATCCATAAGTTTGTCGAAGAGTTCAACTGTGCAATTTAGCCGGAAAGAAATAAACGTAAGTTCATCCAGCTTTTGATCTTTTTTCACTAGAAGTCTGAGGCTAAAATCGTTGCTATCCAGTTCGGGCATTTTCGTCTTTATGTACGAGGAAATCGCTTCCGCAGTTACATCTGGCTTAAGGCGAGAAACGTAAATGAATTTTGAAAGTTTGCTCACTGGTTGACGAGATTTGACCGGGCTACCTAGTCCATGGTTGGTGTCTGAATTGGTGTCGGAGGTCAGCTTGCGATGACGATTTTTATGGGAGACTTCAGACGCATCACTGCGGACTCGCTTAGGAGTGAAATGCATTGACGGCTGAAGTTTACGCTTCATAGCTGCAGCATTTAAAAACGGGAAGCTAGACAAATCACTTGAAGAAGCTACTCCTGAAGCAATTTGAGAGAAAAGAGGTCTATTGACCGTGGCAGATTTAGTGGTTGCCACCTTAATCTCGGATAAAACGGAAGCATAAGACTTTGTCTCCTTGCGATGATCAGTCACTGAAGATTTAATATCTCGAAGTAAAGATAGTATCTCTGAAGAGTCGCTACTTCCGCTAGGATTAGTGAATTCGAGAATGGAGCGTTGGTTCGACTGGCCCGGAACATCGGACGATTTTTTAGAACCCTTAGAATTCCTGGGCGTCAAAGACGGATTTGGAGTCACCTGTTCCGAGGTTACAGTAGAGGGACAAATACTTGACAAACAAGCATTGCAGAGTACAAATATATTCTTGGAAATCAAGACCTCGTTAGCTGGTCTCGAGATGCCAATACACAATAGATGAATCAGTGATTTGCACTTACCACAATTCACTATGCTCTCGAGTTTAACATTTCCAGGAGGACAGTCATCACGACTGCAACTCCTCAATTCGTTCATAGTAGATACACTAAAGTCAATCAAAATAAAATTATTAATAAAAGAAGTATTATATAAAAATCAAACTGAATTAAAATGAATCAAAATAAATGTAAATAGTCACTTGGTACCTGGTCGGGTATTTTCTTTTTGTTCATCAAAAAAGAAAATCCCAAAAGAAAAAGAAATTAAATTGTTGACGCGTAAAGGACGGGACAAACAACTAGTCCTTTCGAAACAATATAAAATAACACTGTGACGTTTACGTAAATAATGCGCCAATTTATATACAACGTTGACCGCGCGTAATAATTTACGTGTATAAACAAAAAACTAAAATTAATCACTTATTTAATTTGAAAATATTCAGAAAACAATTGTTGATTTGACCGAACTTTTGAATTAACAATAACACCACAACTTAAATTATATTATAAATCAATCCAATCAAACAAAGATTACGGATTGATGAATCAAATTAAATAAATAAAAAGCGAGCAGGTAAAACACGTATGAAGCGTTCAACACTCACTGTCGAAATCAGTTGCAAACGTTAAAGTAATTCATAATAAGTCGAAACGACCCTAGTCCGACGAAAAAAAGATGAATTTCTTGGTTGGTTCTTTGATTTTGATACTGACTGTCTTTGGGTCTCAGAGCGCTGAACAACAATTCGCTTCAAAACCACTGGGAAATTCATCCCTTTTTCGTCGGACTAGGCTCGTTTCGACTTATTATGAATTACTTTTACGTTTACAACTGATTTCGACAAGATTCTGACGAAAATATGGAAAATATATTTTTTTGAGGTTATGTATGGGGAGAAATCAAACCTGTCACTTTGTCTAACAACTATACGACTATTAATCTGCGGCCTACATGCACAAATATTTTTCCCGACATTTTTGAACATTGTCAAATCACGTTTTAAGAATTCCTACATTTAAATTGTGAATATTTCACGAGATATAGATTTTTGAACATGAATATAACGGATTCGCCTACTGTGCGGCGCATGTTTAGAAATTCTTCGGCGGCGGCGGCGGCGCACTTTTTTCGACGACGTTTGCGGCGGCGCTCTCCGTCGCACGGGTCTCATTCTACCGTACACCAAATCAAGCGAATCTTGCCCGCAGCCCAAACCCCTAAAAAAACGTCCACAATGTACTAGTTAAAATGTTTTAACTTAATGAATCATAAAAATGCACCGATCATGGTCCTTAGATGACGAATCAGCAATAAAAAAAATGTCCGTCCGTCCGTCCGTCAACACGATAACACGAAAACTCGAGTAAAACTCAACCAATTTTCAAAAACTTTTTTTTTCCCTAAAAGGTAATCGAAAAATCTTTTATGAATCCCAAGGCCCACCGAGCTAAGGCCGTTTAAGTGGTTTTTGGTCTTTTGTACATAACTCGAGTGAATCTTTTCTGATTTTCAAAATTTTTCTTTTGATTGAAAGACCTAGGCATAGCCGACAATTTATGGAAAAAACTTTTTTGAATTTGAGTCTTTCGACTTAGCTGGAGCACTAAAAACGAGTCTCTGCTAGGGCTCTATGTGTTATTTGTACATGACTCGGGCAAATCTTTTCCGATTTTCATAATTTTTTTTTTTTTTTTTGAAAGACCTGAGCATATTCGACAATTCATGGAAGCAATTTTTTTGAATTTGAGTTCTTGGACTTAGCTGGGGTACTAGAAACGAGTCTGTGCTAGGGCTCTATGTGTTTCTTGTACATAACTCGAGTAAATTTTTTCCGTTTTTCAAATTTTTTTTGTTCGAAAGATCTAGGCATGACCGACAGTTTATAAAAGAAACTTCTGCTTGTGCTTAGGGCTCAAGTGGGCCATGTCGGTCCTAAGGTCGGCCCAATCCAAAAAAAATTTTTTTTGCTATGTTGCAGAGGAAATTGAGGAAAGCATATTTGGCTATGGAATTGTGTGTCCGAGGTCTCTACTTAGGGCCCTAGGTCGGTGCTAAGGTTGACCCTAGCCCAAAAAATGGTTTTTTCTATGTTGTAGAGAAAATTGAGTAGAACATTTTTCTATATTTGGGGGTCAATTTTGTGCTTTCGGAAAGGTTTTTTTACATCGTTTCTTCGGACGGGTTTTCCAATATTGCCCTATCGGCAATTTCCAATACAACTTAATGTGGACGCAATTTCATACATTTAAGAGTTCAGTTCAGTTTCAGTTCAGGAAAGTTCAGTTTCGGTCCCAAATGGAAAATTCAGCCGGTGGCTCCAAAAAAATCTTGGAACTGAGTTATTGGCCTTCACCGACGGGAGCACTTCTTCGGCTATATCTCGGCCGGTAGTGGTCACATCGCGGTGAATGGGGTATCAAATGAAAGATAGCCAACGAAACCGGTCTTGTGGAAATCGGTTGGGGAGTTCGTTGCCAGGAGTCGGTCAAAGCGGTCCGAAATGAGCTACGCTGACGTGGGAAGTGTGTGGAATGTAGTGCGAAGTGTGTGGAATGAAGCGGAAAATGTGTAGAATGAAGTAGGAAGTGTGTCTGATTATGCGGTAAGTGTGTGGGATGATGTGAGAAGTGTATGGGATGATGTGGCAAGTGTGTGGGATGATGTAGGAAGTGTGTGGGAGGATGTGGGAAGTGTGTGGAATGATGTGTGAAGTGTGTGGAATGATGTGGGAAGTGTGTGGAATGATGTGCCGACATTCGATTCAAAGAAATTTCCGCGTATTATCAGCGGTAGCGTCACCTCAAACGATATCATTAATTTTGGAAGTGGACATTAGGAGCTGCGTCACACTTTACCTTTAAGAGGTTTTTGTTGGGATAAAATACTATTTCAAAGCTATAAATAAAGCCATCAGAAAAATAATTGTTTCTGCATGCATTTTATGATATTTGCGAGAATATTTTGCTTTTTGCAAGTTTACTTCCAAATCTTTTTTTTTTTGTGTAGAAAAAAAATTGAACCTCCTTTTGATAATTTTTGGTTGTTCAAGTTGTTATCTGAAAAGTGAGGCTTATATAAGTTGTTCTTTGCGTTTTTTACTACCAAAACAACTAGCTACATACAAACAATAAATTGTTCAGTAATCTCAAATGCATGTAAATTTTGCGATAAAACATCAACAGGAAACAGTGACGAATGATAAAAACAGCTCTTACAATAATTACTAAGTTTTTTTTTACAACGGCTGAACAGTGGCAGACATTCAGTGTAGTCGAGATTTCTTTAGTCGAAAAAATAGTTCGAGTATAAATATTTTTACTTCGGTTTCGTTATATGTTATGATTAAATTGACTAATTGTATAAGAAACAAAAACTCAAAAAAGTGAAAAATGGAGTTGAGAATTGTTTTTTTTGCATTAATTGAGATTATGTTTGTGATAAAAAGTGGATGTAAGTCAAATCGAACGGAATGTTAAGAGCAGTCAATTGAAGACTGAATAAGTCCTTTTAAATAAATGAAAAAGCATGCTGGTCTCAGGGAATCATTAATAATATTTTTCGTAACTAGGAGAAATACAGCGAGCTCTATGAACTATGTCTCTGTAATGAAAAAAAAAATTTCAAAAATGTTTTTACCCCTTTGAAAAAGTGCCTCCTATGACGATGGATGCTGTAAAAATCAACAACATCTCACTCATTGCTTATCATACATTTATGTTCGGCAGAATAATTGATTTTGTATTGATGCAGTATGAATTTTATACGTTAAAGATTTGGTTGTTACGAAATTTGCATTGAACTTACCGAAAATGTTTTTCGAAATGAATTAATTTTATGATTTTTCGCATTTTCAAATTAATTACACCTATTATCTCTCTATAATAAACACGACTCCCTTCAGAATATATTACAGAGAGAGTTCACTGTAATTTGTTTTTTACGAGTGTGAGTATTGCAGCCCGCGGCGAAACCAAGGGTTGTAGTCACACGAGTCAAAAACATATATTTCTCCTAGTTACGAATGATATTTTTCATTCCGAGGGAGGGTTCGGAAACTAGCTTTTTTGTTTTTTCCAAGGACGGAAAACAGTGGTTTCCGTTCAAGGTACGAAAAAACATTTTCGTTCACTCCACAATAATTGTTGAAACTTTGTTTGAATTAAAGTTACAAGTTGTTAGCAGAGCGAGTGATTACTTTACATTAAAATATAAAATGGTTAAACCAAGAAAGAGAGCACAAAAAATATCACGCTGCTACACATATAGACTATAGGCGAAAAGTGAATCCAGCATGTCCATACTAACAATACAAATAAAGTTTATGGAGTGTACCATATTCTGTAATCTTGCGCTTCGACACACACATCAAATTCTATCAAGTTTTACAAAAAGAGATTCTGGTGATTCCGGATATTTTCAAACATATCTTAACCCCCAGTTTTAGTACTCAAACTCACCACATATGAAATTCGAGTTATCTTAAAAGAATGCAAGGGCTCTCAAAAGAAATTAAATGTCTTTGAAAAAAATGTCTCTAAAATTAATTAATTTTGGAAAACCCGATATGTAAAAAATAGTTACATTTTTTTAGAACATTCTGAAAGTAAAGTTGGTAAAAAATAAATGAAGTTACGAAAAATACCCATTATGCAAAATTTAGAGTGGATTTCGATGTAAATTTTAACATCAGCGAAGGAAATGACTTGTACTGATACGACTCTATTGCTCTTACGCGTGCTACTCGAAAAACGAATCAGCGGCCATTCATGAGTGTGCACTTAAAAAAATTGATTTTTAACAGTTCCTTCCCCCATCCCCCTATACAACTACGAAATTTGAAATGTTTTTATAATAAAAGACTTTCTTGAGAAATCCCATTTCCAGTTGTCTAACGGAAATTCCGAATCTACTTTGCTCTAGAAACTTGGGGAAATTGAGAAAATTCAGTATTTTATGCAAGTTTAACAGATCTAATTGAGTAATCGGCTTTTAATATGCGGGGATTGTTTAAACTTTACAATGATAATTACAAAAAAAGTTTTGTGGAACCAACAGTTCGGCAGGGAAAAAATATTTTAAAGACGGTCAGCTCGAGCTATTGTGTTGACAGACGGACGGACGGACAAACTTTTTTTTGCAAATTTGTCTTATTGAAACCCCAAAACCAGTTTGGTGGACCAACTCCCTCATCGAAATTCTAAACGTAGTGGTTAACGGAATAGACCACTTTTCAAAGAACTTGGTATTCGTGCGGGTCTAAAAATATGTTCTTAATATGGTCAAATTATAATTTTTTTTCCAAAGATTTTTGTTTTGAAAATTAAACATGAAAACAACATGGCGCATGATTCTCCTCAACAACATTCTACATGTCCACATTATCGACGAACGAGCACGATGATGTACGTTCGGAGCACGATATTATTATGCATGACGCAGTCCCCACACCCAAAAAAAAAATGCCCACAAACCCAAAAAACTCCATACAAAAACCTTTGAGACGCGAACTTTTGAGTTTTTTCCCTTCGCCCCCCCCCTCCAAATTATTTGAAACAAATACGTCACAGTAGCTTTCCAACGAGTCCAGACTCATCAAAATCGGTTGAAAATTGGTTGAGATATCGAGGTTTGAAAATGATTTTTTTGTAGGGGATTCGATTTTTCTATTATTCTCTTCATTATGAAAACTTTTTTTCTGATCTGTCGGTTTCTATGTTCTATCTATCTATCTATGTTTTAGATATGTTAGATATTTTCTATCTATCTATCTATGTTCTAGATATGTTAGATATGTTCTATCTATCTATCTATGTTCTATCTATCTATCTATGAATAATTTTCGATCTCGAGAACTAGAAACGAATAATTTCGTATGCCGTGGCATGTGGAGTTTTCGAATGGGATTATACCTTTCGGTCAGCGAAATTATTGCTTAAATCAGCAAATTTAATGCTATTGGTCAGTTGAATTAATTGGTCGGTCAGCCGAATAATTATCTGATCCGCAGGAATATTACTTTCTGCTCTGCAAATAAGGTACAGGTCGACAAATTTGATCCACTGATCAGCAGAATTATTTTTTATTAGGAATTGTAGTATTCCCCGGATTACTAATGAATACGAATAAAACACGTTATTATGGTTATGCTGTATCAATCAAACTGTCGTCATTTATTCATTATTATATTCACGGGTATATAATAATAATATAATAATGGCTGATACTAGAGGAATGTAATTTTTTCAGAACTTCTTAAAGATATACGAAAGAATACGGCGAGTGGAATTTAGATTGCAAAAATTCTGTATTTACAAGAAATTGTCAGACTGTATATTTTCAGTCATTGTATTCGTCTAAATAGGAAACACAAAAAAAAACTTCGTATGTTTGTTCCGAAGCAACATCAAATTCAGATTTTCGAAGACATGAAAGCTTTACAAATATCGAAAGATCTCAAAATCTTCGAGAAATGTACTTGGTTGTTTGAAGAAAAGCATTCAGCATTCAGTCTGCTTATCGCGTTTTTTCGTTCTGACTGGTTACCATTCAACCGTAACTGGATGAAAGTTACGTCTTCTAATGTAACAGTTAGAACGAACAACGGACGTGAGCCCATTCACCGATTGCTGAGAGAAAATTTTGTTGATAGTCGCGTTTCATTCGAAATCTTCTTTGATAGAATAATCGAGTTAATAACAAAATTTAGTCATGAGCGTGAATAAGTTTCTGCTTGTGACGAATATATCCCATTCGAAAAATCAAACATGACAGAAAGTATATTTCTGAAATAACAGCAAATTACACGACGGAAACGTTCAATCGTACTTTAATGGTGGGCGAGAGAAAATCGAGGATTTCTTCTTATGTAAATATATGTAATATATGTAAATACATAAGAAGATATCCGAGATTTCTCACGCCCACCAATACAATATTTTATATCATCGGCGAGATAATATCGTACGTTATTCATTCGAGCGCATGTATGTGATAGCTGTGAGAATTTATCACTGCTTCGAAGTGTCAGGGTCCTGGGTTCGAGACACGGCGGCTGCAGGTCTTTTTTTCAATTTTCCTTCCAATATTTTTTTTAATTCTATTTATTTATGTTTTGGTCGTCATGTGAAATTACTATTTCCATATAGACATTTGAATTGTGCTCTGTGAGAAAACATTTATGACATAAATAAAAACTGGTTCAAATACAAAACGAGCCAAAACTTAAACAAAACCACTCAAAATACATAAGCTTAATTATGTATGTTCGTTCAATATGGAGAAAAACAACGCTAGTGTTTGTGAGAGACATTTGTACATTCTACTATATGGTTCTTTTTGTCAACAGACCAGAGCCTATTTTCGAGAAAATTTTTCAAGAAATTCGAGAAAATTTCGAAAAAATCGAGAAAATTTGAAGAAAATCGAGAAAATTTCGAGAAAATCGAGAAAATTTCAAGAAAATCAAGAAAATTTCAAGAAAATCGAGAAAATTTCAAGAAAATCGAGAAAATTTCAAGAAAATCAAGAAAATTTTAAGAAAATCGAGAAAACGTTAGGAGTTAAAAAAATAACTAAATAATCTAGAAAATTTACTGAAATTCAGGACGAAAAATTATATTTTAAAACTAGTTCATTTATTTTTTAAATTTTTTGGATTTTTTTGATTTATATTCAGGAAATGAAAGCTTGTTACGCACTCTCGTACGTCTTGGTCTTAATTCTTGTACGACAGAAGTGATTTCGTCTTTGTTTAAAGTTTCTTGTGCGTCGGAAGATACTTGCGCTGGGTCTTGTATTTCCTGTAAGTCAGAAGGGGTTCGCACTGTGTCTGATGTGCAACTCTCCTGTACTACAGGAGCTATTTGTGCTAGGTCTGTGTTGTAAATTTCTGTTGTTGGGTGTGGCGTTACCTGTAAATCAGAAGGGGTTTGTGCTGGGTCTGATGTGCAACTCTCCTCTACGACAGAAGATGCTTGCGCTGCTGCATCTGATACTTCCTCACTTTGATTGTGAATCATAGAAAGCAATTCATCAGGAGAATCTGGCATAGATAGGTCGCGAAGATTTCGCGATATGACTCTTAAAGAGATTTTTGCCTGTTATCATTATGTCATTAGTCGTGTGCTTCTAAAGTTACGTTATATAGATTTATCAGTTCGGGCAATCATGTCAATGATCTTGGAACACAGGTCTTGCGTTCCATTGTTCCCAACCCAATCATCATTTGAATCACGCAAACCTTCCTGTTGACTCCAAGAACCTGTCCAAAATACCAGGTCCAAGTTGGACAACATCTGATGGTTGCACGACGTAGCCTTCCAGTAGCCTTCGTCTCAGTTGAGAGAACTTGGAGCATTCGCATATCATCTTCTTCTGATCCGCATGCACATCTGGAAGCTGCCGAAAGCTTCATCTTTTTCATGTGCCTGTTTAGCCCGCAGTGTCCAGTAATCGCTCCGACCACCCTCCTTATGCGATTTCTGCCCATCTCTAGCAGACCTTGGGCCCATTCCAAATTACTAATACTTTGAGATTCTGATCGAGATAATTCTTTGGGAGTTGCGATATTTAGTTTGTGTTTCTTATTCCTAATAAAATTGCATGTCTGAGCTATTTTTCTGGTATCTTGGAATTCTATTCTAGATGATGCATCGGCTACGACATTTTTCTTACCCGAAATATGTTCTATTACGAAATCATATTCTTCTAAATCTAGTCGCATTCTCATTAATTTTGAACTGGGATTTTTCATACTAAATAAATAAACTGTTCTCATTACAAAATTTGGTGGACAAAATATATGGTCTGAAATGTGTTATTGCCCAGTGTATAGCGGTTAGTTCTTGCAAAGGTGTCGATTTATTTTTTTCTCCCGCAGTAAGGGATCTAGATGCATAGGCAATAGGCAATTGAATGCCATTATGTTTTTGACTTAAAACAGCGCCACAAGCGATTTTACTTTCATCAGTTGTAATATAAAATTTTTTTATTGAAATCTGGGTATTGTAGGATAGGCGGATTAATTAAAGAATTTTTCAAATATTGGAAAGATTTTTCGCATTGTGGTGACCACTAAATGGAACATCCTTGCGAGTTACATTAGTTATGTGGTGTGCATAATGAGAAAATCTTCGAATGAAACGCCTGTAATAGTTACAAAAAGCTACAAACCGTCATCAGTAGGCGTTGGATAATTTTTAATTACCGAATATTTAGATTTGTCCGGTAGAATGCCTTTATCTGTACATTTATGTCCTAAGTATAATATCTCCCTTCGATAAGAATTCACATTTATCTGGATTCAGTTTTAAATTGTATAAAAAGTAAGTAAAAAACATCTTTCAAATTAGCTAACATTTCATCCTCTGTGGTAGCTATTACAAGTAAGTCGTCCAAATAAATAAAACATTTTGTTGGGGTCAGACCACTGAAATCTATGGTTCTTTAAAAAGCATTTGGGCCTATTTTCAAGCCAAAAGGTTCTTTGAATGTTCATCCAATTCTATTTGATGAAAACCGTTCAGTAAGTCGATCAGAGAAAAGTATTTGGCATTACCATTAACTGGTCCAAAATGTCGTATATTCTTGGTAGTGGAAATTTATCACCTAAAAGTTTTTTATTAATTTCTCTATAGTCAACACAGAATCTCCATCTTTTTTCCGAATTTCCAGGCAAAATTTTCTTTGGTACTAAAAGAACAGGACTATTATATTCTGACACGGAAGGTTCAATGGTGACATTTTCGCACATTAATTCAATTTTTTTGTTTATAACTTCTTTATGGGTATGTGGAATTCTATAATTTTTTATATAAACTGGAATTTTGTCTCTCAACAAGAGTTTTTGTTTGTAAAAGTTGTTGAAACTCGCAGGGTCCTTTTCTGTTGCAAATATATCTAAATATTGAGACATAAATTGGACAATTCCTTAAAGGCGTAAGTACGAAAATTTTTCTGAAGTTTCTCAAAAATTAGATGTTTATTAGGAAAGACATTATCTTTCGGATCTAAAATGTTGTAGTTATCAATTTCGTCAGTGTGAATATTAAAGTTAGTAATGATTTTATCTGTCATAGATGTATTTAAAATTCTAACATACGGGCGTTTAGCACTCGCTAAAGTTCTACCAACAAAGACTCCTGGGGATAATTCTTGATTTGGAATTACCACAAATTCATCTTCTATATTCATCGTTATACGTCGGATTATTTCACATCTGGCTGGTACAATAATTACATTTTTACTATCGGTTGGATTATCGAGAATAGACCGTGGCTCTTTTCGGAAATTTATTTTTGATCGATATAAAATAATATTCTGAGAACAAAAATATAAACAGAATTCATGAAAAACTTTTCCTCGATTTTATATCGCAATTTGAAGAAAATTGTTCTCAATCCCGCATATTGGAAAAAATAAAATTCCAATAGGAATTTCAATGGGAATCGTAGGAATAGTATTAGAATGTGAAATGAGTACTACATTCTGATTGATGTGTTACTACTTTCAAATTGAGATATAAAATCGAAGAAACGTTTTTCATGAATTCTGTTTATACTTTTGTTCTACAGAATATTATTTTACATCAATCAAAAATAATTTCCGAAAAGAGCCACGGTCTATTGGAATTTTAGCGCATATCGAAGGTATAGTTATGGCGTTCTCGAAATAATCTAATGTACGGCGAGATCCTTTTATAAAATCTAGACCCAAAATACCATAGTATGGAATAGGAAAATCATTTCGAACTACGTGAAATTTGTGATATACAGTTTGGTCATTGATTACAAAATTTGTTACTGTTTCACCCATTGTAAATACTCTTTATACCACTTAATTGACAACGTGATTTAAAATTTATAGGACAATTGCGCGAAAGCTTACCAATTTTGATTAAAGAAATTGTTGCACCAGTCTTTAATAAGTAAGAATTTGAGTTTGAGTCATTTCCGAATATATAGATACAAAACTTAAAGTCAAATGATGAACACCATGGCAACAGTAATGTTCACTTGGCATGTGATTTGTATTTACATATGTGCGGTATCGTCCCATACTTTGAATTGGGGAAGCCATCGCATTTACGGACTGATCCGTTACTCTTACTACCGGATAGGGCCGATTAGCACACCTTGAATTTGAATTATTATACCTATTATAGTAAGAACGAGAATACTTTCTATTGCCATTTTCGTTATTTTGGAAACGGTTGTTATTTCGATTAAAGAAACCGACATTGTTTTGTCCCCTAGTATGGTTATATCTCTTGTAATTGAAATTATATCTAAAATTGTTGCTATTAAATTGATTTCTATTTTTACTTCCGTTGAAATTTCCATGAAAATTTTTTTTATTTCCACGAAAAAATTTTCTATTCCTATTATCAGCATAAAATATTTGATTTGAATTTTGTTCTTCATAAATGTGTTTCAAAAATTTAGATGAATCATCGTTCATATTTGTGAAATTTCCTGCCTTTAATATTCGTTTGACTTCAACATTATTTGCATTAATGCTCAACGCACCTACACCAAATTCAGTTGCTTGTTTGTCAGCTAAAATTGGTGTGAATCCTTCACTTATGTAAGCCGATTTTATAGAGTCTGTTAGTTCTATAATTTCTGTAACAAAACTATTTGGATTTTTGGAGTTTTGTTTCAAATTAATCAATTTGCCCCGTATCACTGTAGGGGAATCACCTTTTATGTTATTTCGTAAAGCGTTAATAATACTATCACTGGTGACGTCGTCATCACTAACATAATCTCTAGCTGCTTTTGTAAGTTTACTTTTAATTAAACGAACTGCGTATGCTTCATGAGTCCCTACATCCTATTTTACTAATAATATTGAATCAATGAATGTTCGCAATTGTGAAAAACAACCATCAAAACTTGGAACTAATCTTCAAATATCTTTTTTCAAGTCTGATTTAGTCGTAGTCATATTGTTACTTTCGGAAAAGTAGATACTGATCTTGCTAGACAAAATTAAAATTCAGATCGTATAGGTGAAATGCTATCTATTAAAACTTGTTTCTCAGTCTCTGAAGCGTATGTAATTTCATTTGAATATGCACCTAAAAGTGATTCATTTGAAGTTAGGTGTTTCTTTAAAATTATGTGCTTAGTCACTCGCGTGAAATTGTCTTCTCGTCTTTTAATGTCATCAATTCAAAATTCAAATTATTCAAGGAAAGAATTCACACATTTTATCATAAATACTAAAAATGCTACGTTTAATCATATTACTCAAATTGCTTACTTGTGTTCATTTAAAAAAATGAAATTGGAAACCTTTTCTGTTTAGGCGATATGCATGCATTTAAGTTCCAGTCGATTGTTAACCAACGTATGTTGAATATTCGATATGACACATTTACATTCGCAACCATGAAGTTGTACCAAAATTATTATTTTTTTTTTCTTTGAAAGTTGTTCTAGACGGGGTTACTTAACCGTGTTGTATCTCCATAGATAATTGATGATGATGATTCATCGGTCGGGATTACTACCCGTCTTGTACCTCCATAGGTAATTGATGTTTCTTTGTATTGTATTTTAACGTGTACGCACACGGTACGTTGAGTGTACGCTGCAGGTTCATTGCTATGTAGATGCAATTTAACATGCTAGACAGTAATGATACGACCTACGTAATGAGCCATGGTCCAGTTCATCCAGAATGAACTCTTCTTATTTTTATAAAGAAAAAAAAACTGTCTCCATACCGCGATTTGAACCTGGCACATTCACAGCTGCGTCTTGTACGCTAACCATTATCCCGCGGATTCATGTAACGAACAACGATTAGAAGTCAAACACTTAGTTGTAAGGGCTACTCGATTCAAAAACTTCATATGTCGTTGATTTTGTTTAGAACATAAACAAAATGATTAAATTTTGCCCATTTTTGGTGAAACATAATGCCAATCTGTCGTGCGTAACCATAGGATTCCTGTAAAGTAGTAGTTTCTCAATCGGACTAATATATCCCAAGAAATAAGGCTTTGAAAACATGATGTGATCAAGTTGTAAAATTTGTAGGTCGATATCGATTGAAAGTCTATTTACTTCATTTTTATAAGAGTTTCTGTATAAAAATTAATAGACGTATTTGATGGAATGCACGCAACACAAAAAAAATTTAAAAAAAACTAGGATTAAAATTCTGGAAAAAATGAGTTTATAACGCCGCAGCACTGCTCACTGAGCTATAATATATATATTATAGACCGTTGATGGATTGCGTTATTATCACATCGACAAAGAAATAACAAAATGAACACAGCACATTGTTCTACGATAGTTCATTCGATATTTAGCCTACTCTAAGAACTCAAATAGTGTACGCTGTATTTCAGGAGTTATTTTTTTTGTTTTCAAAATGTTT
>CM055404.1:90349108-90368405 GCA_029228625.1 Pseudolycoriella hygida
TTCCTCGACCATATCTCCGGAACCACTTGATCGATTTTGCTCATCTTCGAACTTGAATCATGGGAGACATGTACCTTTCAGGGAAAAAAAGTTTAGGCTGATCGGTTTAGCCGTTTGGAAAAAAAGTGGAGACGGACAGACGGACATTTTTTTTATTGCTGATTCGTCATTTTGAGACGATAATAGATGCATCCCCCCAACTCCCACCTCGATCTACTCCATGTTACAATAAAAATGTTTGTAGTAAACGTATAGGACCTGTGTACTTCGTACGTGTCCAATAAAATTTTCCTTGTATAAATGGTGAAATAGGGATACGTCGCTTTTACCAAGTCCTCCACAGGACGTTGCTTTAGGCACTAATAGTAATAATAATCTGTCTTAAAAATCCATGAAAGGCTAGGTGCTAGATCATTATTTACCAAAAATTGAATTCGAAATGTACAACTCTCCAGCACATTTTAACGACGGGCTTACGTCTAAGACGTACTTCATGTATAATTCATGTATAATTCACTTCATTGTATAATGTACACACAACATGAGGAATGTACATTGTGAATGTGCAATATCCCCCAGTGTATTATTGTCCATGAGACGATATTATTGTATCAGTGGACGATATTATTGTCTCATGGACGATATTATTGTATCAGTGGACGATATTATTGTCTCATGGACGATATTATTGTATCAGTGGACGATATTATTGTCTCATGGACGATATTATTGTATCAGTGGACGATATTATTGTATCAGTGGACGATATTATCGCCTCATGGACGATATTATTGTATCAGTGGACGATATTATCGCCTGATGGACGATATTATTGTATCAGTGGACGATATTATCGTCTTGGACGATAGTCCACTGGGGGATTTTGCCTAGCAAAACGAGGGAATTTGCGCTTGAATGAAACGCTAAAGAAACGCTAACGAAGCTATGAAATGTTCCTTTTACGAAATGTCACAAAAAATTAGTAGTTGACAAGGCTAAAGAATTTTCCTTTTACGAAATGTCACGAAACGAGGTGGCTAACGAAAGTAAGAAATTTGCGCTTTAATGAAACGCTAAAGAAACAAGGTGGCTAACGAAGCTATGAAATTTTCCTTTTACGAAATGTCATAGAAAATTAGTAGTTGACGAAGCTAAAGAATTTTCCTTTTACGAAATGTCACGAAACGAGGTGGCTAACGAAAGTAGGAAATTTTCGCTTTAATGAAACACTACGAAAAAGCAGGTGGCTAACGATCCTAGGAAACTTTTCCTTTTGTGAAATTTCGGGAATGTGCAAAATCACTGGGGGATTATTGTCCATGATACGATATTATTGTATCAGTGGACGATATTATTGCCTCATGGACGATATTATTGTATCGGTGGACGATATCATCGCCTCATGGACGATATCATTGTGTCAGTGGACGATATTATCGCCTCATGGAGGATATTATTGTATCAGTGGACGATATTATCGTCTTGGACGATAATACACTGGGGGATTTTGCACCCATTCTCTACATTGTACTTGTTTAATGTACGAATCACTTGTATAATGTACGTCCAGGTAAACACTATGTACAAGTGGCATTTACAGTATAAACAAGTGATACCTACAAGTGATTTGTACAATGTACAATGGACGTATTTACGTTATGAACAGGTGATATTTACAGTGTAAATAATAATAATCCGCCGTTACAACCCATCCGGGTCAGAGGCTAGACCATTTTATTTACTAGTTCCGCAATTTTTTGTGAGCTTTTGCTCACATGGATTCTCTTAGAGATCCTTTCGTTACCAAAGTTTTTTTTTTACTGTGTTAGTGGTAAATTGCACACAAACCTAGTTCCATCTATGATGTACTAGGGAGGAAACTAGTAGGGCTTAGAACGGCGGTTTGCCATTTCAATGTGTTTTACCAGCAGGCATTTTTTGGACCACATGTTTAACGTGAATTCCGAACGACGCCTAAGGGTGGCTTACCATTAGGATTTCTTCTAGTGCTAATTATATCTTCGTCCAAAGTCAAACTCAGATATTTGTACACAGAATTCATCGAATATGGGTGACGTCATATTTGTCATTCTTCTATGCACGATTCGTTGCGGCACCAAATTCACAACTACCCAAGTTATGAAGCCTGGTTGTTACGTTACTTTGATGCTATACATTGAAGAAAAATCCTATACAGAATTTGTCCCCACCAGGATTGAACCCGGATATTCTCGGCGGAAAGCCAGTTCGTTACCACTGAGCTAACACGTTCCTATGTATATATGTACAATGTACAACTGATATATTTACGTGATATACAAGTGATATGTACAATGTACAAATGACACTTACCTACAATGCGCGAATCCATTGTATGTCGAACAAGTACAATCTTCAAGTGAGTTGTACATTGTACAAGTGGGTTGCACATTGTACAATTGAGTCGTACATTGTAGTAACAACGTATCGAAATAAGAGTGTACATAAAACATGTAAAGTTAGCTCAATGGAAAAGTCGAGCACTGGAGGTGCAGGTTTCGTGGGTTTGAATTTAGCTTATGTCAAGGAATTTTTGTGAACGAAATAAGGTGAACTAAATATGGATTTTATAAAAAACGATGAAGTAAATAAGGAATTGTAATAACTAACATTGAAATAGTATTAGGCTCAAAACGTAGCAACATAGAATTTTATTTCTCTTTCACTCTACCACGTTTTGTTCATTTTTATATCACATACACACCTGCATTGGACTGATTGAAGCATGGGCAACAATAGTTTTTGTAAAGACTTTAAGTCTGGTGCAAAATAAGATTTTCCTTGGTATTTCTTACAAAAAAAAATTAAAATTACAATTTCTTCGTTAAATTATTTTATCTCGTGCGAATTACTATTCGCAAAATAGCTCCCCTGTATTCCACGTCTCCCGTATTCCACCTCTCTCGTATTCCACGTTCACCGTATTCAACGTTCCCCGTATCCCACGTTCACCGTATTCAACGTTCACCGTATTCCAAGTTCCCCGTATTCCAAGTTCCACGTATTCCACGTTCCCCGTATTCTACTTTCCTCGTATTCCACGTTCACCGTATTCCACGTTCACCGTATTCCACGTTCCCCGTATTCCACTTCCCCCTTATTCCACTTCCCCCTCATTCCACTTCCACCTTATTCCACTTCCACCTTATTCCACTTCCCCCTTATTCCACTCTCCCCTTATTCCACTTCCACCTTATTCCACTTCCCCCTTATTCCACTTCCCCCTTATTCCACTTCCCCCGTATTCAACGTTCATCGTATTCAACGTTCCCCGTATTACACTTCCTCCATATTCCACTTCCCCTGTATTCCACTTCGAACGTATGACACTTTCACCGTATACAACGTTCCCCGTATTTAACTTTGACATCTTCGATGAACTCATTCCGAAAGCTTCAATTCGTATCTCGAGCCATCCTGTTTGGTATGATAACAAATTAATCAATCTTAAAAATAGGAGAAATCGTGCGTACCGTAAGCTACTGAACCAGCGTCACAAAAATGGTGGCGATGCTGATGACACTAGGTTTCTAACAGCTAAGAAAGAATTCGAGTCATATCAAAGCGAAAGTTTCAATGAATTTTTAAAAGGTTTAGCCCTCAACTACAAAAAGCAGCCGAAGAAATTCTGGAATTATATCAACTCCAAGTACAAAAAAACGTCTCTGCCAGCAACAATTTTTTATGATAACGAAAGCGCATCGAGCGATTTGGATAAAGCTAATCTGTTTGCTAAGTTTTTTGCATCAGTGTATAAGAAACACGATAATGAAGAGGATGATGACCTCGCATTCCTTTCGTTCATAACTTCCAGGAACGACGAGAACTACCTTAATATCGAAATAACACCGGATATAGTGCGTTTAGTCCTGCTGCGTATGGATTTAAGCAAAGGTATTAGTCACGACAAAATGGCACCGTTGTTTCTTCGAGAATGTGCTGATTTGATATGTGTTCCGCCCGCAACCATCTACCAGAAGTCGCTGTCCGAACTATGTTATCCTGATATCTGGAAGCTTGGTCATCTAACTCCGATCCATAAATCTGGCAAGAAAGCTAACGTCACTAACTATCGAGGAGTTAATGTCTCACCTAACTTGGCAAAAGTTCTCGAAATCATCATTTTGACTCAAATGAAATTCAACATTTACCCTCACATATCTCCAACGCAACACGGCTTTTTTCCTGGAAGGAGAGTGGAGTCGAATCTTATTGAATTCTCCCTGCTGGTTCACGATTCTTTCGTTAGCGGTAAACAAACGGACACATTTTATGCCGATATTCGCAAAGCATTCGATGTCATATCCTACGTACTCTTGCTTTTCAAACTAGCAGCTGCTAAATATCGTTTAAGCAACCGATTACTGCTATGGCTTCGATCATTCTTTCGCAATCGAATTCAAGTGGTAAAGATAAACTCGAGCCTATCCTCAGAAATCGAAGTACACTCCGGAGTTGGTCAAGGCTCAATTATCGGGCCAATGTTCTTCCTAGTGTTCTTCAATGACTCAGATGACACACTCGGTCAAACTAAAGGATTGAATTTCGCGGATGATAAAAAGATTGTACAAAATAACATTTCCAATATTGACGACACTCGCCCGCTTCAACAATCAATAAACAACTTCTTTGATTGGTGCTGCAAAAATGGCTTTGAGTTGAATGAAGATAAATGATGACGATATCCCGCCGCTGTCCAATACTGGCTGAATACCACATGAACGGCAAACCGATAAAGCGAGTTTACGATGTAAAAGATCTCGGACTAAATTATAAAAATGACTTTTCGTTCAATATGCACTTTGAGCTAGCCTCGAAGAAGGGTCATTTCATGCTTTCGTTTATCAAACGTCAATGCTATGGCCGATTTAATGTCGACACAGCTAAAATGCTGTATAATTCGGTCGTTCGCTCCCACCTCGAATTTGCTTCCTCAGTCTGGTTGCCCCACCACGACGTTCATGTTCAAAAACTCGAAAGTGTACAAAGACAGTTCGTACTTTACGCCAACCATGATCGCCATATCGACCCGAATAAAGAAAGCTACCAGCTCCGTCCATACGCTGACAGATGTTCCGAACTGAATCTGCAATCCTTGACAAGACGCCGAGCTAATGCAGCAGTTTTCTTCGTTCAAGATGTGTTGACCGGTAAAATAAACTCTCAAGCTCTTCGTGATAGAATCAACCTATACGACGGATCTCGAGCTCTACGAAATCCATCACTGATACGAATTGATGGATGCAGGCGAGAATACCAGATTTTCTCCCCATTCAATTTCGCCTGTCGTTTGTTCAATTTGGCAGCGGAGCATGTTGATCCAACCCTACCCTCACGTAAATTTCGCCACTGTGTACAAGAACTTGACGATTCAGTGTTTGACTCATTTGCAACTTGTTGAAATACCCGCATGGACGCTTAAATTGTTGACAACAGCTACCTTTAGTGCTCGACTTTGCTTAACCTTGGACCAAACTTTCGACGACGCTTTTTGCTTAATTTTCATTTATTTATTTTATTTCTTGTGACGACGCTTTTTGCTTAACTCTCATTTATTTATTTTATTTTTTGCGACGACGCATTTTGCTAAATTTTTATTTATTTATTTTTTTTTTTTGACATATTGTTTTGCTTTTTTCTTTATTTACAATTTTAACTCTAAGTTTTATTTTTTTTTTCTTTTGACTCGAATTCAATTGTTGAATTCATGCAATATTTTGACATGCTCACGCTATATTTTCATTTTTTTACTTTATGTATTTGAATATTTGAATTTTGTGTTTTTCCTTGTATTTTTACTATGCTGTGATTGTGTTAGATATACTACTTTAAGTTGTATGATTTGTAACGTTTTCATGGTTTTTTAAGGAGGGTTATGACAGCAGTCATAACTACTCTTTTTCCATGTCGGCTTGAAAAAAGTAGACAATAAAATTAATATCAATCAAACTTTTCCCGGATTCCTAATTCCCCGTATTCTACGTTCCCCGAATTCCACGTTCCCCGAATTCCACGATCCGCGTGTTACACTTCCCCCGTATTCCACGTTCACCGTATTCAACGTTCCCCGTATTCCACTTCCTCCGTATTCCTGGTTCCCCCGTACTCAACGTTCACCGTATTCAGCGTTGCACTTGCTACGTATTCTACTCTGACACTTTGCCAAAGAAACCGATGGTTTATTTCTTATACCTTCCCCATCAAAATTGACCACATGTCCACCTGTCCGACATTTTCGAAGAAACCAACTACGTATTTCCCGTACACTAAGATACGTTTGAAAAATGATTTGTCCCAAATTTTTCCAATTTTGGCCATTTGTCACCGATTTTACTAACGAAATTCTGAGACTTTGTCGAAGAAACTAAAGCCGTGTCTCCTATACAAACGAAGATACGTTTGATAACTGTTTTGACATTCTAAGACGACATCTTGACTGACTTTTGGGCGATTTCAATTTTGACCCTTTTTTCACCCATAACTCCGTCATTTCAGAACAAAATCCCACCCCGGAACATGTTTTCTCGACGTTTTGGACCATCCCCGATAACATATCAAAAATTAATTTTTCATTAATTTTCGGACAGCTCAGCTAATTTTTGTCCATTTTTGACTCGTTCGATCGACCCTGGACACCGAACCATTCAACCGATTTTCTTAAACTCGTTTCCGCTACTTTCACACTGTCGAAACCTTTCATTTGACACCTCACCGGCCTCATTCCGGCAAATACTCGCCGAGATATAGGTTAATAAGTGCTCATGTTCTCGACAAAATTACTGAAAAATGGCCTATATCTCGGAAGTGGGAAACTTTTTCACCCAACATTGTTCAGCAATTTCGTTGCCCCAAAGCTTCACTAACGATTGACACTCAAAAATTATCTCCACTTTGTCCAACAACAAAAGTTCCCTAACAACAAAGTGAGGAAACCCCGAAATTTGAACAGTTTTTGCTGCCTAGCTCCTTCGCATGAAGTCGGATCAAAAAGTCTTTTGCTACAAAGTTATAGGTCATCAAAAACTCTAAGGCTTTTCTTCCCCGGGCAAATCTCTAACACAACACCTTGACTTACTTTAGGCTGATTTTCAATTTTGACCCGTTTTTTACCCATAACTCCCTTATTTCAGAACAATATCCCACCCCGGAACATGTTTTATCGACGTTTCGCACCATCCCCGACAACATATCAAAAAGTTTTTTTTTACTCCTCAGTTTAAACGCAAAAATAACGAGATTGTGACCGACAGACAAATAAATAAATAGACACATAAATAGACAAATAAGCAGACAAACTTTAGAGGTTTATAATTAGTAATATTTTTGGTCTCTTGTACATAACTCGAGTAAATCTTTTCCGATTTTCATAAATTTTATCGAACACAATTTTTTGATTATGATGGCCCTAAAACTGAGTCTCTACCAACCTTGTCTCAACGTGTTTTTTTTACACAAATCGGGTATATCGTATACCATTTTTAAAATCGTTTCTTCTCCTGAAAGATAATTGAAAAAATTCAATTTGATTCAATTTGGACAAAACCGTTCAAAAACTTTTGAAGTTACGGTCAAAAAAGCGCTCAAACTTGACTTATTGAAGGAATAATATGGACTTGCAGAAATCACAGAGAAAACAAATGCATCACAACAGATGTGGCAAACAGATTATATGTTGCAAAAAGATTCAAACGTTCCACATTAAATTGGATTAAAATTTGCTGAGAGGTAATATTGAAAAACAGATCCGGAGCGATGGTGCAAAAACTGAACTAAAAAAGACAAAAAAAAATTTTGGGTGCGGTCGATCTTAGGACTGACGAGAAGCCTCAGACACATAATTCTATGGGCAAAAATGTTTCATTAAATTTTCTAAACAACATAGCAAAAAATCAGTTTTGGAGCCAAGTCCCTAAGGACAACCCTCGGACTCATACATACTATGCCAAAAATGTTCTCCATAATTGTTTCTACAACATACCAAAAACCAATTTTTTGGGCCAGGGCCGACCGTATGGCCGACCTGCGGCCCAGACACATACTTCCTTAGGCAAAAATGTTCTACACTTACGGAAATATATTTTTGCATCAAATAGAATTTTGTACTTCTGCGCAGGTTTTTGCAGTGTTAAAAAGCTGCCCAGAAGTACAAAATTCTATAAATGCAAAAATTTATTTCCGTGAGTGTACTTAATTTTCTTAACAATATACAACGAGGGAATTTATATTTTCTACATTCTACACATTCACTCATTTATCTTTTTCAGCTGTTTTGCCATTGTTATAACAATAGAAAATATCTGAAAACGATGATACATGTGAATGTGTATAATGTAGAAAATATAAATTCCTTCGTTGTAGCAAAAATCTATTTTTTGGGCTAGGGCCGACCTACCAAAACTGTTTCCTTAACACAGCAAAAACCTAGTTTTTGAACTAGGGCCGACCTTGGGACCGACACCATTTTTTGGGCTAGGGCCGATGTAATCACATATCTGTGCCTCTAGTGACAGGCCCGACCCCAAAGTTTTGAATACTGTTAGGCCCTCGATTACCTCTCAAATAGAAAAAGAATCTAGAATTTTTCTTACTTATGTAGAAAAAAAACTTAGGGCCCTAGCAGAAACTCGCTTTCAGTGCCATATCTCCATATTCAGACCCAAAAACGTTTCTTCAATTAATTGTTGGGCTTTCAAGACCTGTCGATTAAAAACATAATTACAAATCGGAAAAGATTTACTGGAGTTAACGTAGGGCCCTAGCAGAGAATAGTCTTTAGTACCCTGGGTAAGTTCAAGGGTCCAAAAAACTTCTTCCATAAATTTTAGGGCTTTCATAGACCTGTCGATTAAAAAATAATTGGAAAATCGGATGAGATTTACTCGAGTTGTGTACAAAAGACCTAGAACCACTTAAGCGGCCTAACCTCGGCGGCCCTTAGCCCGACAATGCCCAGATTCAATTCCATTAAGGATTTTTCAATTACCTTTCAGAGAAAAAAGTTTTTGAAAATCGGTTGCTTAAGTTTAACTCAAGTTATCGTATTGCCGGATGGACAGACGGACATAATCTTTTTGCAGATTCGACATCTAAGGATCATGAGCGTACCTCCGCCCCTACTGCGTAATAGACGCATTTTCGAAGAAGTTCGTTCTTCCTACGGGTCTAAAAATTAGTTAAAATTGGTCGAGCTCTTAGTGTAGATTCAACTCATGCTATGCTACACTATACGATAGTTGGTAGTTTTTCATTAAATTCCTCTAATAGTAAGGTTTTCTGTGCATTGTTTGAGAGAAAAAAGAGCCAAAATTTTTTGTCATGAAAGTATGAGTTCGATACCCTTCCTTAGGCCTTAGGTTGGTCCTAAGGTCGTCGGCCCCAGCCCAAAAAATTTCTTTTGCAATGTTGTGGAGTAAATTGGGGGAAACGTTTTTGTCCATAGAAGTATGTTTCCGAGGCATTTCTTCAGGGCTCTGTGTCGGTTCTAAGGTTCTACAGAAGAGATCAACATTTCGGCATCTAGTGCCAATCTTCAGTCAATGCACCTTGATATGCTGATGGACGTGATGGACAAAGTGCTGACGTATCTATTTGTCTCGGTTAGAGGTATTTTTGGACTAGCGAAGTGTAACGGAAATGGTTACAGCTGCCATCTGTTGAAGTTTGTGTGAAACATTTCTTACTCTAACCCTGAGTGTATTGTCTCCAAAGTTATCTCAAGAGCTTATTACGTTCAGTGAGAGGTGACGTTTCGAACGTTAATTACGCAGACGATAACCGCTAGGCATTTATTGCAGGTTTATACGAAAATTGTTAAAAGGATTGCATACAAACGAGTGTAAACCATTTACGGAGTCGCAGTGTTTAGACATAGACATGACAGTTGTCATTTGAACGGTTGCGGGTTGGTTGTTGGAAGTGTTTAGGAAGTGATCCACCGTCAATGGACTTTAAATTTAATTTGATCAGTGGAAGCAATGATTTTTCAGTGAAAAATAAATAAATCGGGTTGGGGTTATTAATTTGAGACGGACAAGGTAAAGTTGTGAAATTGTAAAGCCATTAATAATAATAATAATAATAATCTGCCTTAACAACCCATGAAGGGTTAGGGGCTAGATCATTATTTACTAGTTTCGCTACTTTTTGTGGTTCTACTATTTGAGATCCTTTCATTACCGGAAAGTTTTTACTGTGCCAGTGGTAAGCTGTGGGACAAACCCAGTGCCATCCATGAGATGTACTAGGAACTAAACTAGTAGGAGTAGAATACCGGCACCTCCCAACAATGCCTTTCACCGGTAAGCCGTACGATGGCGCTACACTCAACTTCACATGACTTGAACCGATTCAATTAGCTTTGTTTTGTTTACAAATCTAACAATCGGAACAAATCTGTCTGCGGCTGAGTTTCGAACCAACGCACTGGCAACTCGATTTCATAGTAGCAAGCAGACGTGTTAACCACTACGCTATCGAGTTGTTTGTTTGTTTGTAAAGCCATTGCATTTTCTTATAAGTTAACAAAAACTCACGTACAAGTACATGCAGAAAGTTGTCTATACGATGTCGGCAATGTAAACTACGGTCTGAAACCAATTTTAAATATTTTGTAGTATTTCGAAATTTTTAAATTGGGGCGCGAACGCGACACAACAGAAGTATGGACACAACGACGAACTTGAAAATGAAATTTGTTGAGGCAGCAGATGGAGAACAAGCACCGTAGCTATCGCAAGAACGCGTTTCGCTAGAAGAAATTGTAGATACGGATATGGAGCAGTCAATCGAGTTGGAGGGAAATGGAAAATTTCAGAGAAAAGTATAGCCAACTGAAGTTTATAACCAAAAAGAAGTCCAGTCAAAGACCATAGAGCTGGAAGATACAACCACCACAACTTCTGATCTTTCAACTTCAACCGTGGACATAGTGAACTCGGCAAACAAGCGAAGGCGAAACAGGCCAAGTGGGGCCCAAGTTATGAAAAGACGCCGTTTAACTATGGAGCTTTGAAAGAGCAAAACGAGGTTGGGAGGACTAATCATGAGGGGTCTGGCGGTGTAGGGACCAAGGGAGGAAACCGAAGGCGACATAAATGGAGCCTCAGGTGACCGGAACAGTCGGAACCTTTGAGCTCCGACTTAAATCAGGCTACTACTGTTAACAACCAAGCCAACTCAAACAGTACCTATAAAAGGATCAAAAGAAAGGATAAAAAGAGCGAAAAGTTCTGACCGGGATGGAAGCGCGGTTACTGTTCAGTCATCTAACGGCAACAATATTGATAAAGCCCCAAATGCAAAAGGAAAAAGTATGGAGTCCGGAGCATGTATTTTTGCTGTTACTGTGTTAATGTTAATATTTAGTTAAGAAATATTATAACGTTTGCATGGTTTTTTAACGAGGGCTATGACGTCAGTCATAGTCACTTTTTTTCCATGTCGGCTAGAAAATAGTAGACAATAAAAGTAAATATCATCATATGAGCTCCAATACTGGTAAAGCAAATGCATCTGTATACGGAACCAACTTGATTACAGATGTAGAAAGGGCTAATCGAGATGGAGCCAAGGGAATTGAGCAGACGACTGTGGTTTGCAATACCAATCAAAATATTTTGCCGGAGGACTCATCGGCGGACTTGACGATGGAAAAAGATGCTCTGATGTCAGAAGCAAAACATCAAGCCAAAAAAAAAACTCCAATTCCAAAGCCAAGGCCGCAACGAGAAAAATTACAAGACTGGAAACAGAGAAACTCGACGAAAGTTTGAGGGTGGCCATAGTTGATGTCAATGATCAGAACGGGGGCTAGATACAGACTTGTTTGGTCAGGATCGGTGGGGAATGCCTTCGGGGTGAATTGTTTCGAAAAAATGGCGGTAGAATGGCTAAAAGCAGCAGTATCAAACCCAGACTTTTACCAGGGTCAAAATCTATGGGTAGTAAACGCCAAACTTTTGAAACCGAAAAAACCAAAACTTTTACGAGCTACAGTTTGGGTACCGGGGCAGTCAGAGGATTTCGAAACGTTAGCTAAAAGAATCGGAAGACTGAACCCGACTTCGCACTGGGTTAAATTCAGAAGCGAAGAAAAAGAAGGGGGTCAACTCTTTTCATTTGGAATACCCGAAGAGCATTTGGAGACCATGGAAGCACTTGAGTGCACCGCTTTCAGTGGAACGAAGATGATCGAAATGACGCATAAAAAGTAGCGAAAACAGCTCTGCATGCGGATCTTGCAGAGCAACTTACATTACTGCATAGAGGCGATGAGTATAATTCATCAACACCTTTCTGCAGGTAAGTCAGACATTGCACTCATATAAGAATCATATGTTTATAACAATAGGATAAAAGAACTACCCAACTCCGCTGGCACAGTATTTACTGGAACAAGAGAAGGTAATCCAAGAACTTCTATTTTTATTAACAAGAAAATAACTTCATTTCTGGTATCAGAACTCAGTAGTAGAGACCTTGCCGTAGTCCGTCTGGAAAGGAAAGTGAGGTGCGCTGATCGACCAGTTATGGTAGCATCAGCATACCTTCAGTACGACCACCCAGATAGACAAGAACACTGCACAGCAGAAAAGAAGAAACTTGTGAATCACTACAAAGCTGAAAATATACTACTCATCATTGGGTGCGACGCGAATGCTCACCACATTGTTTGGGGCAGCACAGACGTCAACCCGAGAGGTGAGTCCCTCCCTTATCCAAATTAAGACACAAGAGGAAGTAGAGCGGGCTCTGAAAGAGCTAGAAGGTCATCTTGTATATGCTTTTGACTTTGCTTGCACGTTGAAGAAAACTTACCCTAAAAATAGCCTCTTCTGGTCCAGTAGACTAGAAAAGCTACGGAAAAAGGAACGTCGACTTCAAAACTTCAAAAAAAAAAACGAATCAAGTTGGCAGAAATATCTAGTTTTCTAGGAAAGGATTCAAAAAGACGCTCAGGACCGCGAAAAGGAAGTCGTTTTCAAAGTTCATTGACGAAGTCAAATACTTGAAAACCACAGCTAAACTTAAATGTTGAAGAAAGACGACGACGGCTTCTATACCAAGTCGAAGTGGTAGACCATCTCATGCAATCACATTTTCCGGAAACGAAGCCGGCCCAAGCGATCGAGCCACAACCAACCCGTACACCTAATGCAACGGTTTGGACGGTTTGGAACTTCGCGGCTAAGGTCGTTACGGGTAAAAGGTTAGAGTGGTCAATTGATTCGTTCAAACCCTATAAGTAGCCAGGCAGCGACGGTATCTACCCGGTCGTGTTGCAGAAGGCATCAGGTAATTCATTCATTCATTTATTTTTTATTTTAAGTCAGCTTTACACAAGCGGACTATTAGTCAACTTTACAGCAGGCTAGTATCACAATAGGTCGTTAAATTATTACAAAAAGTAGACAAAAAATAGCATAATATATATATAATAGATCGTCGAAAATATCCATAACAGATAGTCGAAAATATCACAAATAGATCGTCAAAAATATCACAAATAGGTAGTAGGTCAGGTAGGTCAAGAAATATAACAAAAAGATAGTAACAACAATCAAAATAGTAGGAGTGTCAAAGATTCAAAAATTGTCTCAAGTCCGAATCAGGTCCTTGAAGAAGTGCGTTGCGGAACTGGGCATGAGGTAACGTTGGATCGATAATAGTGCATATGGCATTGAACATATGACAGGCGTTGTTAAAGGGCGAATAGTACGAGCTTGTCCTTTCGTCGTCGGCTGAAAATATATTGGACTTCTGTCAAATTTCGATCGAGTTGTACGGTTAACCGGAAAAATATATGATAATTTCGGTTACGGTCAGATGTGTGTACTTAGCTAAATTTAATTTTTTCTGAATAAAATATTGAAACTATAAAATTTGACCGTGGACGACTTACTCGAAAAGCTGAACGGGGCGGGATTTTTGGCAATAGGCTATGTCAATGATATTGCGATCCTAGTCTCGGGGGCTTTTGAGGAAGTTCTTAGTTCATTAATGGATAGAGCATTCCGTATAGTAGAAACATGTTGCAATGAGACACTGCTGTCGGTTAACGCTGAAAAATCCGGACTCATTCTTTTCATTAGAAAACGGAAGACGCTAGCACTGCAGATGCCAAAGCTTTTCGGTATTCACCTCAAGGTGGCAGAAAAAGTTAAGTACCTATACCTATCTATATAGCAGGTTAGAGTGGAGAGAACACATTGAGGAATGAACCAAAAAAGCTTTGAGAGTCTTGGCTGAACAGGTCGATTGTGCGACCAATACTGATTTTTGGCTACATGGTGTGGGCTCCAAGAACTGAACTGGCAGTGGTGCAAAAGAAGATCGGCCACGTGCAAAGGTTAGCGTGCTTGAGCAAGGGTAATGACTTCAACGCCAACGGCGGCGCTAGAAATACTCCTGTCGTTGCCGCCGCTAGACCTTTTTGTGCGACAGGGGGCTGAAATGATAATAAGCAGATTGTACAAAGGAGAGAACTGGATTGCGCGAGATCAGAATTTTGTCCATGCCAATTGTATCAGTATTGAAGAGCAAGTTCAGAGAAGCCGAAATGCCAAAAGACAGCCTTCCAGCGGTATTCTGCTTCGAAAGAAATTTCGGAGCTTATGTGCCTGAAGGGTCTAGCTGGGGCGAGGGTAAACCCCCTATGGAGGCAGACGTGACGATCTTCACGGACGGATCGAAAGCTGATGACGGAACAGGAGCGGTAATATACTCGGAGGATTTGGCTTGCAATATATCTATCCCTCTGGGGGTGTACACCACTGTATTCCAGTCTGAAGTTAATGCAATTAACGAGAGCTCTCCATTGAGGCGTAGTCCTTGGTCAAGGTTTCGTCGAAAGTAGTTCTTCAGCGTTTCCGAGACACTGGGAGCATTGGCAAGGGATAATGATGTCACCTTTACAAGGGTGCAGAGACATTCTGGAATACTGGGGAACGAAAGAGCAGACGAGTTAGCCAGAGAAGGCAGTAGCTCGGAATTTATTGGGCCAGAGCCTGCTGTCGGAAGATATGAGGGATTGATTAGATCCCTTGTAATGGATCAATGAAGGCAGGCAAAGGAATTTTTGGTGGGCTGCAATGCAAAGACCACAAAAATCCTGCTTGGACTGAGCCGGGCTAAGCTGCGAGGGTTGGTAGGTGTGCTTACACGACACACCAACTTGAACTACCATCTTAATAAGATAGGGGTTGTGAATACTCGAACGTGTAGGGGGTGCGGTCTTGAACCAAAGACCGCCAAACATTTCGTATGCACTTGCCCTGCGTTTAAAGCTCTCAG
Organism: Pseudolycoriella hygida; assembly: GCA_029228625.1. Lineage (NCBI taxonomy): Eukaryota > Metazoa > Arthropoda > Insecta > Diptera > Sciaridae > Pseudolycoriella > Pseudolycoriella hygida. The sequence goes on from CM055404.1 coordinate 90,364,439, forward strand.
GACGAGGTATTTAGGAGACTTTTACCTTCATCCTGAAGAACAATTGAAACTGAGTGTGCCTAATGTTCTATCTTTTATTATAGGTAGCAAGTGGCTCATCGGACCGAGAGGGAAAATTTATAATGACGAGTAGGAAAATGGGCCCAACAAGGATGGCCAGAGTGTTTTTCGGAATATAATATAATATATAATTTAGCCTAACGGTATTTATATTTAATTGTATGGATATACATGCTTTTGTTACCTCATAAATAAACCAAACCAAGACATAGTTCTCTTTAGTAAGAGAACGTCGGGTCATGAACGGGTAGGGAGATTGCGGCTGTTTTGTAAAGATATCTTTCGCGGAGCGTGGTTGAAATATCTAGGGGTAATTTTTGATTGAGTTGAACTGGACCGAGCATGTCAAGGATAAGGCGCAGAAGGCTCTAGTAGCTTTCTGGATATGAAGGAACTGGGGCCTGCCGTCTAAAGCTATACTGCTGAGACCTATGATGAGTCACGGCTCCGTTGTATGGTGGCCGAGACTCGACATTAGGAGTGAGAGGAAAGAGAGATTCAAAGGCTGAAATTCATTTGTGTTACCGGAGCTAGGAAATCGACAACTACGGTGGCTATGGAAACGTTAATATTAACCTGCCACCGGTCCATGTGACATTGAAGGCGAAAGTTTTCGCCACGGTGGATAAGCTGTCTCAGAACGATCTCTGGACTCCAAATTCCATAATAATATTAACGAGGTCTTTGCGATGCCTAAGGACCCAATGAAACCGGAGACAGACTTCGTAAGGCGTTTCGAAGCTGTCGTACCCAGCATGTCTGAATGGCTTGAAGGTTGGTCAAGCCGCCTATCAGATGAAGGAAATGTGAGCTTTAGTGACGGCTCTAAAACTTCAGAAGGCACTGGAGCCGGAGTATTTTCTCTGAAATCGTTGGCGGAGAGATGGTACCACCTAGGTGGGTACGCCGATTTCTTCGAGGGTGGTGGGTGCGATTACCGGGCACTGCGGATTGAACAGGCACCTGGCAAAAATGGAAATCTATAACGATCTCAACTGTACTTGCGGCCTAAGTGAGGAACGAGCGTTCGCGTTATATGCGAGTGCCAGAAGTTCTCCTCACTGCGGCTTAGGACTCTAGGAAGTCAGCATCCAAGATGGGACCTGCCACTCTAGACAGATTCCTGGTCAGAACTTAGAGGTTTTTAAGATCTTTATGATGAACAGATTAGTTAGTTTCGTTTATTGGCATCAATTTTATACATTTATTTAAATCGATTACAATCAGGTCTCATGTTTGGACCTCTTATGTAAAACCATTGCTGAAAGTTTGTTCAGTGTTCCATCCGAATTTCTTTAATGAATTTGTATATGTCCCCAAATCTTATGTTTTTTATCTCGCCTGGTGTTAGGATGTGGTTGTGGAGGTCACTCTTTTTCCTGTTAATGCTGGAGAGTTCGTAATAAGGTGAAGTGGAGTTTCCTCGTCGATGCCGCATCTCCTGCACATGTTTGTGTTGCTGAGCTTCATTTTGTGCATATGTTTATTCAGCTTGCAGTATCCGGTAATTGCTCCAATAAGTAATCTAAGTTTAGTTCTAGATTTGTCCAGTAGGAATTTCGTGTTGCTATTATTTGGTCCTGTTATTATGGCCTTGCTATGGTTGCAGTTTGGTGGGTTTTCCCATACTATTTTATGTTTTTTTTGAAAAAGTTTTTAATAATTTCCTTTTGGGTGGGGTATGTTAGTCCTATGGCTGGACTAGGGCCTTCAGTTACGATTTTACATCCAGCCTGTGCTAGGGTGTCTGCTTTATTGTTTTCTTCGATATTACTGTGTCCTGGTACCCAGATCAGGTTGACTGTGTTATTGACTGCTAGGGTTTGTATCGAGTTTAAACACTCTAGCGTTAATTTAGATGTGAAGCAGTGACCGTTAAGCGTTTTTAATACGGCTTGGCTATCAGTGCATATGTTTATTTTGTCTCCTTGTGTTTCCTTCGAACTCAATACATTACATGAGTCTATGATTGCACAAGTTTCCGCTTGTGTGATTGTAGTATATCTGTCAAGAGATTTTGAGATATTTATACATGGGTCGGTACAATATATGCAAATGCTTTGATTTAGATCCATCTGTGAATACTGTAATTTCATTAGTTGGAAAAGGGTTTCCATTTTCCTAGAAGTTTCTATGAGGTAGAGTTACCGTGAAATTTTTGTTTCGCATTAACAACTCTGAGATTTCGTTGTGCCAGCAGTTTATGTTCTTCAATCTTATGGCTGTTAGAACAGCGTCCTGATCTGCATAGATATCCACAGGAGGAATGGACATCAGTAGTTCTAGCGCTTTCGTGGGTGTTGATTCCATTACTCCTGTGATACCCAGTAAGATCATTCTTTGAACGTGCTCGAGGTCCGCTTTAATCCTGTTTATTTTTGTTCTGTAGTGCCCACCACATGGTCTTATGATGGCTGTGTATAGTCACATAATGATCTTGGGCTTTAGGCCCCAATTTTTGTCAAAGGCTGTTCTATATTGCCAGATAATTCTAGTTGCTTTTTTTATTCTTTCCTCTATGTGCCCATTCCAGGTTAATTTTTTATCTAGGATATATCCCAAAAATTTTACAGATGAACAGGTTACGAAACAAAGGATCATCAGATCTGTGTTTCAGGAACCAGGAATGGTCCGACCCAAACCGATAAATCTAAATCTAATGGCTGACAATGACATTTGTCATTCTTGGTCATTCTCCTATACAGTGAGCTCTCTCTATAATGAACTGTCTCTCTACCTATAATGAACAAAAAAAAATTCAAAAATGTTTTTTACTCCTTTGAAAAAGTGCCTCCTATGACGATGGATGCTGTAAAAATCAACAACAACTCACTCATTGCTTATCATGCATTTATGTTCGGCAGAATAATTGATTTTGTTTTGAGGCATTATGAATTTTATACGTTAAAGATTTGGTTGTTACGAAATTTGCATTGAACTTACCGAAAATATTTTTCGAAATGAATTAATTTTATGATTTTTCGCATTTTCAAATTAATTACACCTATTATCTCTCTATAGTGAAATCTCTCTATAATGAACCCGACTCCCTTCAGAATTCATTATAGAGAGAGTTCACTGTATTTGATTTCTCTTTTTCGCAAATGCAGTTAAGCATCATATTGCCATTTTCACGCACACTTCCTCGAAAGTATATCCGAAACCATCTCTAAAAACTGTCGTACCGTTTTTAGAGACAGTCGTCAACGACAGTCTTCAAAATCGCCTTCAAGTTTGCCTTGTGATTCTGAAAAAAGTATTCACTTTTGATTCATACCATATATCAACATTTGAAGATTAGAAGCATATGAATTAAGTTTCCCCTAAAAACCGATAGCTCTGAAAGAAAATTATTGAATGCGAACGTGTACAAAACAGTCGTTCCCGTGTCGATCATGTCATGAAAATGCTAGATAACCAAAAGAACAAAAAACAAAATCCATCAGCTAACAACACTGGCCAAACGGTTCAACATACGACTTGAAATCTTTAATTATTCTTGACTTGACATATCAGCTCGGCAAAATACAAATTATCTAGTTGAATATTTACAATGTCCGTTAGAATCATTTTTATTTTAATTTATTAGTATCTCGTCCAAAAGTTTTTTATATTTAAGTGATTAGCGATTAGTGATTAGTGATTAGTGATTAGTGATTAATGATCAGGTCAAGTCAAAATGGCCGCCGTGATAGACGTGTTTTGGTTTGCTCTGTGTAAGTTTTGTTTATTTTTACAATTTTACGTTTCGGTCCGGGTTTTGTTTTAATTAATTTAATTTTTATTAGTTGTTTTTTGTGTTGGGTGCCGGATCACTCAAATCATAACGCGGGTTTTATTGTTCTTTTTGCGTGTTTCAATTGCATTGTGATTCGAATGCAACGTGGCAGGTATTTGCTGGATTTCT
>CM055404.1:90372569-90384118 GCA_029228625.1 Pseudolycoriella hygida
ACATGTATCAAATTTTAAAAGTCATATCGTTACAAGGTGTAAATTTGTTTCATTTCCCCTCACACTCTTAAAAAAATTGGAAACTGTTTCGATTTTGATCGCGTTACCGCATCGTGAACAACATCGAAAACAGTCGAAAGTCGATTGTGCGTTGCAAAAATATATATTAATGTTCAATTTCCTATTTTAATTTGTATAATTCTAAATTAAGATTCAAAAGCCACTCACAATTCTTAATCCTACTTCCAACTGTTTAGCAAACATCGAAAAACTAAAAGTGCTGATTTCGTCGTTTACGACTCATCAGTACACCTTGTCTTAAGACCATGTGTATATCAGCAACGATGGCCATAGAATGATACTCAGACTATGCCAACTCGCGCAAAAATTTGTCATTATGTATGGCGTATTTTTGAACAGGAAATCAAATTTTTGCGTATGACAGCTGAAAGCGTAGAAAAATTATTACATTGGTGGGTCCGGCATTTGTGACGCATTTTTTTAATCAAAAATGAAAACATTCCAAAAGAATTTTTGCGTTTCAAAGCTTTAAGCGTCACCCCAAATTGATATCAGTTGTTTTGGAAGGAGGAAGAAGGACTTGCGTCACATTTCCCTTTTAAAAGGGTTTTTGTTGTGATTAAGGATCCACAAGAATCCCATAAACCTAGGAAGCCCCATTAGATGACTTCATTCATGTCGAGCACAATCGAAAAATATGAAAAAACCCGATAGAAGTGGAAAAGTGCTAGAATCCCATAAACCTCGACTCATGTCGAGAATAACCGAAAAATATCAAAAACTCTAATGGAAGCTGAATAGCTAACTTAGCCAACCGTGACACTCACCACACACATTATTTTAAATGGGATTTGTATGGAAGCTTCCAGGAGCCCTAGCCGGTGACCCCATTTTTTTTAAATCTTAAATGGCGTTTAATGCCCATCCCTGCAAAATTTAAAGAAGATCTGACCACCAGTTTTCGAGAAATCGCCAAAATAGTTATTTATGCAACTAGTTGCGAAATGGAGTTGTTTTGTCACTAGATGTGAAGTTATCAAACGAGCGAAGCGAGTTGGATAACCACATCGTGTGACAAAAACAACCAATTTCGCAACGTGTTTCATACAAGACTTTATGCAACAACTTGTGAAACGTGAACTTTTGAATGAGTGATAAAAAGTTACTTTTTATCACCAGTGACAAAAAGTAACTTTTTATCATGCAAATGAGTGATGAAAAGTTGCTTTTTATCACTAGTGACAAAAAGAAACTTCTTATCACCCAAATGAGTGATAAAAAGTTACTTTTTGTCACTAGTGATAAAAATTAAAACCAGTTATAAAACGACCTCTCTTACGTCACCAAAACGATGCATGAAAAAGTTCAATTTTCACAACAGCGTTGCATAAAAGTCGTTTTTCATACAAATGGCTCTGGAACTACTAACTAACGAACGAACGAACTAACTAAGTAACTAACTAACTAACGTAGCATATAATTCATTTTCTTTGGCTTCTATGAAGTATGGAAAATGACGATTTTCTAAATGTCATATCTTCGGATCCACTGGACCGATTTTAATGAATAAAATGTCGATTTCAATTAAAAATTTTACGTAGATAAGAATCCGATAAACTAGTTCTCAGGGGTGTGGGACGCAAGGGAAAAAAGTCAAACTTAGCTGTATATATGGTTCCGCAGTCTACGAAAAAAAATTCCTATTTTTTTTTATCGTATGGGGACTTGCGTCACGGGCGCAATGCTATCGCCCGCCCATGATGAAGTGCCAACCATTTAGTATTTACTATAATGTTAAAGTTCTTTAAGGGTTATTGAAAAATGCATGTTAACACTAAACATTTTCTATTATGTTACAGAAAGAAGGTGAATTTGCTTGGGACGAAGCAACGCAAGGACTAGTACTAGGATCATTTTTTTACGGTTATGTGCTGACTCAAATTCCCGGTGGTCGGTTAGCTGAAATGTTTGGAGGAAAACTGATTTATGGCTTTGGCGTATTGATTACCGCAGTTTTTACTTTACTCACTCCATTAGCTGCTTATCACAGTCTTCCAGCGTTAGTTTTAGTCCGAATATTAGAAGGAATGGGTGAAGGTGTAACATTTCCAGCTATGCATGCAATGCTTGCCCGTTGGATACCACCGCTTGAACGAAGCAAGTTTGCCGCGATGGTGTATGCTGGAACTAATTTCGGAACGGTTATTTCACTGCCTTTATCCGGTTGGTTATGTTCGATTGACTTTATGGGAGGCTGGCCTCTTGCATTTTACATTTTCGGAGCATTAGGATTGATCTGGTTTCTTTTTTGGTTGTTTTTGGTCTACGACACTCCTCACAGCCATCCCCGGATTTCTGCGGAAGAACGAACGTACATTGAACGGGCTGTTAAGCGACCCGATGACGAACTTCTTGACCCAGCTGAAGAAAATATTGTACCGTGGAGTTCGATAATAACGTCAGCGCCATTGTGGGCCATTCTAATTACGCAGTGTGGTCAGTCATGGGCCTTCTATACACAGCTAACCGAACTTCCAACTTACATGGACCATATACTTCACATGGACATCGAACAAAATGCCATTTTGTCAGCTCTTCCGTATCTCACCAGTTGGATTATGGGCATTGTTTTATCCATATTTGCCGATTGGTTGCTACAGAAAGGATACATATCACAACTGAATTCGTACAAATTGTGGAATTCAGTTGCTTCGATTGCTCCATCACTAGGCCTAATTGGAGTGGCTTATGGTGGATGTAACTCGACTTTTGTGATGATAATGTTAGCTGGTGTTGGTTCCTTGTTTGGTGCTACGTATGCTGGTAATCAAATGAATCATATTGCGTTGAGTCCAAAATATGCAGGTACAATGTACGGTATCACAAATGCTGCCGCCAACACGTGTGGATTTTTGGCTCCATATATTGTTGGTTTGATAATAAGGGAAGATGAAACATTAGGCCAATGGCGATTAATTTTTTATTTAGCTGCATTTGTTAATGTTATGGGAAATTTTGTGTATATACTATTTGCCAGTGCCGAAGAACAACCTTGGTCGAAGTCTAGGATTATTAAAAATTAGATAAGCAAATCTATATTTTTCATGACAAACACTTTTGTGAAGATGGTAACTATTAAAACTAAATATTGAGGTGTATAAAGTATGAAACTCACCAGCCGTTTTACAAGAGGAAGTATACGTATAATTTGAACCTGAATTTGTTCAAGTCTCAGAATGGTTCAGGTTTTCCTTGCTAAAAAAACTAGGTCCCACCTTTTGGGTGGGTTAGGTCCCTTGACTGATTTTCTGGATTTCAAAAATTGCATTTCATCTACTCATATTTGCACCAGGGAAATCGATCAGCAAATACCGCGTCAAACTGCACACTCTTAGAAGTTTTGTATTTACTTTTCTCAATTCTTCCAAAATGCTGATATGTCCATGCCTTGACAATAAACGTCTATTCGTGAATGAATAATTTAACTCGTGCGATTCCCGCCTTCGCGTTGCTCTGGCTGCGAAATGCACATTAGGGTAGGTCGATTTTCGGACTTTTTTTTCGGCAAGTGGGACCTTGGTGCAACAATTACTTATCCCCACAGAATCTCATTGGTAAGGTCAAAAAATTTTTTTCGTGAAAAATAAGCCTTTTCTAGTGAAAATTTGCGACTTTTTCGACATGGCCCTATTCAAACCTTTGCCAAGTCCACCAAAAGAAGCTGATCATCATGGTTCTTATTTTTCCCAGATTCTGCACTCTGTTGTGCACTAAATTGAAAAAAGTTTGATGGGTATTTTTGTGATGGCTTCAAACTTACCAGATGGTCACTTTTTGGAACATTTCTAAATTTTCATTAGCTGGCGTTGTACGAAAAAATCGTATAATATTTTTTTTTCTTGCTGATATGATAGATACATTAGTTGTGAACACAGGAAAAAGGAAACCATTGAAAAGGAGCGACAATTGTGAAGGCAGTGAGAGGTAACGTATGAGAGAACACGAATTTTTGATATTTCAATTTTTACAGCTTTTATTAGGCAACAAAGTATTCATACATGTAAAAAAGACAATAAATGGTTTGAGGCTAGGCTTAGGCAGCATACCGCCTTAAAAAGGCCACTTGTTCTGTCACAAAAAGTCGCAAATTTTCACCAGAAAACGCCCCCCAGGTTATTTTTCACGAAAAATTTTTTTCGACCTTACCAATGAGATTCTATGGGCATAAGTAATTGTGGCACCAAGGTCCCACTTGCCGGAAAAAAAGTCCGAAAATCGACCTACCCTAATGCACATTCGTGGAATTTTTTTATTTGTCACCTTTTAGCAGGGTTGCATTAGCGCCGCTAGTAGTGACGCTAAAATTTGAAATTGCTCGCTAATAGCGACTAGCGCTCGCTAAAAACCAATTAGCGAAAAAATTTTGCTGGTCGCTAATTCATTCGATAATAGAATATTGAATTTTTCACTATTTCAAAGGCGAAAAATGCAGATTTATGTTTGTTCGAATTAAAAATTGGTTGAATGTCGTCAAACTGAAAATAAAATATATACATACATGTCACTTATTGCACACGCACACTACAAACTAGAACCTCCTTTAAAGTTTCTATATTTTTGTTGCCTAAGTCTTCCAATTTATTTTAATCGCGCCAATGCTGTGGTGAGCTTGATTGAAAGATGGCTTGAATGCCTTATAGCAACATTATCAACCAGATGGTGTAACTGACCCGAAAATAGATGATTTTGGCACTATTGACAGGGATTTCGTTTTAATCATTTAGTAGAAAAAATCCAATCCGAAAAGTCATTAAACACGTATTTCAAGATATTGTATTAATTACTATTGTTATAACTACACTCGATTTCTGTTGTGCTTACCCATAGCTTACTTACAATTACAATCTATTTGTGCGATCGAGGTAATCGAGCTGGATCTTAGAGCTGGACGGAATGCTCCAGATTATGTTGTGCGGCAAAATTAGGCCCCTATACATTTAGCTCTGGCTGAGATATAAGCTGGGCATTTACACAGAAAATGTTTCTCTGATTCTATCTCGCCGCATTTTGAGCAGAGGGGGCTGCTGACTGATAGTAATACATTTCTTTGAGAGAATGGCATGTTGGATTTGCTTCCAATGTCTATTAAATGAAAAATTTTCCATTTAGATACGTGTCTTTTTAGGAAGGATTGTGTAACATAGAGGCGTGGTTGGGGACCGATGATCGTACCACTAGTTACTGCCTTAGCAAGTTCATCCGCCACTTCATTTCCCTGGATGTTGCTATGCCCAGGTATGCAACATACGATTACTGTGTCGTTTGTTGGTAGTTTAACGACATTTTCCCTGCATTCTCGGATAAGTGAGGAATAGATTTTTTACACACTAATTGCCCTTACAACACTTAGGCTATCAGAGTAAACTAAAATTGATTTGCTGAGGATCTCCTCAACTAGCAGCTTTTCGCAGCAAACCACTATTAGGTACGCAATACGTGAAATTTGAACTCATAGGACTGAATTTAAGTATCGTCGCGACGACGGTGAGACTTTTGACAATAAAATCAGGTCAATCACCTTAATAGACCTTTCTTCAACATTTTCTCAACATTTATTATATGGCGAGGCAAGTATTTCCCTTTAAACATTTTTGTCTCAAGGAAGACGAAAACCTCACTTGCAGTTTTTGTGTGTTTGTGTGAAATGATGTGATTTTTTAGGACAATAAAATCGGAGGTAGAATGGGGGGCTCATACAGTACGCTCCAATAGTAGTGTGGAAAATATCTATTAGAACTTATTAGAACTGTCAATACTTTTTAAAAACATTACGTTTTAATAAATAGCTTTAAAAACATCACATAAAAGAAAAACTTCAAAAATCCGTTGAGATTTAAAAGATTTATCGTGTTGGCAAGGTAAATCGCTTTTTGAGAATAACTTCCAGATTCTTGGTACGATTCCGCCCGTTCACGAACTTAACCTCGGGATATTACTTCTACATCATATAAAACAAAAATTTTCAAAATCCATTGAAATTTAGAAGAGTTGTTGGCAAGGAGAAAATTCCTGAAATCACTTTTTCGAGAATATCTACGAGATTTATGATTTTATATAAATAAAAAACATTGACAAAATACTGAGATTGAGATTCTTTATGGAATAAAAAAAAAATTTTTTGAAAATCGGTTAAGAGCTTCTCCAGTTAGCGTGGTACCTCTTCTCTTGATTTTCCGTTTTTCGTCATAGTGAAGAGAAATGGCATACTGTGTAAATTTCTTTTGTAAGAGCCTGACTTTCAGTCAAGGGAATTAAAAGTCAAAAATAAAATGTTTAATCGATTGGTACTCGACTGCTCAGCTTCTGAGACTTGAACCATTTGACCTCTCAAAAGGCTTGCATGTTATTTTACTTCACCCTCTTATCACGAGAACAAGGCTTACGACAGGAACCTTGAATATTAGAAAATTTAAAGCGATTCTTTCACTTGAGTGTGTGTTTCTTATATTTATGTTATTAAAAACTATTTTTCATCTCAACCAAATTTTTTTTAAGATCGACGTTTAAAGATCGCAGAATGATAATATTCGGAAATCGCTTGGAGTTTAATCAAATGCCATGCCACCAGTCCCGACAAAAAAATTATTTTTATATTCCTTCTGATGTTAGTACTTGTACTTGCAAATAAAACTGGCGTCACTTCACCACTGTAAGAGGGTATTTGTACGAATGTCAGTACTTTTGTAAGATTATAAAACAAATATATTTACTTCTCCTACTTTACTTTACTTTCCTTCGTAATTATTTTGATGCGATTTTAGTTCTAGAAATATGAGTCATTCCTCCTAATTCTAGAATTGGCCACAGTGTGCCTGAAGGGAGTAAAAGTTTTTTGGAAGTGCACCCAAAATTTTATTTCTGTTTTCGATAAAGGGGTTGCTGCTACAAATGTGTAGTCGTCGACTCAGATTTTTATATTATCTGCACAAATAATTTGTCCTCAATTTGTCCTATGCGTCCGACACAAAAAAAAATTGTCCTACCTTGGGGTTCGAAATGTAGAGGTGTACTAAAACGCCAAAAAGCTCAAAATCGCTTTTTTGAAAACGATAAAAATTTGAGCAAAATTTGTGATGCCATTAATTTGTCCTCAATTTTTCCTAAATTCTTGACACTTTCAAATTAGTGTACTGACACTTCGATAGTGTAAAAGTGTGTTACTAGATTTTAAAGTGTTTTGTACTAAAAAGTTAAGTACAGTAAAAATTTCAGAATATATATTCAAAATTTTCAAAACGTTTCCTCAAACAAGACTATAAAGGTTTATTTTCTTGGACTTGTACTAAAACCTCTATTTAAATATGACCATAGGAACGTTCTAACTCTTGTATTTTCTAATTCAAAAATATGTCCTCAATTTTTCCTTTGCGTATGTGAAATCAGAAAATTGCACAATGACGTAGAGGACTAGAAAATAGAGTGTACTAAAAAAATAATAAAAGCTCTTCGAAAGCTCCCAAACTAGAAAATCGCTTCAAATCCGATCACAAAAACTTTTTTTAATTGTTTTTGTCGATGATCAAGAAAGGACAAAATGAGGACATATTTCTGCTTCCCATTAGGTTTTCATACGAGTGAAAGACTAAAAATGTTCTTCAACGAGATACATAAGAAAGTTTGCTTGGGCTCCCTAGCGCCACCGGTTCAAATCCGATCGGCGCCACTTTTTTTGTTGTTTCTTTCGATGGTTAGGAAAGGACAAAATGAGGACATATTTCTGCTGCGCATTAAATTTTCATACGAGTGAAGGACTAAAAATGTTATTCAACGAGATACATAGGAAAGTGCGCTTGGGCTGCCTAGCGTCACCAGTTCAAACCCGATCGGTGCCACTTTTTTTTGCTTCTTGCGATGGTTAGGAAAGGACAAAATGAGGACATATTTCTGCTTCATATTATATTTCCATACGAGTGAAGGACTAAAACTGTTCTTCAACGAGATACATGAGGGAGTTTGCTTGAGCTGCTTAGCGTCACCGGTTCAAATCCGATCGGCGCCACTTTTATTTTGTTTCTTTCGATGGTTAGGAAAGGACAAAATGAGGACATATTTCTGCTGTCCATTAAATTCTCATAAGTGTGAAGGACTAAAAATATATTTCAACGAGATACATAGGAAAGTTCGCTTGGGCTGCCTAGCGTCACCGGTTCAAATCCGATCGGCGCCACTTTTTTTTGCTTCTTTAGATAGGTAGGAAAGGACAAAATGAGGACATAATTTTTGTCGTGCAATTTACGTTTATTTTTCTTGCCTCATGCAGAACAGCCCTTATGATATAAGACACAAAAATGATTTTGCTTTCTGGCTATGAAAGGCTTTGTTTGCTGTTGAATTGTTGTTTGCAAAGAGTCAGAAAGGAAAAAGCTAAAGTGAAAGCCGAATTTCAACGAGGTGAGTGTTTTCAAATTTATTCTAAAGAAACAAAAAAAAAAAAGTGGCGCCGATCGGATTTGAACCGGTGATGCCAGGCAGCCCAAGCAAACTTTCTCATATATTTCGTTGAAAGACATTTTTAGTCCTTCACTCGTATGAAGTTTAATGGGCAGCAGAAATATCTCCTCATTTTGTCCTTTCCTAGCCATCTAAAGAAACAACGAAAAAAGGGGTGCCGATCGGATTTGAACCGGTGACGCTAGGCAGCCCAAGCAAACTTTCTTATGCATCTCGTTGAAGAACATTTTTAGTCCTTCACTCGTATGGAAATCTAATATGAAGCAGAAATATGTCCTCATTTTGTCCTTTCCTAGCCATCGAAAGAAACAACAAAAAAAAGTGGTGCCGATCGGATTTGAACCGGTTACGCTAGGCAGCCTAAGCAAACTTTCTTCTGTATCTCGTTGAAGAACATTTTGAGTCCTTCACTCGTATGAAAACCTGATGGGAAGCAGAAATATGTCCTCATTTTGTCCTTTCCTAACCATCGAAAGAAACAAAAAAAAAAAAGTGGCGCCGATCGGATTTGAACCGGTGACGCTAAGCAGCCCAAGCAAAGTCTCTCATGTATCTCGGTGAAGAACATTTTTATTCCTTCACTCGTGTGAAAATTTAATGCGCAGCAGAAATATGTCCTCATTTTGTCCTTTCTTGATCATCGACAAAAACAATTAAAAAAAGTTTCTGTGATCGGATTTGAAGCGATTTTCTAGTTTGGGAACTTTCGAAGAGCTTTTATTATTTTTTTAGTACAATCTATTTTCTAGTCCTCTACGTCATTATGCAATTTTCTGATTTCACATACGCAAAGAACAAATTGAGGACATATAATTAGAAAATACAAGAGTCAGAACGTTCCTATGGTCATATTTAAATAGAGGTTTTAGTACAAGTCCAAGAAAATAATCCTTTATAGTCTTGTTTGAGGAAATGTTTCGAAAATTTTGAATATATATTCTGAAAGGACAAAACACTTTAAAATCTAGTAACACACTTTTACACTATCGAAGTGTCAGTACACTTATTTGAAAGTGTCAAGAATTTAGGACAAATTGAGGACAAATTAATGGCATCACAAATTTTGCTCAAATTTTTATCGTTTTCAAAAAAGCGATTTTGAGCTTTTTGGCGTTTTAGTACACCTCTATATTTCTGACCCCAAGGTAGGACAAATTTTATTTTTGTGTAGGACGCATAGGACAAATTGAGGACAAATTATTTGTGCAGATAAAATAAAAATCTGAGTCGACGACTACACATTTGTAGCAGCACCGATAAAGGGATGCCAGAACAACGTTTGGTTTGCTTGGATCAGATCCTACCCCATAGCCGATTTTTAAAAAAACTATTTTTTTCATACATTTTCGTGGTTTGCCTGAAAGTGATTAAAAAAAATTTTTGCTTTCAAACGGTTTTTTATTTTCTATCGATAAATAATATTATTCTAAGCAAAAAATTGTTCTATGGCATATCCATAAATATTTTAGTTTTTTTATAAAGCTAATTCGATGTACCAAATTGTACTAAAAGCGGAACCTAAAATTTAGCCTTATAAAAAAAAATGAAATATTTATGGACATGACATAGAACAATTTTTTACTTAGAATGATATTATTTATCGATAGAAAATAAAAAACCGTCTGAAAGCAAATTTTTTTTTAAATCACTTTCAGGCAAACTATGAATGTATGAAAAAAATCGTTTTTTTAACAATCGACTATGGGGTAGGATCTGATCCAAGCAAAACAAACGTTGTTCTGGCATCCCTGGGAGCCCCTTTATCGAAAACAGAAATAGAATTTTGGGTGCACTTCCAAAAAACTTTTTCTCCCTTCAGGCACACCGTGCTAGATGTGAAAATTTTTGCTCGTTGATTTTTTGGACCCGTACGAAGTACAGAGGTCCTATACGTGTACTACAAGCAATTTTATTGTAACATGGGGTAGATCGAGGTGGGAGGGGGGGATGCATCTACTATCGTCCAGAGATGACGAATCAACTATAAAGAAATGTCCATCTCCACTTTTTTTTTCAAACGCTCAACCGATCAGCCTAAACGTTTTTTCCCTGAAAGGTACATGCCTCCCATGATTCAAGTTCGAAGATGAGCTTTTTTGCAAATATCTCAGCAAGTATAGCCTAGAAATTCCTCATTTTGGTGTCAAATGAAAGCATTTGATGTCACAAAACTGGGAAAAAAAAATTTGGGGGAATCGGTTCAGGGGTCTGGGCACTGGGACCAATGGAATGGACGAAATTGAGATTCTTGGCCATATTTCCTTAACTATGCACTATGGAGATTTACTGTCAAAGGCAAAGTTGTAGAGAATTAAATTTAAGCGAACACGTGTTTCAGGGTTTTGGGAAATGTGGCACAGTCCTGGTATATGGCCACTTCCATAATTGATTGTTGTCTTTGTATATTGTTTTTATGCGGCATCAATGTAAAACGATAAGTTTCAAAAATTTATTACATCGCTATATTCCGGACATGGAGTGTGTCCTTCGTCAGACTAGAAATTTACACAAATTACAAAAAATATAAATCGTCAAGAGATCGTTTGATTTTAGGAGATTTCATTTGTTTATCTTTAAATTAATTGAGTTGGAACTACACATTAATATCACAGGAAAAAGTTTATTTGAGCCGCCGCCGCCGCCGAACCGAAGCGCGGCGGCTACTACTTCCATGGGCGAAAATGATCCCCTCAACTTCCTCTACAACATATCAAAAGTTTTTTTTGAGCCGCCGCCGCCGCTTAACCGAAGCGCGGCGGCTACTACTTCCATGGGCGAAAATGATCCTCTCAACTTCCTCTACAACATATCAAAAGTTTTTTTTGAGTCCCCGCCTATTTTCCGCCAATTTGGCGGTCACCCTGATACACTACACACCCAACCCAACAACGTTCCCTTTGACACCAAACCTCTATCTCGAACACACAACCATTGCCTCATACAAAATGTGCTATCATACACACTACACACACAAACACATACATATGGGCTTTATATGGCGCCTTCTAAGAGCCCTG
>CM055404.1:90384618-90394863 GCA_029228625.1 Pseudolycoriella hygida
AAGCTACGGCCCTCTTCCCTGTCAAGGCTTGTTACGGGATTGACAGAGGCGAATAGATCCTGAAAGTAATCCTGCCAGGTTTTCAGGACCTCACCCTTACCTGTAACTAATTCGCCATCTTTACCCAAAATGCTACCGCAGCCCTCCTTTTCACCACCACGCCTAATATCCTTGATTGCCGACCAAAATTTTTTTACCCCTTCCTTGACCAGCCTCTTCCAATTCCTCCCCAAACTTTTTCCACGACCGATCCTTCGCTTCCTTGACTAGAGTCTTAACCGTCTGCCTGCAAGCCCTGTAAGCCTCATGCTTTTCGTCCGTCTTATCCTGTAACCAAATCAAATACAGCTTCCTTTTCTCTAATACCGCTTTTTTGATATCTGCGTTCCACCAGCCTGCCTTTTTGTTCCTACCCCCACTAGAGACACTACCTAGACATTCCTCAGCTACGCCCAAGACAAATTCCTTAAAGTTTGCCCACTCAACCTCAATGTCTACGCAGTCCGGAGGAAGCCTTTCGAAAGCTTCGCTGAATTTTGACATAAAGCGAGACTTAACTTCCTCGTCCCTGAATTTTCCCACACGAAATCCAACAACCGCTTTCCGTTTGAGTTTAAAACATCCTCCCCGAATTTGCCCATTACCCTTTCATAGCCGCCACTGGTCTTACTGTTTCCTATCCTCGCGTTGAAATCCCCCAACAGAATCACACACTCACTACCTTTTTTGCTGACAACATCCCCTAACTGCCCGTAAAAGGTGTCAAGATCGCCAGCACTGCTACCCTCGCACGGGCTATAAACACTAACCAGCCGATAAATACCTCCTGTCAGCTTAATGGAGACCCACATGATCCTTTCACTTACATACCGCACGCCCAAAACAAACTTTTCTAATTCCTTTTTGATAGCCATTCCAACTCCCCAGTTCGCCCTACCAGACTGAACACCAGACGAAAACACTTTATAACCGCCCACCAGTTCTTCGCGCTGCCCTTTCGTCCTAATGTCGCTCAACGCTAATATATCTACACCATAATCCATTGCCAAGTCCACCAACTCACCCTTGCGACCCCTAAAACCCCCATTAACGTTTAGACTTCCAATAAACAAACCATCAACCTTTTTACATTGCCTGATCGCCAACGATGGGGTACCGTTCGAGTCCCGCATTGGTCGTACCCCGTGACCAACACTCGTCCGAGGCTGCCTATGACCGTTTTTACCAATAATGAATACAGTGGGACGGCCTGGTAAGCCGAACCGCACTGGAAGTTCAAGCCTCAATGGGGACATCACATTATTACTTGAACATTATTACTTGAACTAATTTTTTTGGTCGCGTCGGGTTTGGTTAGTTGAAGTCATCAAACCCGGCACGAAATAAAAATGAAAGCCCTTTCCGACTCGAACCGACAAGAAAATAAATTCAAAAAATCGACCCCATCGGACAAATTGATTGAAGCTGCAACGTCTAGTTGGAGACTTCCAATACCTTTAATGGGTATTAGTGCCGGTAAACAATTTTTTCAAAATAAGATAGCAGCATATATTTTGGCGTGATGTACACTTATCATGTCTTACCGCATTCTTTCTTCTGGTTGCACTTAGTAACTGGGGTTACTGTTGATGTAATGTTACTTTTTGTTGATTTTTCGCTTGACACTGGAGTGGTACCTTTCGTTGTTGAAGCAGTTGTTGCGATCATAGGTGTTATGTAAGTGTTAATTTTCGATGTAGGAACTTTAATAGTTGGTCTCGAAATAATAATTTTAGAAGTTGTAACGGTCGGAATACTTTTGGAAGAGATCATAGATGAAGTTGTCGAAGTAGTTGGTGTTATAATCTTTATAGTTGACGTCGGTTTGGTATTCACAGTTTTGGTTGCTTTACTTGTTTTTGTCGTTGGTGGTAAAGTAGTTGTTGAAATGGCTGCTGCTGTGAATGAGGATGAGGATAATGTGCTGTAAATACCTGGGTATGTTGAATTGGCTGTAGGAATAATAGAATGTGGTCCAGGTCCTGTGATCAGTTCTGATTCAGTTGAATACGCAGTAGATAAGTCTATCGTAAAACAAAAAAAAGCATTTTAAATGTTACGGTCATCGAAGATTTTAGAATGATCGTAAGAAAAATTACAAGGAAATATCTATCAATAGGTGGCACTGGGAGTAACTAAGTATAGTCGCTCGAAAGGCGACGTTCTGATTTACAAAGAAATATTCACTCATTAGGCACCAGGTGTCCTAAGTCACTTTTCGAGTAATTTCTTATATGTTTCCAAGGAAATGTTCTCCCCTGCACCCTCGTCTGCACCATTTCTCTCAATTCTAAAAGCTGCCGGCTTTTGGTAATTTTTCCCTAAAACCCTGAAACACGTGTTTTGCTGAAGATTTATTCGCTACAATTTTGCCTTTTGAAGCAACTTTCTAACTTTCATATTTCTAGAGATATAGGTCATCCCGGCCAATTCTAGAAGTTTTCTTATTCCCAGATTTTGCCATTTTTCCTTAAAACGCAACAGTCAAAGCTCAACAGTCTCAAATGCCTCAATAAAATTGTGAAAAATATTTTTGTCGAAAATGAGTACAATCAACAGTCTCATTGGCTAAAAAAAATATTTTTCACATTTGAGCATGCTCAACAGTCTCAAAAGCCTCAATAAAATTGTGAAAAATACTTTTGTGTTTTTGAGACTCAACAGTCTCATTGGCTAGAAAGAATATTTTTCACAATTGAGCATATTCAACAGTCTCAAAAGCCTCAATAAAATTGTGAAAAATATTTTTGTCGAAAATGAGTACACTCAACAGTCTCATTGGCTAAAAAAAATATTTTTCACATTTGAGCATGCTCAACAGTCTCAAAAGCCTCAATAAAATCGTGAAAAATATTTTTCTCGAAAATGAGTACACTCAACAGTCTCATTGGCTATTTTTTTTCAAAATTGAGCATACTCAACAGCGAACAGCCTCAAAAGCCTCAATAAAATTGTTAAATATATTTTTGTCGAAAATGAGTACACTCAGCAGTCTCATTCGCTAAAAAAAATATTTCTCACAATTGAGCATTCTCAACTGTCTCAAAAGTATCAATAAGATTGTGAAATATATTTTTGTCGAAAATGAGTACACTCAACAGTCTCATTGGCTAACAAAAATATTTTTCATAATTAAGCATGCTCAACAGTCTCAAAAGCCTCAATGAAATTGTGAAAAATATTTTTGTCGAAAATGAGTACACTCAACAGTCTCATTGGCTAAAAAGAATATTTTTCACAATTGAGCATACTCAACAGTCTCATATCCTTTCGTAACAACGGTTCAAAATAAGACTACAAATACGCATGTGCAATTTAGCAACATGAGTTACGTCGTTGGCGGTCCACATGCAAAGTTAAGCATCACTCGGCGCGGTTAGTACTTAGATGGGTGACCAGAAAAAGTAAGTAAAAATAAAAAAAACAACTTTCTAATATAATTTCAGATTAATCGCAAATTGTGAAGAAAATAGTACGTGGCGGCATCTACGAACAAAATGAAAAAGTTTCAGTATGATTGGCGGCAAAAAAGCGTCTGAAACTGCAATTCAAAATTAGCATACTCAAGAATCTCAAATAGCATCAAAATGAACATACTCAATAGTCTGAAATAGTCTCAAAATGAGTATACTCAACAGTCTCAAATAGTCTAAAAATGAACTTACTTAACATTCTGATATCGTCTCAAAATGAGTATATTCAACAATCTCAAATAGTCTCAAAATGAGCATACTTAACAGTTCAAACAGTCTCAAAATGAGTATACTCAAAAGTATTTTTTTGTATATTGGGTACACCAAATAGTCGTAGAAGCTTCAACAAATATCCTTTACTTTTAGCATACTCAACAGTCTCAAATAGTCTCAAAGTAGCATAATCTACAGTCTTAAATAGTCTTAAAATGAGTATACTCAACAGTCTCAAATAGTCTCAAAATTAGTATACTCAACAGTCTCAAATAGTCTCAAAATGAGCATACTCAACAGTCTCAAATAGTCTCAAAATGAACATTCTCAACAGTCTGAAATAGTCTCAAAATGAGTATACTCAACAGTCTCAAATAGTCTCAAAATGAGCATACTCATCAGTCTCAACAGTCTCAAATACCAGAAAAATGTCTTTTAATTGAGGCAAAAATGAGCATACTCATCATTTGTAATGATGATGACGGTCTCAAAACAGTCTAAAACGTTCGAAAATACAGTACTCAGTGCCATAGGTAGCGTAATGATTTCGTTCATTGACAATTGACATAAGCGGCGCTGTCAACCTATCATGGGATGATGGTTGTTGTTGATATAATTACTGAAAACGTTTCTGTCGATCTCTACGAAAGGTTTTGTACAATATTTAGTTAGAAATTGCGAGAAAAAAATAAAATTTTTGTGACCTGTTCATATTTATGTACCATACATGTGAAAAGTGTTTTCTATGTCGTCGAAGGAAAACAAAAACCCAGTAAAAAACGGATCGAATTTGTCTGGAAGGTAAACAATCAAAATAGACACAAATTTGCAACTCATTGCAAAGTTTTTTCAAATAAATTTGTTGTAGAAGCGAAAAGATTACTAAAGCTGCGATACAGAATCAACTAAAAGACATTGGGGCCAAAGTTTCCGGGAATAAGTCAGAGTTATTGCAAAGGTAAGAAAGTGCTTGTTCGATCCAAATACTTACGATTCATTTTGGTTATTTTTTCTTCTTTTACAGATTACAAGTGTGGAATGAATATGATTTGAGTAGAACATTATTCGACGTTAATGTAACACCAGCCCTGGACACCAATGACTTTCCTTCCGTAGATCACAAGCCATTAGAGAAGCTACAACCCCAAATATTGAAATGGTTATCTCCGAAATCAATTGACCTGTACTTTTCGGAGAGAATGGCCTCCAAAGGTTATGATGACGGAAGGAAATTGTTTATGTGCAATTTCTTAAAGGATGTGAAATTTGCTAAAATGGAAAATAATTTATATATATATCAGCACTCTGCAGCGCGCAAATGAAAAAGTCAATTGACTATGTAATCCGTTTACATTTAAATACGAACGAGTGTGCAATAGTAAAATCTCAGTGTAAATGCCCCGCTGGCGTGGGACCTAGTGCCGCCTGCAAACATGTGAGCGCCGTGCTATTCGGATTGGAGTATTATGCAGTCACAGGTAGCTTGTCTGCCACCCTACAGTGTTAGAGCGAAAATAATAATTTTTACTTAGGAAATGTAAAACAGAACGAGTCTTGCACTGGAAAATTGCAACAATGGCATAAGCCAAAGACACCGGGAAGAGGTTTGGAACGAACCACAGTGGATGAAATAATGAATGTTGTTGAACCACCCATCGTGCCTCCTTACGATATTACATCTTTCGTTTGTGACGCTTTTAGTAAAGGTAAAAATAAAACCGTTGAAAATGTTTGTGTTTGTCTTTGTCTGCCGTCATTAGTGCTCAGGTGGTCAGGTTTTTTGAACTCCAGGTTCAGGTCAGATCAAGTTTCGAATTTCAGGTTAGGTAAATTCCGACATGTTTAAAACTTCGGTTGTGTATCGTCATCTAAAAATCGTAATAAAATGTATCCAGTGTGTCGTTATGAATAATAAGGTGTTGGGTGCATCATACATGCCAAATTTTCGTGTAATCGTAGTAATACAACCCGTGCAACGCTAAGATAAGTCTTTCCTTTGTAGCTAAGTCTGTATCACCCTTGTTTACCAAGCATTGCAATCTGGGTGCCTACCTGAACGACCATCAATACTGTCAGAAACCACTGGAGACAATAATGCTTGATCGAATGAATGAGGTTAACCAGACAGAAAGAAGACTAATCGAAAGACGAACTCGGAACAACAAAAAATTGTGGCATAATACAAGAAAAACACGAATAACTGCGTCCATTGCTAAGAACATTGTTTCGACTTGTCGAACTAAGAACTTGGCTACATCGTTTCTTGTGAATCATATTCGCGGTGTGCAACTACGAACGAAAGCCATTAAATGGGGCTTAACGCATGAGCATTGTGCTCTAGAAGATTATTGTCGCCTTTTCCAATGCAACTCCGACAATTTTCTTAAATGTGGGATAATAATAGACGAAGAACGAACATACATTTCCGCAACTCCTGACGCAATAGAAAAAGGAAGGCGCCTCATCGTAGAGATTAAGTGCCCTTTCAGTGTACGAGATAATCGTCCTGAGGAAGTCGACTATCTTAAAGAAGGGAAACTTAAACGCAATCATGCGTATTATGTACAAGTACAAATTCAGATGCACGTGACTAGAATACATTTGTGTGATTTCGTTGTATGGACCAATAAGGGAATCTTCGTTGAATCTATCGAATACGATGCAGTTATCGTGGCAGGTTATCTAAAAGATCTCGAGTTTTATTATACCAACATTTTCTCAAGATTTTGTTTTAAGTTAATAAATGACCCATCAATAACGTAACATTCAATTTTCATTTCTTGCCATCAATATGGGACCGAATTACGGAAGTTATGAAAAAAGTCTAATTCGTAAGCCTAATATTTTGCATGGCTTACGAGTTAGACGTTCATAGTAGAAACACCATTTTCTGACATAAGACGTAAGAATAAAACAAATAATTTAACTTGAAACACATTTCTTATTTGTTTATGAGTACTTTGCTTTCCTTCTGTAAGCTTATTTCAATGGGTTATAAAAATTAACAAGTGCGAAGCAAACATACGCTATCTTGTTGGCACAACTTTCCATCTAAAACGACCAAAACAATCAAACTCGAATCAGTTTTAGCAAATGCTACAAAGCTTACCATGCTTGACTCGATTGTTTCACTTGAACTCACACGATTCATCAATCCACTGCCACATTCTACCTCTGAGCGAATTATGTCCACTTTATTTGAGGTTATGTTTTCATTTGTGATATCTGATGCTAAATCAATTGTGTTCATATGACCGATGCTTTTAGCAGAAGTGCGCGTTGAACGACGAACAAGTTTCCTCTTCAGAATGCCTTTCAGTTCCAGAATTGTCATAGGCAGATTCCTACTCGGAAGAGCGTCTTCCTTCAAAAACCGCGTTTGCTCACCTTTTGAATATATTTTATTACATCGCTATAACACACAAAAGTAAAGTAAAACACCTACCGTATAAGGAGACCCGGTAGTCTGATATGTGAAAGTGATTACCACAAACACTCA
The DNA here is from genome assembly GCA_029228625.1 of Pseudolycoriella hygida. Classification (NCBI taxonomy): domain Eukaryota; kingdom Metazoa; phylum Arthropoda; class Insecta; order Diptera; family Sciaridae; genus Pseudolycoriella; species Pseudolycoriella hygida. The sequence goes on from CM055404.1 coordinate 90,391,843, forward strand.
TGTGCTGAGAATACCTTTTGTCAATTTTCAAAAGGACCATCCATTGACCGGTTTTTTGGAAAAAAGTGAAAGCGATTTCTTTCTCTACGTGTAAATTTACACTTACACTGCGGTACGCAACAGTATCTGACCATTTCGATTTTACTTTTTTATTATTTCGACTGATTTCAAATGAGCCCAACGTGTTTGCTTGCTTGGCTTATACACAAAAATATACGAAAGAAAGTAAAAATGTCATACTCAATCCCATTACACAGAGGCGCCACCACGCGGTAGCGACGTGAATTGACTTTTTATACGCAACCTATACACAAAAACAGTCTCAATTTCAGTCTCAAATCGCATGGTTTTTTTTACTCGGGATACACTGTGTCTTGTTATCAAATGAAGACTATGATGAAATTGTTAATAAAAATGAAAAATGGTTTTGCCAGAATAGTCAATGTATTGAGATGAGTTCGTTGCACCAAAAACAATTGAAAACATCATCTCCGAATGTAAATACCAAATGCGAAAATTGCTTATTCATTGCAAAAAATAGTAAAGGTCTTAAAATTCATTCAAAAATACACAAAAGAAATTATGAACATACAAATCTAATTGAAATTGAATCGCCTTTTGATGTTACTAGAATTAATAACTCCAATATAGTAAAAAATAAGTTATATGTAGAACAGTCACCAACTGATAATCAAAATGATGACCTCTTTCCATGTTTACTTTGATGATGGAAAACTTTACAAAAAAAGGGTGGCTTAAAAATCCATTGCATAAGACGACACAAAAATGGCAATTATGGTTTTATGTTTGACCAGTTGGATACACATAATAATAAGTCTTTGGAAAATAAAATCAGTTTTCTGAAACAAGATGTTCGAGTTCTTAAACGTATACCAAAAGGGGCCAGAGTCATCGCAGCGTATAAATTAACAGAACTGATGGAAAAAACTGTAAACAAAAACGATGCATCGTCTTGGGAAGAATTACTATAAGACGATTTTGGATCTAATTATGGATCGAAGAAATCCAAAATTTGACGTTCGAGATATTAGCCGCTCAAGTAATGAAATGTTAGTACACTTAATTAATGCTCAAAAAAATAAGCTAAGATACGATGGTCGATGGCTACGAGAAACTGTGGATCCGTTTGTGATTCCCACTGACCGGTTAGTTCAATGTTTTCTGAGGTTGAGTTTGAAGATGAAAAACAATTTTTCACAAACCAGGTTCATCGAAAGATATAGAATTCCGCCATCGCTCACCATACAGCTGATAGATGAGATCTCGTTGTTTGTTCCGGAAGATCACAAATTAGGGATCCCGCTACACATTCGCGTTCTCGTTGCATGAAGTTTTTTTGCTAGCGGGTGGTATCAGAGACGAGTAGGTATGGATGCTTTTTATATGATATCGCAGTCAACCGTATCAAAATGTGTGAAAGACATTTCGACCGTTATTTCGATTCACCTTGCTCAAAAGTATATTCAGTTATTTGATAAAAATGCGATTTAAGCCCGATTATGGTGTGGATGGCATCGTAGGTCTCATAGATGGGACGCATATCGCAGTATCGGGAATATCATTAGATATTAGGAACGCTTATCTTAACCGTAAAAGGTTTGCCTCAATCAACACTCAAGGCATTATTGATAGCGACATGCTCGTTACCTAGGCTCCACCCAAGATGCGTTTATATGGAATATCTCTATAATATTTTCGTTGCTTGAGCAACACTTCAATACAGAAAATAGTGAAAACAATATTTACCGAGATTCCTTCTTGATTGCGGATATGGGATATCGGTTACAGCCCTGGCTCATGGTTCCCATGAAGAATTTCACAAAAATCGCGCTGCAGAGAAAAAATATAATAAAAAGATTCGAAATATTCGCAACAAAATTGAAAGACGTTTCGCAGTCCTTAAAAACCGTTTTAGATGCCTCCTGGGAAAACGTGTGCTGCGTTACAATCATGAAAATGCAGCCAACATTATTTATTCTTGCGTTACATTGCACAATTTCTTGATAAGCAACTCATTTCAAATTGATTACGACATAACAGTTTGTTGTGATGAGGAAGAAGATGACCACGAAATTGATGAAAACGAAATAGATTACAGATCCCAAAACAATTATTTTCAACAGGGAAGAATCGTCAAAAACCGATTGATCAGTAAAGTTTTTTCTAGTGTTCCAGTGCAGGATTGATTAAAATAATTGTGAATTAAACAGATTTTCTTACCAAAATTTTGTGAAATTAATTTAGAAAATTCATTAAAAATGTATTCATGCACGGCGCTTTTTGTCCTGCGGCGAACTCCCGTTCATATCGTTCAATGTCCGGTCCCTAGCCCCGTTTCCTAACTCCCGTCCCAATTTTGAGCCTGTGCGACTTGCTTGAAAAACGGAAATGTTGAGATGACTTAAGGGCAGAGTGTCACTGCAGGTGGCTTCCCAAACAAAATACCGACCGTCGCGCAAAAGCCCTGGTGGTTCGAGAGTGGCATGAAAATTAGTCGATGTTAGGGCCTGGCAAGGGTGTCAAATGGTGTGTTATGCGTAATATAGTACTCATCATGTACCCTAGCCTCTCCTTCCTCCTTCCTTACTTTCCAAGCTCTCTTCTCCCCGGAACCGCCTCACATCATTACTTAGGGGAGGGACTGTGTTTTCGCACCCTACTCTCTCAGATCAATTGGCAGTCGTCCTTCATCGTCTCTCCATGCACTTTGCAGCTTCCCCATTATTTTGCAACTACATTATCCGCTACTTTCCACACCTTCTCAACGCAGTACATACTGTGTCAGTTGGAAGTTAACCTGGTATAAGTCTATGGGTCTACCTCATCTTGTCCGTGGACACTGTCTCAGTGATTCGGCTCTTAATTGCGTCTTAACTGTTTTGGGAGTTTGACCCTCCCTTCTCTTCCTTCAATAACATTCGTTGTCCCGGCTATGACACATACTGCTTCTGGGGATATTGTTCGGTATGCGCTTGCGACTCGTATGCTTGCCGGCCTTTC
>CM055404.1:90395363-90440795 GCA_029228625.1 Pseudolycoriella hygida
TCAGTGGAAGAGGCGGCAAGGGTTAGTCGTCTGCGGTGGTACGGGCACGTGCAGAGGATGGGTAATAGCAGGCTACCAAAGAGGATATTGGATGCTCAAGTCCCGGGTGTGCGTCCCAGGGGTAGGCCAAGGAGAAGGTTTATAGACTCAATTAAATCCGATTTAGAAGTTAGGGGACTTTCTCTAGGCGAACAAGCCATCTCTTTGGCACAGGATAGGGGGGTATGGAGAAGGGTGGTCCATGATCAGTAGTAAAGACCTCACACCGAAAGGTACATACGGTCTATAAAGTGTGATGATGATGATGATGATGATGTAATAATGTTCTTGCAACTAAGTTTGAAACGTAAGGCAAGATCCGTACATTCCCGTATAAAGTTATTTCAAAATGGATCAATATTTTTGATCATTATTTAAATGAGTGTACCGCTAAAAAAGTACCAATAAAACATGAAACTGTTGAGCATTGCTTATAATTGAGATTTGTCTTCATTGGTTTTACTTGCTTCAATTTTTGCCAAGATATTTCCAAATGAAGTAACCACCGAGTTTGGAAGTCGAATCACCCGTTCCTCATTTAATTTGAAAACACGTTTCGAAAGAAGTATAAATTTTGCTTTCCATTTAATTTGCTAAGAAATAAAAAAAAATCAAATGAAGTCCAAACTAGAGGCGTGCGCGGATCGAAAAATCACGATTTTATCGGTGGATCGGCTCAGCCGCGGCGCGCCGACCAATTTTTAAACATTTCTAAAAATTTTAAAGTTACTGCTATTAATGTACATTTTCTCACATTTATGCCTTTAGCTTTCACTCAAATCACTTTTAGAAAAGTTTGCGTAATTGACTCAACTAGAAAATTCCTAAAATCGGGTAAAACCCGTTTATACTTAGTATATTAGTATTATTGGCGACTTAAGTGCAATGCCTACTCACTATTATATCGTATCTTGAACGTATAGCATCGGTAGTTCGAATTTGATTTGACATCAAAAGTAATAGATTGTGGCTAGTTACCTCTGAATGCTCTGAAGAAGAAGAAGTAATGTTAGTTTTCATACCTGAATAAACTCATGACGCCATTCATTGCTGAATACGACTTTGCCTTGAACACACAGTCCATATCATGGCCAGCTGTAAATTAAATGTAATACCTACAGAAGAATAGATTGTGGAATTAGTTTAAGGCAAAACCATATTCAGGTATGAAAAAGTGATGGCACAACTGAAGAAGGGTTTAATTCTGCTAGGAATCATCATCATCATCATAGTGTGCGTCGAGAGAAAGTCCCTTAACTTCTAAATCTCATTTAACTCAGTCTATAAACCTTCTCCTTGGCCTAACCCTAGGGCGCACACGCGTGACCTGAGCATTCAATATCCTCATTGGCAGCCTGCTATTGCCCATCCTCTGAACGTGCTCGTACCATCGCAGACGACTAACCTTTGCCGCCTCTTCCACTGATGTAACCTCTAAATTTTTCCTGATGTCTTCGTTTCTGATATGATTTGCTCCCTCCGATTCACCCTCGACCCTCGCTATGCTCCTAAGAACCCTCATATCAGAAACCTTCAGGTCATGCACAAGGTATCCGCATTCCACCCAACTTTCACTACCATATAAAATCTTTGCCTGAAGATTGCACTGCGAGTAGCTAACTTTGTGCCACTACTTTAATCCTTCTTGTTGAACACATGCGACCTCAAGTGACTGGCAACCGCGTTTCCTATTTTTCTACTTTCTCCAAATGCCCCAACTAACTTACCATCCTCCGAAAAAGTGGCCACTAAATCAGGGGATACAACTCATTACGTATTACTTTTACTATGAACGTGTAAGCTCTTATTTGAATTATTTTGTCATTGACATGACGCTCAGACATTAACACATCTAGAACAGTTACGTTATGGAGACAGTTAGTGTTGTGGCCACTAAATATTTATACTAAGAAACCTGTTCCAACTGTTGCCCCCAGTTGGAAAGAGTGAACGAACTCTCGAAATAAATGTCAACTTCATACATAAAATTTATATGGCATTCACGATTCAAGATTCATGTATGAATCGTACATGAAAGTTTCAAAATTTCCAACTAACTGCAAACTACTTATTTCCTAGATTTAGCGACATGCATAACCTTAGTTTTGCTGACAACTATTTGCATTCCGTACTCCTCACATGACAACATTTAGGCAGTCGATATTCCTCTGCAAATCATTGGTATTGATTGCTAAGTCATCCGCATCCTGCTAAGAAAACACTTCTTATTCTTCTTCAGAGCCCACTAGCCATCCTAGTAACCCTCACAACGGTTCAAGTTAAATAACTGTTGCTCAGAAAAATCCTTAACATTTGCTTTCATTGTCAAATGTTGCAAGAGGCATTTGACAAAACTGACCGAATTTTGATGACATTTTTCGTCTTCGGCGGTGCCGCTCGGCTGAGCACTCGGCGATGCACACCTCTAGTCTAAACGTAGTTTAACCATTTTACTCCAACTCATCACCACCATCAAACTTTATAGGTTGTGTATTTCGTCGAACGAAATCTGAAACGTTTTTTATAGTCTTGTCTTCTTTATCTTTTATGCTTATGATAAAATGCAGATTTTATATAAAAAATGTATCGACGGCGTCTGTTTTTTTGTGAATAAAATGTTCAAATTCCTTTATTATGCGGACTTTTGTCACAAAATAGTTTAAGCATTTCATCTGATTCTGAAATAAATTACCTTTGCGGAAGATCGAGGCATGTTTTTCGAAAAATTCGTAAATAACACATATCCTCCGGACAAAAACCGCCATTAATCATATACATAACTCGGGTAACACTGGAAAAGGTAGGTATGAAATCTGTAAAACTACGCCATCTTATTGGTGAAGGTCGAAAGGAAAATGTCGATCTATAGAGGTCTTTATGACACAATACTGGGAAGGTGTACCACCCCTCTCAATGCCCTCCTATCGGCCGCCAACGAGATGGCTTGTTCGACCAGAGGAAAACCTCTAACTTCTAAATCTGATTTAATTGAATCATCAACTAGATCTTGGTCTACACCTTGGTCTAACTCCCGGGACCTGTGCATCAAAGATCCTTTAGCCTGTTATTACATATCCTTTGAACGCAGACGACTGCCCCTTGCCGCCTCTTCCACTGACGAAATCCCTAAATTTTCCCTAATGTCGTCGTTCATAATATGATTATCCCACTGTTCCATCTGATTAACTTCCGCTATGTTAATAAGAACCCTCATATCAGAAACCTCCAGATCATGCACGAGATACCAGCAGTGGACCCAACTCTAACTACAGTACAGTACAGCCTGAAAATTGATCTGTGGATAACTAACGTTGTTCCGCTTCTTAATTCCTTTTTGTTGAACACATCCGACCTCAACTGACTAGCCATCGCGTTTCCCATTTTCTTTCTTTCCACAAATTTTCTAGCAAACTTGACGTCCTCTGAAAATGTGATTTTTAAGTACTTGAATTCAGATGCTCCATCTCGTCCTTATTCAAACTGCAAGCAATTCTTTTCAGAGATTTGCCGACATGCATAGCCTTAGTTTTCCCTACACTTATCTTTATCCCGTACTCCTCACATGAGGCATTTCATTTCCTATAAAGATCAGTCGTGGCCAGAGCTTTTAGCCGGTTCAGGGCTCCACGATACGTCAGCAGGAGTGGTTTCAAGGAGTGTTGCGAAGCAACATTTAAGCATCATTCAAGCATTATGCAAATAGTTTATTTGCTGCCTGAAGCCAGCTCTTGAATGTATCTATGGTTTTTGGAAAAGTGTTTTTTAGTTTTACAATTTTTCACTAAAATGACGACCAATACCAAAAACAGCACGGGTCCAAAAGGATCTATAGGTTATATGAAACTTGGGACCATTGCGCTTCTTTTCTTATATTTCGTTTTTTTCAACCCCGCTGTTTCCGACTTCCAGACCACTTAGAAAAACTGGATTTTTTCGACTTTAACTCGTTCTAGCCGCCGCGCCGCCACGCGCGGTTTTTTTCGGCATTTGACATTTCAAAAAAATTGCCTCAAAAGCCTAAACAAATGAGCCCAATTTCACTTTAATCTGATAATTTCTTGAGAAGATATTGCAGGAAAACGTTTTCGACGACTTTGGTGCAGAGGTGTTTCTTCATGGCTCTCCAGCCTAAAATTTTTTTTTAAAAGTTTTTGTTCTACGATTTTCTCAGTACGGTCCAAGGAATCGATATGCCCAAACTCGGGGGAATCGGAGATGTGATGTATTTGACTTTCATACAAGCTGGTCGAAGAATTCGCAAATTCACTTTTAAAAATAAAATCAAAACATAACCAAAGACCCGTACGTATCAGAATAGATGTGGCAAAGAGAATCGAACGTTCTAAATATACAAATCAGCAAACAATCCAACGTTTTCTGTTCTTTTTATCTGTAAGAATTTCAAAGATCCATAGAAATTACCCAAGGTAATGTCAAAGGCCCTACCAAAGTACGTCTCAGACCATTCAAATTTAGAAAATCTCATATCGACGGACTAAGTCATTTTTGCCTAAAACCCTGAAACACTTGTTCTCTAAAATTTTATTCTCTACAACTTTGCCCTTGGAAGCAACTTTCTACCTCTCATAGTTCTGGAGATGTTGGTCATATTGCCTAATTATGGAAGTGGCATACACCACGATTGAATCATATTTCCCCGAAACTTTGAAACACGTGTTCGCTTAAATTTAATTCTCTACAACATTGCCTTTGACAGTCAATCTCCAAATTGCATATGATCCGATTCCCACAAAAATTTCGAGACATCAAATGCTTTTATTTGACACCCAAATGAGGAACTTCAGTGCTACTCTTGCTAAGATATTTGCGAAAAACTTTCATCGACCCTCGAAAATTTCATGTCCGGCCTCTTCTTCTTCGACCATATCTCCGGAACTACTTGACCGATTTTGCTCATCTTCGAACTAAAATCATGGGAGGCATGTAACTTTCAGGGAAAAAAAGTTTAGGCTGATCGGTTCAGCCGTTTGGAAATAAAAATGGAGACGGACGGACGGACATTTTTTTATTGCTGATTCGTCATCTCTAGACGATAATAGATGCATCCCCCCCTCCCACCTCGATCTACCCCATGTTACAATAAAATTGTTTGTAGTAAACGTATAGGATCTTTGTACTTCGGGTCCAATAAATCATCAGATCAGAGGCTGCCAAATATTTTCTGGGGTAAAGTCAAAGAAAGAAAGAATTAATTATTGGACCCGTACGAAGTACAAAGGTCCATTATGCGTTGACTACAAACAATTTTGTTGTAACATGGGGTAGATCGAGGTTGGAGGGAGGATGCATCTATTATCGTTTAGAGATGACGAATCAGCAATAAAAAAAATGTTTGTCTGTCCGTGTCCGCTTTTTTTCAAACGGCTCAACCGATCTACCTAAACTTTTTTTCCCTGAAAGGTACATGCCTCCCATGATTCAAGTTCGAAGATGAGCAAAATCGGCCAAGTAATTCCGAAGATATGGTCGAAGAAGTGGAGGCCGGACATGAAATTTTCGAGGGTCTCAGCAAGTGCAGCACGGAAATTCCTCATTTTGGTGTCAAATGAAAGCATTTGATGTCACGAAGCTGGGAAAAAATTTTTGTGGGAATCGGGTCAGGGGTCTGGGCACTGGGACCAATGGAATAGACGAAATTGAGATTCTTGGCCATATACGAAAACAGTTTTTATTTCCTTAACTATGCAATATGGAGATTTACTGTAGAAGGCAAAGTTGTAGAGAATTGGTGTATGGCCTCTTCCATAATTGGGCAGGATGACTCAAATATCCAGAACTATGAGAGATAGAAAGTTGGTTCCAAAGGCGAAGTTGTAGAGAATTAAATTTAAGCGAACACGTGTTTCAGGGTTTTGGGGAAATGTGGCACAATCCTGGTATATGGCTACTTCCATAATTGGTCAGGATGACCCGAATCTCCAGAACTATGAGAGCTAGAAAGTTGGATCCAAAGGCGAAGTTGTAGAGAATTAAATTTAAGCGAACACGTGTTTCAGGGTTTTGGGGAAATATGGCCTAATTCTGGTATATGGCCACATCCATAATTAGGCAGGATGACCCGAATCTTCAGAACTATGAGAGTTAGTAAGTTGGTTCCAAAGGCGAAGTTGTAGAGAATTAAATTTAAGCGAACACATGTTTCAGGGTTTTGGGGAAATGTGCTACAATCTTGGTATATGGCCACTTCTGGCAGGATGACCCAGATCTCAAGAACTATGAGAGTTAGAAAGCTGGTTTCAAAGGAGAAGTTGTAGAGAATAAAATTTTGAAAAAAATGACTTAGTCCTTGTATATAAGATTTTCTAGATTTGAATGGTCTGAGACGTACTTCAGGAGGGCCTTTGACATTACCTTGGATAATTTCTATGGATCTTTGAAATTCTTACAGTTATAAAAGAACAGAAACCTTTGGATTGTTTGCTTATTTGTATATTTAGATACGTTCGAGTCTCTTTGCTACATCTATTCTGTTTGCCACATCTAATCTGATACGTACGGGTCTTTGATTATGTTTTTCACAATGCATCAGAATAAAATGATATTAATTTGTGTCGGAGGCAAAATTCATCTATTGAATATCTTTTTTCAGACACATTGTATGTCACAGGCATTACAACAGAAGCTGGAATTATTACGGAAGCTGTTGAAGTTATCACAGAAGCTGCTGGAGGTATTACGAAAGCTGCTGGAGGCATTACGGAAGCTGCTGTAGGCATTACGGAAGCTGCTGGAGGCATTACGAAAGCTGCTATAGGCTTTACAGAATCTGTTGGAGGCATTACGAAATCTCTTGGAGGCAATACGAAGGATACTGGAAGTAGTACGAGAAACTCTGATGGAGTTATTCGCTATTGGCTAATTTCTTTTGGAATTAGTTTAATCGTTGCAATTATTGGAGTTGTCATCGTCAAACTATATCGTGGACACCGAGATCGTTTCAATTATAAATCAAAGAGGTATTCTCAGGACGCCAGTGATGAAGTAAGATTTTTAACGGCAGAAGAACAATTGGATTTTACAATGCAAAAGGAAGATAAGTGATCACTTAAAGTTTTTGAAATAATTTAACGACTAGTTAAAATAAACTTGCACATGCACTTTGTGATCCTACACAATTGCTAAATCATTTGTTTCTTTAAAGTGAAACTAAGAACATTAATTTATTAGTATTCTGAATATTAAACGTTTTTGTAAAAACAAACCTTATTCGTATGTACGTAATTTTTGTTGGCGAAGCAATGCCTACTTAGACCCTACTTAGAAAAGAAGTTCTTTCTAAGTCCCCACAAGCTTCATAAATTGGGTAGTTGCAGAACGGAAAGTTTCAGAACAATATTCATATGCGATGTCAAAAGCATAAAACTCATTATTGAGGAAGAAGAAACAATCGATTTGTAACACGATTCGGCCACGCAACGTTAATTTGTCGATGTTGCTAAATCCTTTAACAAGCTGAAAATTAAAAAACAATATCTATAAAATCTAGACGAAATTCAAAAACACCAAAAAATCGGTGTAAATTCGATGTAAATTTCTATAGCAAAGGAATGATTATATTGAGTGTGATGCGAACCGCATCATAAAAGGTTTGTGTGAAAGCTCAACTTGACAAAAAATTTTTCATTCTGTGAAGTTAAGCGATGCGACCAGATTTTCACCATTCACATTAAAATTTTACATGAAAAATGTGTTTGTAAGTTCTATTTTGCACGAGAGATCCGAATTATAAAAACATAACCGAAGACCCGTACGTATCAGAATAGATGTAGCAAACAGAATAGATGTGCCAAAGAGACTCGAACGTATCTAAATATACAAATAAGCAAACAATCCAACGTTTTCTGTTCTCTTATAACTGTAAGAATTTCAAAGATTCATAGAAATTACCCAAGGTGATGTCAAAGCCCCTACCGAAGTACGTCTCAGACCATTCAAATCTAGAAAATCTTATATCCAAGGACTAAGTCATTTTTCCCTAAAACCCAGAAACACGTGTTATCTAAAATTTTATTGTCTACAATTATTGAAGCAACTTTCTACCTCTCATAGTTCTGGAGATCTGGGTCATCCTGAACAATTATGGAAGTGGCCATATACCAGGATTGGACCATATCTCCCCAAAATCTGAAACACGCGTTCGCTTAAATTTAATTCTCCAACCAACCAACTTCCTAACTCTCGTAGTTCTGGAGATCTGGGTCATCCTGCCCAATTATGGAAGTGGCCATATATCAGGATTGGGCCATATTTCAACAAAACCCTGAAACACGTGTTCGCTTAAATATAATTTTCAACAACTTTGCCTTTGGAACCAACTTTCTAACTTTCACAGTTCTTAAGATCCGGGTCATCCTGCCCAATTACGGAAGTGGCCATATATCAGGATTGGGCCATATTTCCCCAAAACCCTGAAACACGTGTTCGCTTAAATTTAATTCTCTATAACTTCGCCTTTGGAAGTAACTTTCTAACTCTCATAGTTCTGGAGATCTGGGTCATACTGCCCAATTATGCAAGAGGCCATATACCAGTATTGGGCCATTTTTTCCCAAAACTCTGAAACACGTGTTCACATAAATTGAATTCTCTACAACATTGCCCTTGGAACCAACTTTCTAACTCTCATAGTTCTGGAGATCTGGGCCATGCTGCAAAGTTATGGAAGTGGCCTATTAGACCCCTTAAGACCCCTTATAACGGTTTGTAACCAGTCGAATTTCGACCCGGGAGTAGGAGGGAGCACCGACCACCGTCCTTAGATGACGAATCAACATTAAAAAATGTCCGTCCGTCCGTCTGTCAACATGATAACTCGAGTAAAACTCAACCGATTTTCAAAAACTTTTTTTTCCCTGAAAGGTAGTCGAAAAATTTTGTATGGGACTGAATCTGAGCACTGTCGGCCCAAGGGCCACCGAGTTAGGGTCGTTTAAGTGATTTTTGGTCTGATTTTCAAAAAAAAAAAAAATTTGCTTGAAAGACCTGGGTATAGCCGACAATTTATGGAAGAAAGTTTTTTGAATTTGAGTCGTTGAACTTAGCTAGGGCACTAAAATCGAGTCTCTGCTAGGACTCTATTTGTTTTTTGTCCATAACTCGGGCAAATCTTTTCCGATTTTCATAATTTTTTTTTGTTTGAAAGATCTAGGCATGACCGACAGTTTCTAAAAGACATTTCTGCCTGTGGTTAGGGCTCAAGTGGGCCATGTCGGTCCTAAGGTCTGCCCTAACAAAAAAAAATTTTTTTGCTATGTTGCAGAGGGAGGGAAACATTTTTGGCTATGGAATTGTGTGTCCAAGGCCTCTAATTGTAGCCCTAGGTCGGCACTAAGGTCGACCTTAGCCCAAAAAATGGTTTTTTCAATGTTGTAGAGAAAATTGAGTGGAACATTTTTCTATATTTGGGGGTCAATTTTGTGGTTTCGGAAAGGTTTATTATTACACCGTTTCTTTGGACGGGTTTTTCAATATTGCCCTATCGGCAATTTTCAATACAACTTAATGTGGACGCAATTTCATACACTTAAGGCAAGATTTACTTAAATACTTTCGAGTCTCTTCGTAACATCAACTCTGTTTACCGCATTTATTCTGATACGTAATATGTTTATCTATCTATCTATGTTATGCATATTAATAATTTTCGATCTCGAGAACTAGACAGCCGATCTTCCTGAAATTTTCAGGGAACGTCTGTCTCGGCCCCAAATGAAAAATTTCATATGCCGCTTTACCTGGAAAATTCTGTAAAAGCCGTGGTATGGGAAAAAGTGGTCAATTTCGGGGGTTTTTTAGGTTATGCTCGGAGTTTTCGAATTTTAGCTCCGAAGTGACAATAGCTAGAGAGTTGGTTTCTTCGGGAAAGTTATAGAGTTCAGTCAGGAGAATTTTTTGGGATCTTAAGAAAATGGCTGCCAGCAGTCAAACTGGCGCCATCTTGAATTTTCCCAAGCACTAAATTAGGTTTTCTTTGGTTTTCGAATTTAAGCTTCGGAATGACAATACTTAGAGACTTTCTTTTTTTCGGTAAAGTTATAGAGTTTGATCAGGAGAATTTTTTGGGATCTTAAGAAATTTGCCAATGTGACGTCATCTTGGATTTTCGTTAGGTATAAATTATGCTTCTTTGGGTTTTCGAATTTTAGCTCCGGAATAATAACACTCAGAGAAGCCATTCTTCTAGAAAGTTATAGAGTTTGGCCAGAAAAATTTTTTTTTCTTAAGAAAATGGTAGCCAGCTGTCATAGCGGCGCCATCTTGGATTTTCGTTTATGCTTTTTCGGTATTCGAATTTGACATTACTTAGAGAGATGGTTTCTTCTAGAAAGTTATGAATGATTATGAGTGAGAAGAATTGGTGACACGAAAATTTCCGAAGGTAGCCGAAGGTGACACGAAGTGTTCAGAAGCTGAAGGTGCCACGAAGGCTACTGCCCAATTACAAGTAATCTAAGTCATATGTTTTTTTTGTTTTGATTAATTAATTAGATTATATAAACATAACCAAACACCTGTACGTATCAGAATGGATGTGGCAAAAAGACTCGAACTTATCTAAATATACAAATAATCAAACATTCCAACGTTTTCTTTTCTTTTTTAACTGTCAAAGATCCATAAAAATTACCCAAAGTAATGTCAAAGGCCCTTCCGAAGTACGTCTCAGACCATTCAAATCTAGAAAAGCTTATATCCAAGGACTAAGTCATTTTTCCCTAAAACCCCGAAACACTTGTTCTCTAAAATTTTATTCTCTACAACTTTGCCTTTGGAAGCAACTTTCTACCTCTCATAGGATTCGGGTCATTGTAACGAATTATGCATCTGGTACTACATTGAGTTTGCCTTTACGATGATGAATTTTAAAATGGAACTGTTGAAGTTGGAGTACCCACCTAGCGAGTCGTCCCGCCGGATTGGGTTGGTGTAAAAGCCAAATGAGGCTATGGTGATCTGTATAGATATCACACTCTGTACCTTCAATAAATGGTCTGAACTTTTGAATTCCAAAAACCACTGCAAGGCATTCTTGTTCAGGGGTACTAGAGCTAATTTCGGGACCTCTAAACTTCCGACCATCGAAAGCGATTGGATGTTCGTTATCGCCCTCACCTTGAGTCAAAACGACGCCTATGCCATACTTGGAGGCATCGCAGTGTATTGCGAATTTTTTAGAGAAATCAGGCGTCGCCAAAACGGGAGCCGTAACCGAAGAATTTTTAATCCGTAAGAAAGAAATATCTGCTTCTTCGTTCCATGTAAGTTTACCCCCTTTCTTAATTCCTTTAAGAATGTCATGTAGAGGGGCAGAGATTTCGGCAAAATCTTTTACAAATCTGCGATGCCAAGACGCCATTCCAATAAATCTCTTCATTTCTGTATAAGTTCTGGGTTTCGGAAAATTAGCAATTTTATTTATTTTATCTGGGTCCGTTAGTAATCCATGAATGTGGACTATGTAACCTAAATATTTGAGTTCTGAGCGACAGAACTTACATTTATCAAAATTAATTGTAAGGCCTGCATCCTTAAGCTTATCATAAACCGACTCTAATAAAAGCAAATGTTCTTCAAAATCTTCTGAGACTAAAATGAGATCGTCAAGGTAAACAAACAACCGACCGTTTTCAAGGTCAGTGTGACCGAATATTGAGTCCATCAAGCGTTGAGCAGCTTGTGCACTATTATGAAGCCCAAATGGCAATCGTTTGAATTGGAATAATCCCCTGCCCGGAACCCGAAAGGCAGTATTTTCTTTGGAAGATTCAGAAAGACGTATTTGTAGAATCATTTAAGTCAATCGACGACATAAATCTTGCCTTTCCGAGGCGCGCCAAAATTGAGTCAACCCTAGGCAAAGGGTAACTATCTTTCTTAGAGACGGCGTTCAACTTGCGGCTATCGAGACACATCCTATCAGACCCATTAGATTTGACCGACAATGCAACATTAGTACACCAAGGTTCAACTACACCCAAAGCTATAAATCTATCCAATTCATTACACATCCTGTGCTGTATTGCTGGCGACACCACATAACCAGGTTGTTTAATGGGTAATGCATCTCCCGTGTCTATATGGTGGACATAGCCAATTGCTTCTCCAATTTTACCTTTGGACTAAGATTCCTGAATTTATCGATTACTTTTAAAAGAAGCTCATCTTGAGCTTGTGTTAGTGCTTCTCGGGATGTCAAAGATGCATTTGATTGAGTAGAAATTTCGTCAAAAATAATTGTCCACCCCTTACTATTCCTGTTAACTGTCAATTCAAATTTATCCCAAAAGTTATCACCAAGAACTAAGTTGTGTGGCAAGGAAGGAACTGATATAGCTTCAATCAATTTCTCAGTACCGTTGAAAACAATAGGAACATAATAAATACCCGAAATCTTATGTTTGGCATCGTTAGCAGTCTTTATGCACGAGAAGCCAAAATTCTTGTCTACCTTCAATCCGAAGGAATTTAGAGCTTTTCGATCCCCTGGGGGAACAAGGTCATATGGTTTTTCCTAATCATGGATGATTAGTCTCTGCTATTAGTAATATCTAGTTAGCTCTATTGACTCTGTAACAGTTGCACAAACTAAATGAAATTTGAATCTCATTTGACATAATCAAACAATTGCACTCACAAAGTGCGACATCTACATTCGAATAGTCTCACAACAACGAAAAGAAATTCTCTCTACAACAGTGGGTATGCACAACAGGCCCATTGGAGGCTTAGGTGCTTAGGAAGGTTCGCTTTCCTTACCCACATTATCCTATCCTATCTAACAAATACTAAAACCTTTTCTCAAAAATCTCAACGTCACAAAATGGACGATCATCAGTACAATCCATTGGGGCAAACTTAGAAATTAAAATCTTTCCGATTGTGGATCCATGTGACCTACGGGAGTTTCTGAGGTCCCTACCTGCAAACTCCCACTGTCGTTTCCCGGCTCAGTACATTTATTTTTATAATGACCAATTTTTCCGCACCCAAAGCAAACTATATGCTTTAATCTGTCATTAGTAGCGCTTTAAGTTGACGTATTTTGATTACAGATAATATCTGATAGCAATTGCCTTGAAAAGGGATTAGGGGTAATGCTTTTACCGCCACTGGTAAGATGCCCCGGAGGTTCATTCATTTGAGGTGTATGTGTAGTAAGTTGACTCGAGTTTGAAATATGTTTTGTAGGTTGAAACTGTACATTCTCGAAAGTTTCATTTTGAACCGAGATTGGAGCCCTGACCAAACTGGTCAAGAGATTTTGGCTTTGGACTTCCTCTACCGTCTTACATTCTTGCTTCAAATCACCGACTGTATTAAAAACTTGAAAAGTCAACAAAGACTTATACTCTGGACGTAAATTTCGTCGTATTATGCTAATTTGTTCTACCTGTGGTATACTTTTAAAGGTACTCAACTGAACAAACTTTTCTTCAAATTGATGGAAAAAACTCGATCACAGATCCGAAATTCATTTGGTAGCACTCACGAATTGAATGTTCCAATTATACTCGGGCATATTTTTCTCAAAGTCTTGCAGCAAACAATTAATTTCGCAACTCTGCCCACGTCTTAGGGGCATTCCCTCCCATATTACGCAATGACCTATACCATGTGTAAGCGGAGCCTTCTAATAAATCTGAGAAAGAAGAAAAAATCTCCGCATCTGAAACATGTTTACTTAATTGATTCTCCATCACGCGATTAACAAATTCCATTGGCTTCAAGCCCTCCTTACCACCTGAACATTTTATTCCCCATTTGTGAACTGGAACTTTTAGTCTATCCCTCTGGCTGATCTGGGTTAATGGTTGGCTTGACGAGGAAGAGGAAGGAATGTCAACACGACTAATTCGTGATGGTTAGTTCATTAGCGCTATCTACCTCTATTGAGAATGAAAGTTCTGAAACATTATGTCCTAAATCAACAACTGTATCACTTAATGCGTGTTCCAATTCATCCATTTGATTATCCACTTCGGTTAATAATACTTTTAGCACTTGGTCTATTGCAATAACACGGCTTGCCCGAATGCGCAAAAAAATCAAACGGTTTAAAATTGCCTCTTTACTGGAAGCACTCGCACTATTCGATTCTTCTTTTAATTTATTAAACAACCGCTGAATTTCTGCACAATCTACCTGTGGTGACAGGTAAGAATGTAACATAAGTTTAGGTTTTGTCCGTTCTTTGTACAAAAATTCAGCCAATAACTTTTTCGGATCTCTAGCTGATATATCCTGTGTAGGCACATGTCGACAAATCAATTCATATTGGACATAATAATAACTTCCGGACTAAATTATATGCCATTTTGAACTACGTCTCTACGAACTATAATCAAAAACAGAATACCCTGAAAAATTTCAAAAAAAGAAAAAAACACAAAATGAGCTAACACAAGGCAAAAAGTTGCTGTAATACTTTCACTTGTCTTTCCTTTACCCCAATGCAAAAACTTCAAAGTGATTTCAATGTCAAAAATCCGTACCTTTCTAATTATATTCTTTTTTATCAATGACCAGAACAAAAGAACAAATAATAATCACCGTTACTCAAGGTGATTTCAATGTCAAAAAAAACGTGCTTTTCAAATTCAATTTTTAGGGTAAATCACCTTTTAGGCTAAATCAATTAGATTTCAAAAAAAAAACATATAACATATATATAACATATTGTTCCTCGACACTCAATCGGAACTTACTGATTATTCGAATAATTTACTTAGGCGACCCGTATTCTACGAGATCCAACAGTCAAAAGACCGTCATCTCAATATGACGACTAATTAATATCATTGACATTCATTCGTGGATTTATCCGATGATTACTACATCTGTGTTTCATCACCCACCATAAATGTCTCCAAAACTATTCCCCGCGATAAATTCAAATCTAATACAACATATGATAAATACACATCTAGCTTAACCTAATGTTAAAACATTTAAAACCCTAGTTACATCATCCTGTTATGGAAGTGGCCATATACCAGAATCACAACAAAAACCTTTTTAAAGGTAGAGTGTGACGCAGTCCATAAGTCCGCTTCCAAAATTAATGATATCGCTTGAGGTGACGCTATTTCAGATAATACGCAGAAGTTTGTTTAAATGGAATCTTGTGTTCAAAGTTTTCATTTCCTGAAAAAATTGCAGCGCTTTTTTTAAAACAAAATTACGTTGTGTTAAAAAAAATTGCGTCACAAATGCCGGACCCAACGACGAAATAATTTTTCTGTACCTTCAGTTTTTGCGCTGCAAAAATTTGACTTTTGTTTGTTATTGCGTAGATTGTTTAAGGTAAATTTAAAGCCATTTTAACACTTTTTCAAGAACCTTAGATAGCGACGGTAGAATACTTATTGGCCTGTAGTCATCTAGCGAGTAAGTATGAGAGCATTTATGTCGAGGCAAAACTTTCGCAGATTTCCATAGCATTAAAAATCAGCAAGATAGACGGCAACACTATCGGAAGCAGTAATTTAAGAAACGAGATAGGGATCAGGTCCAGTCCAACAGAGTTCGATTTTACGTGGTCAAACGCTGCTATGACTTCGGGTTCGGCGACATTGGCAAACGAAAACGCAACATTAGTGCGCGGAAATAATCCGGTTAACGGCACCGTCGTGAGATTGATCACTCTGGGAAAGTCGGAGTAGGCATCTCTAGCTCTGTTAACGAAGTGATCATTCAGTTGATTTGCCGTAAAAGGCGGGGTCACGCAGTCAGAATCTTTCAAGAATCCCAAACGCCGTAGACTCCCCCACAAATTCCGAGAGGGGGCGACCGATCTAAATTTCCTTGAGAAATAAGACCTTTTTGCCATCGATATGACCGAAGTCGCCTTGTTCCTCAACAACTTAAACCGACAGAAATTCTCGTCAGTGCGCACCCTCTTCCACTGCTGATATGCCATGTCACGGTTAACTATTGCTTTGCTGACTGTTGAGGTAAACCACGGATTCCACGGTAAACCACTCGTTCAGGTGCATATGGGGTGAGGGGGGCATGCAGGTCCAGAAGGCGAATGACGTCATTGCTAAACGTCTCGACTAAGAGATCAACGTCACTGATATGTAGAAGCTTCATCCAGTCCACTTTATCTGCATCTATCATGAGATTGCGAACATTAACATCGTGAATACGTCTAGTCATACGCGGTGGCTTCGCAATATACCTTAGATCGCATTTATACGAAAGAAAGGTCAGGTCATGTTTGAACACACCGGGCAAGCTGATTTGAGAGAACCGAATGACTTTATCCGACGAGCTGGTGATAAGATGGTCAATAGCGGTGGAAGTTATTTTCGAGAAATGAGTCGGTTCACCTGAAACGAAATTCGGGGAAGCCCGTTCAACCACCGAGACATACCGCCGCGTCTGACTCAATTGAGTGATCAAATCCTCATTGAAATCCCCAGCAATGATCACATCACTGTACATCGCTGTATATCTATGCAGTATGTCATCGAGCTTGTCAATTTCATCGACCTTGGGTGGTTTATACATAGTTGCGAGGAGGACCTTATGCGACGCAAGACATAACTCCACCAGTATGTATTCGAGCGTGCCAATGACACTAGCCGATTGGGAGACGACCTGAGCACGTATGTCTTTCCTAACGTATAATGCTACTCCACCTTTCCTCCGGATAGGCCTATCATTCCGAAAGAGTCTCTAGCCTTGGAGCTCGACAGACTTATCAGTGACGTAGCTCTTGAAATGGGTTTCGGATATCGCCACACAATGCAGGTTCAACTCACTTACCACTCGTCGAAACTGATCCATCTTTGAACGCAGGCCATCAGCATTGATATGCACAACATTCAAGGACTCGTGTCCCTTGGGGAAAGCGGACTTCAGCACAATGTTGCCTATACGCTCGACAACATGCAACAACTGAGTCACAAAATATGAAAACAATATACTGTCGTGTGCTTATAAATTTACTTGTTATCAAGTTTCAGCTGTTTTCAAGGTCTGCCATAGAAAAAATACATTGAAAAAAGAGATAATGTCGATAATGTTGAAAACAGCACAACAAGTAAATTTTAAAGCACGTGTTTGTAGCAAAAATTAGCACTCAACGATTCGTAGGCCACCAGTGAACAGTCCCAGGAATAATTCGAGAAGTGGATGAGTGAGTGGGTGTGAAAATGGTCAGGTTATGTGGTTCGATTGATGACAATGAATGGGTGAATGTTAAGTTTGTACTTACACCACTGAGTTCAACCAGGATGTACGGTCCGAATAGTGAAAATTATGGATGAAAGTTAATTTGTTTTTCTTTTCTTTTCGTTACACTTCCTAATCGTCTTAAAATTAAAAAGAAAAGTTCAAATGAAAAAGTTTGAAACGTATAAAAGATGAAGAATGGATAATAAATCAATAAATTTACTTGTCAAAAAGATATATGTTGAACGAAAAATGGTGCATCAGTCGTCATGGATCGGAATTTCTAGCTTTGGCTTTGTTTATTTCGTCGTTTCTTTGTATCCATTGCTTGTTTACTGTTAGTGTCATTCTCCCGTTTACGTTTATAGCTTTTATCGGATTGTGACGAATTTTCCAGCGGCGATAGCCCAATCAGATCGTTGAGAAAACGGATTGAGTGAACTGCTACCATTTGTTCATTTGAAGGTAGCGAGACGTAGCATATTCCATCCCTTGTATGAAGTTTCGATAATTGGTTGTTCTGCTTAGCCACCGCACACGAACGGAAAATTTTGTAGTTTGACGGAGTCAGATTTTCTTTAACGAAGACACGATTTTCTGACTCGAATCCAATATCCTTAAGGCATAGAGTCTTGTACGCCAGATATTTGTCCATGAATTTTGCTTTCTCTGTAGGCGAACGAATTTGACCAGAATAAGCGGTTCCCGTGGTATTGCACCACTACGTGAGGCTTTCTTTGCGTTATGCTCCGCTGTTCTGCGACTACGGTTGATTCCGGTCTTGTTTAGACGAAATGAGGTGACGTTTTCCTTAGAGAATCGGAAATTGATAACAGAAGTAATTTTGCCAACGATTTCTATGCACGATTCATCTACCACAGTCGGAATGCCAGAAATGACAAGCTCATTGTTCCTCTGCATTCGAGCTATGGTATCCTCAAGCCTTGACATGTGGTTTGATTGTGACGCTTTTTCCATCGAGTCGCATATTGCTGGTTTTGAGGTTAGACGTCAATTTTTCGATGTCTTCTTTAAATTCGACCCGCATTTGATTTATTTCTTGTTTTAGTCCTTTTACAATCTCGTGGGAAAGTTTTTCATTTTCTTTTGTAATGTAAGCAGCAACGTCGTTGAATGAATTCAAATTCATGATGAGTAAAATTTTTATTTACCTTTGTTCGTCCCACGTGTAGAACAATGAGCTACCAGTGCAAAATTGATGTAAAAGCCAGCAATGAAAAATAGCACCAACGATTTCCCGTTACGACAGTAAATTATTGATTAGACCCGTACGAAGTACGTAGGTCTGATGCGTTTACTACCACGTTTGTTTCATTGCGAATTCGAACCCGGGAGTAAGGGGGAAACTTTTTTTGTTGCCTCCAGATGACAAATCAGCGAAAAAAACAATGTCCGTCTGTCTGTCTGTCTGTCTGTCGGTCTGTCTGTCTGTCGGTCTGTCTGTCCGTCAACACGATAACTTGAGTAAATCTTGACCGATTTTCAAAAACTTTTTTTTTTCCTGAAAGGTAGTCGAAAAATATTCTATGGTATTGAATCTGGGCACTGTCGGCCAAAGGGCCGCCGAGCTAGGGCCGTTTAAGTGGTTTTTGGTCTTTTGCACATAACTCGAGTAAATCTTTTCTGATTTCCATAATTATTTTTTGTTTGAAAGATCTGAGCATGGCCGACAATTTATGGAAGAAACTTTATTTAATTTGAGTCCTTGGACTTAGCTAGGGCACTAAAAACGAGTATCTGCTAGGGCTCTATGTGTTTTTTGCACATAACTCGAGTAAATCTTTAACGATTTTCAAAATTTTTTTTTTGTTTGAAAGATCTGGGCATGACCGACAATTTGTGTAAGAAATATTTTTCGATTTGAGTCTTTGGACTTAGCTAGGGCACTAAAAAAGATTATTTGTTAGGGCCCTACGTGTTTTTTGTACATAACTCGAGTAAATCTCTTCCGATTTTCAAACTCTTTTTTGTTTAAAAGATCTCGGCACGGCCGACAATTTATAGAAGAATTTTTGCCTGTGCTTAGGGCTCAGGGCCTCATGTCGGTCCTAAGGTCGGCCCTAACATAAAAAAATGTATTTTGCTATGTTGCAGAGCAAATTGAGGGAAACATTTTTGTCTATGGAAGTATGTATCTGAGGCCTCTACTTAAGGCCCTAGGTTGACCCTAGCCCAAAAAATAGTTTTTTGCTATGTTGTAGACAAAATTGAGGAGAACATTTTTCTCTATTTAGAGGTCAATTTTGGGCGTTCGGAGAATTTTGTTACACCGTTACTTCGGACGGGTTTTTCGAAATTGCCCTACAGGCAATTTCCAATACAGTCTAATGTGAACGCAATATTTACTTAAATACGTTCCAGTCTCTTCGTAACATCAACTCTGTTTGTCGCATCTATTCTGATACGTACGGGTCCCTTCTATGTTTGTCGTTGGATTTAGTGCATTTTATTTTTTTTTTTTGTGCGCTGAGTAGAATTCTATTATAACGTTGACAGCAAATTTATTACCTATTAGTTCAGAGAGAAAAGAAAAATACGTGCGTACCATACGGCTCACTGAACTGAACTGAGTAACAAGGATTTTCATATTTTGTTGAAAGTCGAAGACTTGGAGAAATTCGAGTGATGTTGTTGTGTTTTATGAGCTATCTACTCAATGAAATAATTCCTAATCTATGCGAAAATCTAAAAATAATCCTATAAATCTAAACCATTTTTATCCTGAAAGTAATAAAAAACCAACTTAAATAATCAAAACATAAAAGAGTTGATGAAGAAGTAATATCCTATATAGTTGAGCCTATTGTTAATGTAATTTTAAGATGAACTTGTTAATGGGCGCAGTAGCCTGTTAGTTTATCGAATAAATACAAATACAAATACCTTCGGCTACCTTCGGAACACTTCATGTCACCTTCGGCTACCTTCGGCTACCTTCGAAACACTTCGTGTCACGAATTCTTCCCACTGATTCATATAACTTTCCTGAAGAAACCAACTGTCTAGGTATTCTTATACAGAATTTAGCAAAAAATCCAAGATGACGTCACTTTGACAGTTGGCAGTCATTTTTTAAAGATACCAAAAAATTCTCCAAATGAAACTCTATAACTTTCTAGAAGAAACCATCTCTCTAAGTAGTGTCATTCCGGAGCTAAAATTCGAAAACCGTAGAAGCATAAACGAAAATCCAAGATGGCGCCGCTATAACAGATGACAGCCATTTTCTTATGATCCCAAAAAATTCTCCTGATGAAACTCTATAACTTTGTAGAAGAAACCGTCTCTCTAAGTAGCGTCATTCCGGAGCTAAAATTCGAAAACCGTAGAAGCATAAACGAAAATCCAAGATGGCGCCGCTATAACAGATGGCAGCCATTTTCTTATGATCCCAAAAAATTCTCCTGATGAAACTCTATAACTTTGTAGAAGAAACCGTCTCTCTATGTAGCGTCATTCCGGAGCTAAAATTCGAAAACCGTAGAAGCATAAACGAAAATCCAAGATGGCGCCGCTATGGCAGCTGGCAGCCATTTTCCAATGATACCAAAAAATTCTCCTGATGAAACTCTATAACTTTCTAGAAGAAACCAACTCTCTAAGTGTTATCATTCCGGAGCTAAAAATCGAAAACCCAAAGAAGCATAATTTATACCTAACAAAAATCCAAGATGGCGTCACTTTGGCAGATTTTCGAAAATCCAAAAAAATTCTCCTGATCAAACTCTATAACTTTCCCGAAGAAACCAACTCTCTAAGTATTGTCATTCCGAAGCTAAAATTCGAAAACCAAAAAAATCCTAATTTATTGTTTGGGAAAATTCAAGATGGCGCCAGTTTGACCGCTGGCAGCCATTTTCTTAAGATCCCAAAAAATTCTCCTGACCAAACTCTATAACTTTACCAAAGAAACCTACTCTCTAGCTATCGTCACTTCGGAGCTAAAATTCGAAAACTCCGAGCATTACCTAAATTGACCACTTTTCCACATGCCACATGCCAGAATTTTCCCGGAAAAGCGGCATATGAAATTTTTCATTTGAGGCCGAGACTGACGTTGCCTGAAAATTTTAAGGAAATCGCTCGATCGGTTCTCGAGAAAAAAAAAGTAGATAGATACATAGATACATAGATCGTTGACACACCACACAGGAATAAAATTGTTATTACTTGCAAAGCAGATTTGACCATTTTTCCATAGGAATTGGTCATCTTTGATTGGCGATATCTCAGCCAATTTTCAACAGATTTTGATGAGTGAGGGCTTGTTTGAAAGCTGCTGCGACGTAGAAAATAATTTGAAGGGGGAGGGGGCAAGGGGAAAAAACTCAAAAGTTCGCCTATACATCGTGTCTTGTCCCAAAGGTTTTTGTATGGAGGTTTTTGGGTTTGTGGACGTTTTTTTTTGGGTGTGGGGACCGCGTCACGCTCTCCGCTACCGCTCCGAGCATGATTGGGTCATATTTCCTCAAGACCCTGAAACACGTGTTCGCCTAAATTTAATTTTCTACAACTATGCCTTTGACAGTAAATCTCCATATTGCATAGTTAAGGAATACGCAATGATAAATACTAAAAGTATTTATGTAATTTTTCTTGATCGTGATATTCAACTAGATGAGGGCTTTTCTCTGCTTGTCGATAGTTAAGGAAATATAGACGAAAAGGTGTTTTCCTATATGGCCAAGAATCTCAATTTCGTCCATTCCATTGGTCCCAGTGCCCAGACCCCTGACCCGATTCCCACAAAAATTTTTTCCCAGTTTTGTGACATCAAATGCTTTCATTTGACACCAAAATGAGGAATTTCCGTGCTATACTTGCTGTGATATTTGCGAAAAAGTTTCATAGACCCTCGAAAATTTCATGTCCGGCCTCCACTTCTTCGACCATATCTCCGGAACTACTTGGCCGATTTTGCTCATCTTCGAACTTGAATCATGGGAGGCATGTACCTTTCAGGTAAAAAAAATTTATTGTAGTAAACGTATAGACCTTTGTACTTCGTACGAGTCCAAAAAAAAAAAAAGTAAAGAAGTAAAATGAATGGAATTGCTAAAATTTGAAAAAAAGTTTCATTGATTTTTTGAAAGCATATTGGCTTGGATTATGCTGGTCCAGACTGTGGATGATGTTGTTATGGTGATGTTGGATGCGGAAAATAGGGGCAAATGCAATGTTGTTCCTGGATGGCGTTGGAAGGTAGAATGACGGTGGGTTCCTTGTGAGTCGCTGTGGATGGAATGATATTAGCGACTTAACCGGCGGATCAACGTTGCCTTTCATTATGTTGTATAGGAGTATTTCGTCCATCTGAAGTCTTCGAGTCTCGAGTGAGTGCATATTTAGCTGTCTCAGTCGTGTCTTATAATCTGGCTCAACCCAATTGAATCTGTAGTACAGAAGACGAGGGTTGGCGCACTTCATTTATTCCATTTATTCCCAAAATTTTTTTGTTGTTTTTGCGAAATATCTGAACCAAACACATCACAAGTTAGACAAATAAGTTCAAAAAAAGATTTGCACAAACTATAAAGCATTTAAACCATCTTGAGATTAAATTTTATTTTTTTTTTGAATTTTATTTATTCCATTTATTCCAATAATTAATCTAATTATTCCCATTTATTCCATAAACCGCAGAAGTGCGTCACTCCTCGACAGAAGACGAGTGAATTTCTTCTACACTCTTTCAACCGGTGGCAGGACATTTCTCCGCCGCAAATAACGCCCGGGGCGTTAATAACACCCGGGCCGTTATTAACGCCCGGGGTGTTATTAACGCCCGCACTCCGGGCGCTAATAACGCCCGTGTGTTATTAACGTCCGCACTCCGGGCGTTAATAATGCCCGGGGTGTTATTAACGCCCACACTCCGGGCGCTAATAACACCCGGGGTGTTATTAACGCCCCCACTCCGGGCGCTAATAACGCCCGGGGTGTTAACGCCCGCACTCCGGGCGATAATAACGCCCGGGGGGTTATTAACGCCCGCACTACGGGCTAGAAGAAGTTGACTAAGGGGAAAATTTTCTTTATACAGGACGTCAATAGAAGGAGTTGACTAGAGGAAAATCTTCCTTATACAGAATGTCACTAGAAGGAGTTTAGTAAGAGGAACATTTTCCTTATACAGAATGTCACTAGAAAGAGTTGACCAAGGGGAAAATTCTCCTTATACAGAATGTAACTAGAAGGAGTTGACTACAGGAAAATCTTCCTTATACAGAATGTCACTAGAAGGAGTTGAGTCAGAGGAACATTTTCCTTATACAGAATATCACTAGAAGGAGTTGACTAGAGGAAAATCTTCCTTATACAGTATGTCACTAGAAGAAATTTAGTGAGAGAAACATTTTCCTTATACAGAATGTCACTAGAAAGAGTTGACTAAGGGGAAAGAACAGAACGTCACCGGAAGGGATTGATTAGGAGAATCATACAGAATTCCACTAGATGGAAGAATTTCTTTCTCTGCTCTTTTATTTTAAAAAAGTTGTCAATAAGAAATAAAAAATTAGGGATGAATAAAAACAATACAAGACGAGATGTGTACATTGAAATGTCCTAAGCTTCTGAATTTAAATAACTTCCAATTCATTCTTGAAGCTCAATAGTGACCGTCTACCGAATTATATAGCTGGGAGTTATTAACACCCGGCGTGCGGGCGTTAAAAACGCCCCGGGCGTTATTAACACCCCGGGCGTTATTAGCGCCCGGAGTGCGGGCGTTATTAGCGCCCGGAGTGCGGGCGTTATTAGCGCCCGGAGTGCGGGCGTTATTAGCGCCCGGAGTGTGGGCGTTATTAGCGCCCGGAGTGTGGGCGTTAATAACACCCCGGGCGTTATTAGCGCCCGGAGTGCGGGCGTTAATAACACCCCGGGCGTTATTAGCGCCCGGAGTGCGGGCGTTAATAACACCCCGGGCGTTATTAGCACCCGGAGTTCGGGTGTTATTAACGCCCCGGGCGTTATTAGCGCCCGGAGTGTGGGCGTTAATAACGCCCCGGGCGTTATTTGAGGCGGAGAAATGTCACGTCACCGTTTCAACCTGATCGATGTATTTTATATACTGGGTGTTCCAGATGGAGCAACAATATTCCAATCTGTTGCGTACATATGCGTTGTAGAGCTTGATGATGCTCGAACGGTTTTTGAAGGATTTCGTTGATCGGAAAGTAAAGCCAATGATGAAATTTGATACGATTTTCTTGTTATTTTTTGTATATGATTTTGAATTTTACCTTCTGATCAATTTTTGATCCTAGATCCTTACTTACTGGCACAGACGCGATATCTTCCCCATCGATTTTATAATTAAATTCGTTTTTTTTGGTTTTAGTAGAAAGGGAGTGACATTTTTCCACATTGAGGTCCAGCAAACGATTTTTGCATTATTCGGTTAGGAGATCGAGATCTGCCTGAAGTTGGCATTTCGATTATCTTTTTTGCTTGACAGTTTGTGATCGTCGGTGAACAGTAAACTCCGTGATGATTTAAAGATCGATGGCAAGCTATTTATGAATATAAGGAATAGAAGGGGACCAAGAACCGAGCCTTGTCGTATACCGGATTGTAATATGACTCTTAGTAGTTATCCCTCCTTGGCTCGACGGGAAGGAACAATCTTATTACCAAATAATATAATTGAAAATATAATGTACAAAAAAATTAATGAAAATAGAAAATAAGTTGTTCACGCCTCACAATTTATCACTTTATCAATGAATATGAGTAATAACGAATAAAAATAATAAAGCAACGGAAAATGGTTATTTATGTTTATGTAAGTCAACAGAAATTTCAAACTATAGGCCAATTTCGATTTTGCCAGTCTTAAACAAGGTCTTTGAAAAGTTGATATTTTGCAGAGTACTCACCTTTTTACAGTCGCAGCACTTTTTCTATGCTCGACAATACGGCTTCCGGTCTAAGTGTGGTACCCACACTGCTTTGTTCGAGCTGATTGATCATCTGAGTGATGAGATTGATAAGGGAAAGGTTGTAACAGGCAATTGTTTACTTTTGGTTTGACGACACCTTATAGGTTCCACACTTTTACACAATAAATACATAAAATAAATAAAACATTAAACACTGACCTCTAACGTTTTCGAGATCCACGATCTCATCGACGGGAGATTTACATCAAACTGATGGTCCGAAATCCTTTTTTCGTTCTCGTACAAACACATGTACATGTCAATAACTCATTCATGTAATCACAATAGATTACATTCGTCACTACAACTTTCAAGTTCAAGTGCATAATTCCAAAAGACGACTGTAACGCGACGGCATTTTCTAGGTTCTTATTTTTCACGTCACAAATATGATCTTTCCATCGTTTGTAAACTGCGCGGCGGCTCTGTCCCACATATACTTTATCACACGTTTCACATTTTATACGGTAAATACCACTCTTATGCGATTTTTCGACTTTATCTTTGTTATTGCACAGCCGGTCTTTGATTTTATTACCACTCGCGAATACCGGTTCAATATCCACTGATCTTAACACTCCGGTCAACTGGTTTGTGATTGGTGGGTAAAAAGTTAACTTCATCCTCACTTTTTTTGTCAGCAATGGGCTCGAGGGTCGTTAAATCTTTCACGTGCATCTTTCGCTTGTGCTTATTGATAAGCTTTTGAATCAATGTCTTGCCGAAACCGTTCACTCTCGCAATCTCAAAGATTAAATCTTCTTCTTCTTTCAAATCTTGTGGATTCATTGGAATATTTAACATCCGGTGGATCATTGAATTTAACGCAGCCATTTTTTGTTGGAAGGTGTGGTACGAGTCCGATGTAATGAGCCTCATCGTGTTCGTCTTTTTCCGATACACTTTAAACTCCAATTTCTTTCCGACTCTCATTACTAATATGTCAAGAAAAGGCTGTTTTCCATCTACTTCAATTTCATGTGTGAATTTTACCGTGCTGTAGATCGAATTCAAATTCATCAGTGTCGCGTCCAGATCTTTCTTTTTGAAAAAACTTAGACAAGTACCTTTGGCTCCAAAATTTTCCACATCTTGTAATATTAAGTTGTGTGAAACTTTATCCAAAGCTTTAGAAAAATCAGTGAATATGGCGTCAACCTGTCCTCCTTTCGAGATAGATTCAATTATAAAATTAACATATTCTAACAAATTAGTTCGTGTCGATTTTCTCGGAATGGATCCATGCTGTGAGGGACTGATGTGCTTCCTAACATGTATATACAAGCGATCGAACATCAATCGTTCGAAAGTTTTGGAGATAGCACATAAAGCACTTATTGAACGATAGTTTTCGACAATCGTTCAGCCTTACTTAAAGATAGGTGTCACTTTCCACAGTGAAGAATATTTACCTACGGTTATGGACTTATTGTGGGTATTGGGTAGTTACATAGGGTAGCGCCTGATTGCATATGAGCGGAGTGTGGTAGTCCGTGTCATGTGCCAGGCGTGCAACTGTCTAACTATCAAGTGCTCTTTTTACGTCCACGTCCTCCACGTCGTAGTCCCCGGGACCTCAATTCTCTTCGGAGTTTTGTGTTAAACTTAAGAGTGCTACCTGATGACTTGCCTACGGGTCATCGGGGAAACGGAAGTAGGTTGGGCGTTTGGTTAACCTCCAAACACCGGAAAAATGGATACCGGTTATGAACTCAACAACACAGTCTCGGATCAACGTCAACGACTCAAGCAACGGAAAAAGGACAATGATTTAAAACTAGGAACATGGAATGTAAGATCTTTGTTGCGTCCAGGAGGATTGAGATCTCTCACAAGTGCGCTAAGAACGGCAAAAATTGACATCACGGCAGTGCAAGAAACGAGATGGCCTGGAAAGGACACCATGATCAGTGGAGACTATAAGTTCTACTACAGTGGACAAAGTAATGACAGTCCAAGAGAGTATGGAACAGGTTTCATGGTTTTCGGCACAGCTAGAAACGCGCTGGTTGGCTTCAATCCTGTTGACGAGCGATTGTGCTCTCTACGGATAAGAGGAAAAGTTTTCAACTACACTTTTATTAACGCCTACGCACCCACAGAGGAAAAAGACAACGAAGCGAAGGAGCTATTTTACGAGAAACTGGTGGAGATATATGATGGAGCGCCGAAACGTGACATTAAGATTCTGCTTGGAGATCTGAATGCCAAGATAGGTCGCGAAGTCTTCTATCGTCCCACAATTGGCAAATACAGCCTCCATGAAAACTCTACCGTCAACGGTACGCGGTAGTTCATTTCGCAGCATCAAGAAACATGGTTGTGAGCAGTACGTATTTCGAACATAAAAACATCCACAAAGCGACATGGGTATCACCTTATGGACAAACCAAAAACCAGATTGATCACATTTTGATAGATGGACGTCACTGTTCAAATGTATTGGATGTCAGGAGCTGTAGAGGACCAAATGTTGATTCTGACCACTACTTGGTTGAAGTGGTTGTTAGGTCTCGCATATCGGTCCAACACAACCGACAACAGGCATTGAAAAAGTGGGACGTTGAAAAACTGCAGAACGAAGACATCAAACACAAATACGTGGATAGTTTGAAGAGAAAAATTATCGAAGAAATGGTCAGCGAGCAACACAGTATAGACGGAATCAAATCAGGTGGAATGTAGAGAGCGCCGCGGCAGCGACTTTGGGAACGAGAACGGGAAATAAAAGACATAACTGGTTCAACGATGAATGCCAGCAAGCTCTGGAGAACAAAAATGCAGCTCGACTAAAAACTCTGAGTCGATACACTCGAGCAGGCCAGGCAGAGTAGAAGAGAAATTTCGCTCGAAAACTGTTCCGAAACAAAAAACGGCTGCAGGATAGGAACGTTTTGATCGAAATTGAAAAGTTTGGCAATAGGAAAGAAACTCGGAACTTTTATCGGAAAGTAAACGAATCCAAAAATAGTTACAGTCAACAACCTTTGCTGTGTATGGACAAGAATGGATTGGTCTTAGCAGATGACGAAAAGTGCATTGCGAGGTGGGCTGAGTACTTCAAAGAACTGCTTAATCCGAACACACCGCTAAACTGAAACGAAGAAAACAACGAATTGCCATTTCATACTGCGCAACCATATATAGAAGAACCAACGATGCAAGAAGTTGAAGCTGAATTTTCGAAGCTCAGAAATTTCAAAGCCCCGAGGACAGACAATCTACCCGGCGAACTTTTCAAGAACGGCGGCAACGCGCTATATACGGAGATGCACGAGCTCATCACGCGTATATGAAACTACTAAATACCGCCGCCCCTAAGGGCTACGCGGACATTAAGCATTATTGTACGCTGTGTCGGAGACTTGCGACTTTAATACTAAAATGTATGCAAGGGTGTGCAAAGTTAGATGTAGATGAATAAGAAATGGATTTAGTAGTATTTTAGTAGTTACCATAAGCTTACGCAAATCTGGTTTTCCCCCGTACTACCATTTTCCCGTAAAACCGTTTTGCCGAACTACCGTTTGCTATATACTATCATTACGTCTGTACTACCGTTTTCCCCGTGCTACCGTTTCACCCGTACTACCGTTTTCACCATACAACACTTTTCCCCGTATTACAATTTTCTCCGTACTACCGGCCCCTGTACAAACGTTATCACCGTGCTACTATTTACCCTTACAACCGTTTCTCCCGTCCTACAATTTCCTCCTCACTACTGTTTTCCGCGTACTACCATTTCACCGTTCTACCATTTCCCCCGTACTATCATTTCTCCCGTACTACCATTTCCCCGTACAAACGTTATCACCGTACTACTATTTCCCCGTACAACCGTTTCTCCCGTCCTCCTCACTACTGTTTTCCCCGTACTACCATTTCCCCGCACAACCGTTTCCACCGCACTACTGTTTCCCGTACAACCGTTTCCCCCGTACTACTGTTTCCCGTACAACCGTTTCCACCGTACTACAATTTTCTTCTCACTGCTGTTTTCCCCGTACTACCATTTCCCCATACAACCGATTACCCCCGTACTGCTTTTTCCCCCGAGCTGCCCATCATTTTCACCAATACTGGTGACTTCTACTCACAAAACTAAGACTTTGCCAAGGACACCAATGGTCTGTCTCTCATACCTTCCCAAATACTTTTAAAACCATAAAAATTGACCCAAATTCTACTCATCAATATCAACAACTTTCCCGAAGAAACCAACTGTCTAGCTATTCTATTTCAGAAGATAGCAAAAAATCGAAGATGGCGTTTGACAGCTGGCAGCCATTTTCCTAGGATTCATAAAGATTCTACTCATCAATATCAACAACTTTCCCGAAGAAACCAAACGTGTAACTATTCTAATTCAGAAGATAGCAAAAAATCCAAGATGGCGTCACTTTGATAGATGGCAGCCATTTTCTTAGGATTCATAAAGGTTCTACTCATCAATGTGGTCATCATATTTTAATTTTAATTTTAGAATCATAATATCATTGATTTAGTCAGAAAACCCTATAAAAGCAATGTAATATGAAGTAAAAAATCAGTCTTGAATAAAGCGTTCAACGACCAACTAGTCAAATGAGCCTTTCATTTATGAGACTAATAGAAAAACAGTTCAACTAAACTGTGACCCAACTAGCTCTATTCCCATAAAAATCATTTCTTTTCTGAAAAGTAAAAGGACTTCGGCGAAGAAACAACATTTGGCGCCCCCGCGTGGACTTCGTTGGGAAAACAAATTGGGTTCGAATACGGAAGTGGAATTTGGAACGTGTATTGGTGTGACGATTCATAAGCTTTAATTTGTATCGACCCTCCAGCTTAAGCTTCACGAATAAACATGGACAAGTTGGTCAAACCAAGGGCACCCATTCGAAGGTTAATAACTATGGTCATTAACGGTTTGGAGAACGATTTAAGGGAAAAGGATATCATCAATCTAAGAACCAAAAGCACGAACTTGGAGGCGTATGAAGATCAAATCGCAGCGTTGGATCAAGACATACTCGAAAGTTTAATGCAAGACGAAACTGTTACGGAAAATCGAAGTAATAACCATCGATGAGTACGTCGAAAAATTAGTCAGAGCAAAAATACAAATTGACGTGGTTTTGGAGCAGATTTCAAAAGTGGATGATGATTTTCAGTCGGTTCAGCCAGTAAGCAATAAGAAACGATACAAACTTCCGAAAATCGAGTTGAAAAAGTTCTCTGGAAAAGTGAGAGATTGGTTGAGCTGGTGGGCATTGTTCGAGAAGATCGATGGCGATGAAACATTGAGTGATGCCGACAAATTTCAATATCTTCTGCAATCCGTAGAATAGTTTAGCCGCATTTGAAGCAGAAACAACTTTTGCTAACAAACGTATGTAAAGCAATGGTTTTTGCTTTGGTGAGCTCTAATGGATTCATGTTGCAAAAATATAATTTCTATGTTATTCTTCGAATGATTATCTGAAAACATGAAATTAAAAGGGAAAACTGAAAAGTAGAGCTGTTTACATTTTTCTTTCAGAAATGTACTGACATGACATTGTTCTTCGGCAGTCAATAATAATAGTTTGGACTCATAGCGACATATAGCTTCATGATAAGTGCGGCACATTTAAATACGCAAATGATTAGTTCGTAGTACCAGGTTTTATTTGACTTGTATTGTATGAATTTGAGAAATAAAGTATGAAGTAATTAATGGATAATTTTTTATTCATCGGAATAACGTACCACTATCACCTTTTCCACTATTGAATGTTGAAATTTATTTAAAAATTAATATAATATAAATGTAAGTAGCGCAATTAATTCTCAATCTAAGTAGCCATGCAATGGATTGTCTGCATTTATTATGCTGTTATGAATCATTTTAAATTAAATTCAAGGGGGAGAAGTACCATTTTTTTCTCAAAATTTTTCAAGTGCTTTTAATTTCGGTTAATTTTTAAATTATTTTTGTTAATATGAACAAAATTTGTGTTATTTGTGGCGGTAGTGATTCGGCAGGATTAAGTGACTGCAAAGAAGACGCGTTTCGACGAATAAAAGAGTTTTCGTACTCATGGCATAAGCTCAATCGGTTAGTTACTTTCTAATGAAAGGGCAATAAAAACTTTAAGCTTTGCCAATTTAATCAGGGCTCTCATTGCAAAGTTCCTGTTTTATCACGTTATATCGTGGCATAATATTTACTTTTTCTTTAGTTACAACGATCTGTATGAAAAGCTTGCATCGGTCGAATGGACTCCTCAACAGTTTTACCGGCATGGTAAATGTTACAGTAAGCTAACGCATTCAGGAAACTTGAGCAAATTGAAGACTGTTCAGGAAAACGCCTTAAAGAATTCTAATGCAGAAAAGGAGTTTGATGCGTCGTTGTGTTTTGTCTGCCAACGTGCGGGCAGTAAAGTATCAACAGTTTCAACGGCTAAAGTTGCACAAGATATTTGGAATTTGAAGGAAAAGACAACTTCTGACCTTGCGGTGGCTGTCTTGGCAACATTTAATGACGTCAGCGATGTCCTAAAAAATCAGTTAAAGTACCATTCTTCCTGTCTGATAGCGGAAAAAAGGAAATTTCTTGTGAAGTCGCCAGTGAAAGTTGAAGACAAATATGCACGCATCAACACCGACTTTTTAACTATTGTTAAGCGCCAACTGACGCGACGTCGGAGGAGGGACAAAATGATAAAGCCTGCGTAGCCCCTAAGGGCGGGGGTTCGACTAGTTATAACATAAAAAAATATTTGCTTAACAGCCAATAAAATATATGAATCCGTAAATGAAAACACAGCAAACAATAACTTTACAAAATAACAACAAACTTACTTTGACGCCATATTTCATGGTTAACATTGATTCCCTTTACGACGTCGTGTTAAGTAAATCAGAAAAGATTTGTTAGGAAGTGATTATAAATGCTCTAATATTATTAAACCAGAAACAACCGCTGGTTAATATGTAGCGCTCAAAATCAAAACCACTTCTGTGATGGCAACCTTCTTTCTGTCAAATGAACAAATTTTAGTAGTTCATTGATGCAAAGAGGGACGAAAGTTGTTCATTTGTAATATTTTCGTTCTCTTGGCTTCCTTCTTTTACTTTCGCCCCGTGGGATGCATTTTTCTACTTTCGTCCCTGATTTGAGGGGCGAAAGAACAAACTTTCGCAGCCTCTGTGATAAAAAAATTTGTATATACAAATTGAACTTAGAAGAAAAGTTAAAAGGTGCAAAAAAGTACTTAGTAAAATTGTACCGAAAATATAACGTGTTTGTGAATTATTAATATCTTAGATTCGAATGATCAACTTCGAATCTAAGTTAACACGTTCGCGTACAATAAATTTTTCATACTTCAGGGCCAAAATCGAAGGAAATTTTATAAATTTCTCTCGATTTTAGACCTCTGCATGAAAAATTTTTTGTGTGTCTGTTTTGGACGACTCATTTTAGGTACTTTCGCATGTAGACCTCGCTCTGCTCGGTCTACAACACGCGAAATTGCCCAAAATTAGTCGTCAAAAACACACACACAAATAACTATTACAGTGTAAGAGAAAATTTTGAATATTTTTCAGTGTAGAAATTTAGAAATGTCATGTCAAAGTTTCATTCACAAAAATATTTGATCACCTTTTTTTACGTGTGTGTACACGTGTTTGCTGCTGGTACTGAAAATTCAGTTTCTAGTTAATTTTTATTTTTGAACAGCATGAAGCTGTGAATGTAAGTACGATTTATTTTTCATGAGAAATCCTCTCTCCAATTCATATCCGCCCAGAAATAAAACAAAAAATTTTCTTTCAATCGAGTGATTTATTACGAACCACGACGAACATAACCCTACAATTTATGAAAATCTTCGAAACAGGTCACACATAGCGGAGGTTTGTCGGAACAACCCTTGCAGCGATACGATGTTTGACGGCGTATTTTGTTTTGGTTACATGCTCGACAGCACAAAAAATATGATTTTCTCTTCCAGTTGGCTGGTGGTGAAATTTTCTCCAAACTATGCTCCAACGAATTACAACGAACTGGTATTGGCAACGTTTTCGAAATTGGACGACCGGATGTGGATTTAGTGGTTGATACGAGCTGTTTTCCTTCTCGAATTTCTGGCGGTAGGTCGCTCAAGGATGTAATAAGCGATTCTCGAAAATAAAGAAACGATACCTTCGGATGAAATTTTCTGTACATATAAAATGCGTTCCAAACACTTAAATCCAGAAGGTGAAAAAGCACTTTCTTGTACCATCGTATTGTTTTTCTTGGAGAAGAATAATACGAGGTCATTTGGTCGGCTCGATCCACTCCGGACATATGATCATTGTATGAAGCCACATCTACCGGCTTCATTTTTTTTTCTCCACGTCGATTCTTTACTTCAGTTAGTTGCGGGTGATGAGCAGTGCTAATCGTAAAAACGTCACGTTTATCCTTCCATTTGGTGACATAGACTCCGTCGTTTCGCTTCCACGTATATTCCCCTCGCTTCAATAACGCTGACACAACATCTTTTGGATTGTTTTTGCGGTTTGAACGCAACGTTCCCGTTGTGTGAGTATCTCGGTCCAAGAGTAATGATGACAATGCAACGCCGTTATAAAAATTATCCATGAATAGATGATGGCCAAGATCTAAATACGGATTCATCAGTCGTAAAGTTAGAAAATTTATATTTTGCTCATAGTTTCGTTTCTGTTGATTGACCAGCTGGTGCACTCATACATAGAAACATAGAAAAATTTTTGCTTCTGTTGTATATTCTTCAACTGGTTTATTGCCGTTGTGTATGAAAAGAACACTACTACATGAACCTTTTGGTAACTGCACATGCACATGCGGCAAATAATTATCATTTTTTATTAATTTTGAACTAAATTGAAACCAAATCAGTTCAATATTATTAAAAACATATCAAAAAACACTCTTATTGTTTTAAGTAAAAAAAAAAAAAAAACGGCAAAAGAATTCGAAATCTCATCTAATTTGCAAAAAAGTACCAAGCCACAATAATTCCACTGAGCCATTATTTGATTACAAAACCCGTTCTGTCTTTTGACCATATTCAATTCATTCACTCATTCACTCAAGTGTCCATGCGTATTTAGAAAAATGATTTAATTGCAACTCTAAAAGAACACATACATGCAAATTACACACATTTCGCATTATGATTTCGTTATTGAAGGGATTCTGTTTCATATTTATTTAACTAAATTCATAATAGTAGGGGTGCTTTCGTCAGAAAATTGGTTCCGCTAGGAGTAGTAAATGTAACTTGTTTGGTAACGTAATTCGTTTTTGGTGAAAAACTGTGGAACTAATTTCTTTTCTGGAAAATTGAAAATCAATTTTCCGGCCTTGAAAGCGATTTATATGAAAAAATTAAAAATGAGTATTTTTCAGATTTTCTTTCTATGAAGAGATTGATCTAATGTCGACATTTCGTGGAAGAAATTTATTTTATAAAACAAAATGGAGGGAAACTGGTCAACGTTGGGATGTCGGGCAGGTAACAAATACAAATCGATTTTGATAACCGGGTTGTAAATGCAGGCAGAGATCGCTACCATTTTATCGAAAAATTACACTGAGTGTGAAGTTGTAAGCGTTTAAAGTTTTTCTTTAAACGTCAACAACGGGAGACAAGAGCAGCTAAATGTCACACTTGTCAGATGCGTATACAATATAAACAACATAGAATATGTGAATTCCCTAGATATTCTTCAGAAACAAGCGGAAAAAATGTGTTTTTATAGGAATTTGCATCACGAAAAGTGAAAAAATGAGCAATTTCGAACAGACTAATCAATTAAAATGCAAGTAAGTAGTTTCAGTTGTTGTGTGCGTTGATTTTGATTCTTTTTATGAGAACTTTTGTTTTCTTGACCAGGAAAGTATCGGTAAATTTCTCAATATTCTATTGTTGAGATTATTGCGCGTACTGAAAATGACATTCAAGTCATTGAATGCCCTTATCCTTTGTTTGATCCAAAAATGCCTTTAAAAAGACTCCAGCGGCAAGTGTGTATAAAAGTGGCCGTACATTTTGTGCACATGGACTTTTTGTTATTGAATTACAAAGAGTGGTTTTCGATTATGAAAGTAAGTGAATGATGTGTAACTTAAAATTTAAATTCGAGTGTGTCATGCACAACCGAAAGCATAAATATATTTTTGCCTAAAAAACGATATTTTTGAATAAAGAAAAGATCGGATCGGT
Organism: Pseudolycoriella hygida; assembly: GCA_029228625.1. Classification (NCBI taxonomy): domain Eukaryota; kingdom Metazoa; phylum Arthropoda; class Insecta; order Diptera; family Sciaridae; genus Pseudolycoriella; species Pseudolycoriella hygida. The sequence continues at coordinate 90,430,798 of CM055404.1, forward strand.
GACTCCTAAATTTGCTATTTTAGTCGTGGTTCCAAGGGTTCATTTCGCACATACACACGCAAAAAATGTAATTTTAGACTCCTCTCCCCTACATAAAGAAATACGGAGTCGACTGATTTCCCGTAGGTCACGGTTCAACTTTATAAATCTTTTTATAGAGCGATTTTCCATTTTTGGTTTTTCATTGGGGAATATATTCCTACTGTGGGCATTCCAATGAAATGATAGGCCAGCTTACATCTGTGCTATGCATGCGGCCGTAAGCTGTCCATCAGTCCTTTTTTCATTTTCGGGCACAGGGCGGGCCCCCAAAATGACCGACCGGGCCCCATTGGAAAGTCCCCCATCTAATCAGGCCTGCAGATACGTTAATGTCTCCAAACGTCTTACCCACTACCCCTTCCTGAATACGATACGCTTTTACATAACCCACCTTCCCTCCCCTTCGTTCGAACGTAACATTTCCAACAGACAAAATGTTCAAATCAGAATTGTCTTTCCAATAAATTTTTTTGGTGAAGTATCGAGACTGTTTTACAAACAAATAAATTGGTCTCTATATAAGCGTTGACTCAAATTTTTTCCCGTCAGACTGATGGTGTTAGAGCTACCGGTCATACTCTGGTCTTGAAATTAAATAAGGTGAAGCAAACAGTGAGGACTCAGCACCAACGCCTTGTGAGGACTTGAATGTAAACTTCATCTAAGACAATCACGTAAATTATTTTGCTGTCACGAGTCCGAGAAACTTAGTAGAATTCCTACAAAAGAATTGCACGTAGTCTTCAATCCATCAAAAAACTTAATTTTTACAATAACAACCATATATTTGAAGCTGATACATAAAATCAAGTTAAAAGCTAGGGAAATAAAATTTTACATCGTCATTAAAACAAATTAAAGTTAAAATTATTTTGTACATTTTTGTTGCATCATTTGACCAGGATTTTAAATTTTTCAAATCCTTCATCGTTTTAGATTTATCTTAAACCTGAATTTATATTTTTACAAAATAGTTATCATTAAGGCATTTTTTTATTTACAATTTGTTATCATTGAAATAAGATTTATTTTGTGAATAGTTTTAATTATTGGATAAATAAGGGATAAAATTGTTAAAAATTTAATAATTAACTTAAGGACGTTACGGTTTCTGCTGTTGTAATAAGTCGGAATATTTTCCAACTCGTTTTTTTTTCTGGTGAAATTTGAACGCACTTTCTTCAATAACATTATAACCTTTCGGAAGTTTAATGTTTTTTCCACTCAAGAGGCAATTTACATTTTCGCAAAAACGTAATATTCCCCAAGTGGAGAGATATTCTTTAAACTTTAACGTTACTTCAGTGTGGTGTTCAGGGCACCCCATTTCCTTTTTTCTACATCCTCATCAAGGTACTTCAATATGTTTTTTTTTACCCATTTTTCTTTGCAAATTTGAAGAAACTTATTTAAAACTAATTTTAAAAGTGCAGTCAATACAATAAACATGATTTTATTGTATTGACTGCACTTTTAAAATTAGTTTTAAATAAATCGGATGGATGATTGATGATGTTCTGGTCTTTATTTCCGGTTTCAAGATTGACTCTACAATCTGGACATTCGATAATTTTTAATAATTTTCCACATATTGCATACGATGCATCGTCAAAGTTGTTAACTGTAGCAAATTCTTTTTGAGCAAATTTCATGCCAACAGAGATTGGGTCGTAGTCATACTCAAAGCCGTCGTTTTTGAAACCATTCGAATTCAAAATGTAATCATGTAGTACCACACCACAATATTCTGTTCATTGACAACAACATTTTAATATGAAAGCAGAAAATAACTTGGCAACCCTAAAATATCGCAACACATGTACCATTCGATCAAAAGTGAACGCATTCAATATGACAGTGACACAACACAAACAACGTCATCGAAACTTCGAGACTAGACGTCATGACGGTTTGGTTGGTATAAATACTGGTCGTATAGCAGCGTACAAGTCAATTGAGGTCCATGCCCCATGGTGTTAACTTCGCGAGCAACTGGCTTTTAACATCATTCCCTGATTCTTTAGTTTAATATAGGGACGTGACTCATACGGTTAGGCATTATCAACAAGATTTATCATCAGCAATTTGGCAACACATACATATCGTTTACGCAACAGAGACTCATCATAACGACATACACCTTCTGTATTAACTCCGTTGCGGACGTATCACCCAGTGGTGCCATTCTAGGCGCATTTTCAAGAACATTAAAGAAGAGATTACATATTTTTATAAATTGTCCACGAATAAAGCTGTTATCGTAAAATAGAACTCCAGTCTTTTATAACTGGCGCCCAACTAGTGGTTCGGAAGAAACGTAGTTAGCCGAGTAACCACCGAATAAAATTGATAAGAGAAGGGGTTTTTGTACGCCAGCAGTTTAGTTCCAGGGATCTATATTGATATTTAGTATCACTTTAGTTGTGCTAAAAAGTTGACATGGCAACAAATACACGCAGCAAGGCAACGGGAAAAGCAGCCCTAATACTTAGGACTCCAGAGCGCAATCAATCATCAGAGAACGATCTGCCCCGGAACATTTTGCGAACACCGACGTCATCTACAAATTCAACCGAGTCGATCCATTCCTCGGAAAACACAAGTGCTACGCAACCACCGCCATTAACTGTTGCGGTAGAAATAGCCCAAAATCATAACACAAACGGTCAGTCTCGTAATATGTTACGAACACCACCACCAACGATTTCAACCGAGTCGACTCAGTCCTCAGATGTTACAATTTTCAAACCAACAATCACGCACCCAGCAATATCTATTCAATCCATGTCAACTCAGTCGCATTCAGAGTTGACCACAGCTAGTGCAAACATAACAACGGCTATAACACATGATCAATTTCTATCGTTACTACAAACAATTAGCATGGGACCGAAGAAGACATTCCATGACTGCACCCATAAATTTAATGGAATAAGGGGACCACATATCATCGAAGAATTTATTGGAGCAATTGAGCTTTTTAAACTCACTCAAAATATTTCCGACGAAGACGCACTAAGACACACTTTTACAGAAAAAGCAGCTACGTGGTGGGATGGAATTCACCATGATGTTCCTAATTGGAAAAAGGCGATCGAGTTAATTCGAGAACATTACGCACCTCCGAAACCGGATTATTTGCTGTTCCAAGAGATTTTTCGCAGAAAGCAGACAACAAATGAATCATGCGATGAGTTCGTTTGTGAAGTGAGGAATTTATTTTCACATATGAAACAACGTCCGGCTACAGAAGTGCAAGTTAATATGGTGTTAGCATTAATGAACACGGACATTCGCCAGAAAGTTACCCAGTTCGATATTCATACCTTGGACGAATTGCTAATATATGCCAGAGAAGCAGAAAGAAATCTTCGTGAAAAACGTCGTAACCGGCAATCACAAGTTACCGAGAAAAGATGTGACTACTGCAACTTCAGAGGCCACACGATAGACGAGTGCAGGAAATTGACACGGAAGGAGGCAACCAGAAGTGATGTTTTAGCAGCGAAAAACGGAGACCCCCAAGGCATTCAATGTATTGAATGTAAGACTCCAGGTTATGTGCGAAGCAACTGTCCGAAATGCAAAGACAATAGTGTGACGGTGCAAAGAGAATACAAAGAATTTTACTCCTTGCATTTAAAACTTAATCGTGATATACCAACAATTCCAACATGTATCGGTGGATCATTTGGAACAGCGCACATTGACACCGGGGCTCGTATCAGTTTGGCAGGAACTCGACTATTCCAATGCTTAATTCAAAATAAAGCGAACAAATTTAAGAAAATAGTGGTCGATATAACAGTAGCCACGGGCGAGACTACAACACAAAGTGTAATCGCAGTTCGCACTAAAATCATCATTGCAGAAAGAAGTTTTGATATCGATATGATTCATCTGCCAGAAGCTATAGACAATCGCACGCTATTGGGCTACGACTTTTTAGAAAATAGTGGAATGGGCTTAGATCCGGGACAACGAGCATGGTGGTTTAGGGACACACCATCCAATTGGCATGACTTGGTATTAGTCCCCAGCAAAGCACCCAACCAAGTAACAAATGTGGTAACTCACAAGAAAACAGTTTCACCTATATTGCCATTATTTAAGAAGAACGATGACTATCAATTTAAGAAACCAGCACCTCCACAAGATATTCCAGTGGCATCGGTCTTTCAAGTTTTCACCGAATCAAATAGCCCAGATTCACGTCTCGTGCGAGAAATTCTGCAGTGGAAAGAGAACCCAAAAATGCTGTCACCAATACCGACAACCCCAGAAGCAGCAACAGCACCGAAACGGAAGAAAAAATCCTATGTAGGTGTCGAAGCACTAATAAACCAACAGGAAAAAGTGCAGCAAGCCATTTCAATACCAGAAGGAGTACCTGCAGCTCTGCTCACTGAAATACAAGATTTATTCGAGGATGTCATGATTACAACGGACATCGCAACGTTGGATTGTGAAATAAATGAAAACGAACTATTGACGTTAGATGAGCGTGAAAAGTTAAACCAACTCCTGGATAAACATGCCACTATATTTGAAGAATTTGGCCCACCGACACAGCATACCGTACACTATATCAATACAACAGACGAACAGCCAATCGCCAGTCCAGCATATCGAATGACGCTTCAGAAGCGAGAAATTCTACGAGAAGAGATAAATAAAATGTTGGAAGGAGATATTATTGAAGAAACAAAATCTCCGTGGGCATCTCCAGTGGTTTTAATCAAGAAACCAGGGGGAGGAATAATATAAAACTGGGTTTATCACACCATTGGGAACGTTCATGTTTAAAAGAATGCCATTCGGTCTTCGGAACGCACCGGCTACATTTCAACGCCTAATTGATAAAATAAAAAGTGAATTAAGCGATATTTGTTTATTAGCTTATTTGGATGACTTAATTATACGCTCTTACACATATGAACAGCATTTAATTGATTTAGATAAGGTTTTCAACAAATTAAAGCAATTTAACCTGAGAGTAAACAAAGGAAAATGTAAATTTTGCTGCAGCCGCATAAAATATCTGGGCCATATTATCACACCGGAGGGATTGAAAACAGATCCACAGAAAGTAACTGCAATTAGTGAACGATCACTCCCCAAAACAGCGAAACAAGTAATGTCCTTTGTCCAAACGTGTTCTTGGTATCGCCGGTTTATAGAAAATTTCTCTGCTATTTCTCAACCTTTAACCAAATTATTACGAAAGGACGCAATATGGGCCTGGGAAATCGAACAACAACAGGCATTCGATGATCTAAAAAAAAGGCTAACCTCAGCTCCAATCTTACAGCAGATGATAAGGAACCTTTTTATTTACGCACAGATGCCAGCAATTATGCGCTGGGAGCAGTTTTACTCCAGGGGGAGGGAGAAAAAGAACACCCCATAGAATACGCGAGTCGACTGTTAATACCAGCAGAAAGAAGTTACACGACAACAGAACGTGAAGCTCTGGCGATAGTGTGGGCATTGGATAAATTTAGAGGTTATATAGAATGTGCGGAAATTCGTGTACAGACTGACCATCAACCTTTGAAATGGTTAATGACTTTAAAAGCACCGGCAGGTCGCTTAGCTCGTTGGGCTTTGAGAATACAAGAATTTAACCTCACAGTAAATTATATACCGGGTAAATCTAATATAATAGCGGACACATTATCCAGACCACCATTAGAAACGGAGCATGAACTATGCTCAGTGGAAATCGAGGTACCTAGACAAGGGGCCCAAGAGGTTCGAGAGGAGCAACGGAAAGATGAAAATTTAAAATCCATCATAAACAGCTTGGAACAGAATGATGACTTTCAACAACGGAATTTAAATCGGGGCTACATCATGAACAATGGAGTCTTATACAGATACACGGATGACAATGAAGAGGCACAATTAGTAATACCAAAACAAGAGCAAAAGAAAATACTGCAAATTTATCACGATAATGAGATGGCAGGGCACTATGGAGTAGAAAAACCATGGCCAGGATAACTACACGATATTATTGGAAAGGTCTTCGCAAAGATGTAATGGAATACGTAAAACAATGTATCGAGTGTCAACGATATAAACCATCAAATAAAAAACCCATAGGTCTAATGCAAAGTATGCCGCATCAACAACGATTTGAGATAATAGCAGTGGATTTGTTTGGCCCACTACCCGCAACCAACGAAGGATTTAGACATGTTTTCATAATTGAAGACGTCGCAAGTAAATGGCTAGAAATTTTTCCACTAAAGGAGGCAACAGCAATACAATGCTCAGAGGCATTAATAAATGAAATAATCCTACGCTATGGTACGCCACGAAAAATTATAAGCGATAATGGACCACAGTTTGTATCGGCAATAATGCAACAAGTAACACTGTCACTAGGAATACAACAGGTATTAATACCGGTGTATCATCCTGAAACAAACCCAGTTGAAAGGCGCAACAGAGATTTAAAAACACAATTAGCTATATATGTGCAGAATGATCACACATCCTGGGCACGGAGATTACCAGCGATTCGATCTGCTATGAATACAGCACGAAGTACGAGTAATGGATTCACAGCGGCTTACTTAACATTTGGACGAGAATTGCGAACTCCGGACGATGTTAACAGGGATATCCGAGCCATAACAGTATCGTCGAATTTTGTACCAGAAATTGAACCAAGGTTAGTGGAACTAGGAAATACGTTACATCAAGCCAGAGATAACCTGGAGAAGCGACAAGATTATAATCAAAAATACCAAGACGGTCGACGGGAACCCTGTCCGAAACTACAGCCTGGTCAACGAATATGGGTCACGTCACATATATTAAGCAAAGCTAAAAGTCAGACGACTGCCAAATTTCAACCAAACGTGACGGACCATACGTCATCAAAGAAAAACATGGCGCGGCAAGTTTTGTAATTCGCACGATCACAGACCCAGAAGTTATAGTGGGCACCTATCACGCTTCAGCATTAACACCCGTTCATGACGCAATAGAGGGTAACGCACAGCCAATCAACCCAATCCGAAAAAGAGGCCGGCCGAAGAAAAACACAGTTGGTCAATCAAATTCAACAAATCAACCAACATCACCTGGTCAACTTACATCACCTGGTCGACTTACATCACCTGGTCAACCTATATCACCTGGTCAACCAACATTACCTGGTCAACCAACACCATCGGGTCAACCAAAATCATCTGGTCAACCGACATTATCTGGTCAACCACTTCATCCGTCGATACCTCCTGGTCAACAAACGACACCCATTCACAACCCACCAAGACTGGTTCGCTCGTCGAGACGTCTTCGCAACCAGAGGGGGAGATTGTAGTACCACACCACAATATTCTGTTCATTGACAACAACATTTTAATATGAAAGCAGAAAATAACTTGGCAACCCTAAAATATCGCAACACATGTACCATTCGATCAAAAGTGAACGCATTCAATATGACAGTGACACAACACAAACAACGTCATCGAAACTTCGAGACTAGACGCCATGACGGCTTGGTTGGTATAAATACTGGTCGTATAGCAGCGTACAAGTCAATTGAGGTCCATGCCCCGTGGTGTTAACTTCGCGAGCAACTGGCTTTTAACATCATTCCCTGATTCTTTAGTTTAATATAGGGACGTGACTCATACGGTTAGGCATTAACAACAAGACTTATCATCAGCAATTTGGCGAATGACAAAGAACTGTCAAAACAATTAGTACTACGCGTGCTTCGGTCTACATATTTTTAAATATATGACGAAAACAAGCAAATTGTTTTGTTTAAAAAGTGAATGTTGTTCAAGTCAAGATGGTGTTGTTCAAGTCAAGTTCAAGTCAAGATGGCGGCAGATATGGACGTGTTTGTTTTGCTCTGAGTAAGTTTCGTTTATTTTTTGCCCTCTTCGCGTTTTAATCACAGTTTCTCGTAAGTAAGTTAAGTTAAATTAGTGTGTGTTTTTGTAACTTTTTTAGATATCAATTAAAATCTGCATTTTCTTTTCAAGCAACGTAGTGCTCACATAACCTCAAAGTTACAGCGTTTTTCGGGTGTTTGTTTTGTTTTCTTCATGCAAAACAATCGGCGGTTTGTGTTTGTGATTTTGGTATAGAATTTCAAGTAGGTGTTTGTCTACGGTTACGGTTAACTTCTTCGCTATTCATATAGCAATTCTTTTTTGGCAAAAATAAATGAGCTTGCGCTTAGCATCTCAGGCACGTGTGTGATGTCCCCATTGAGGCTTGAACTTCCAGTGCGGTTCGGCTTACCAGGCCGTCCCACTGTATTCATTATTGGTAAAAACGGTCATAGGCAGCCTCGGACGAGTGTTGGTCACGGGGTACGACCAATGCGGGACTCGAACGGTACCCCATCGTTGACGGTCAGGCAATGTAAAAAGGTTGATGGTTTGTTTATTGGAAGTCTAAACGTTAATGGGGGTTTTAGGGGTCGCAAGGGTGAGTTGGTGGACTTGGCCATGGATTATGGTGTAGATATATTAGCGTTGAGCGACATTAGGACGAAAGGGCAGCGCGAAGAACTGGTGGGCGGTTATAAAGTGTTTTCGTCTGGTGTTCAGTCTGGTAGGGCGAACTGGGGAGTTGGAATGGCTATCAAAAGGGAAGTAGAAAAGTTTGTTTTGGACGTGCGGTATGTAAGTGAAAGGATCATGTGGGTCTCCATTAAGCTGACAGGAGGTATTTATCGGCTGGTTAGTGTTTATAGCCCGTGCGAGGGTAGCAGTGCTGGCGATCTTGACACCTTTTACGAGCAGTTAGGGGATGTTGTCAGCAGAAAAGGTACTGAGTGTGTGATTCTGTTGGGGGATTTCAACGCGAGAATAGGAAACAATAAGACCAGTGGCGGCTATGAAAGGGTAGTGGGCAAATTCGGGGAGGATGTTTTAAACTCAAACGGAAAGCGGTTGTTGGATTTCTGCGATTTCAATGGACTGGCAGTAACCAACTCTTTCTTTAGGCATAGGTGGATCCATCGGTACACTTACGTTAATAATAGGTTGGGGCACAAGTCAATAATTGATTACATGGTTATAGAGCAGGACAGGAGGCAGGAAGTCAGGAACACACGTGTTTTCAGGGGTTTCACATTTGGCTCAGACCACTACCTTTTGGGTACCCATCGCTCTGTTAGTAAACTCTGTCAGGCTAAAAGGAAAAAAGTGGTGGTTCGGAAATTTCGTGTGGGAAAATTCAGGGACGAGGAAGTTAAGTCTCGCTTTATGTCAAAATTCAGCGAAGCTTTCGAAAGGCTTCCTCCGGGCTGCGTAGACATGGAGGTTGAGTGGGCAAACTTTAAGGAATTTGTCTTGGGCGTAGCTGAGGAATGTCTAGGTAGTGTCTCTAGTGGGGGTAGAAACAAAAAGACAGGCTGGTGGAACGCAGATATCAAAAAGGCGGTATTAGAGAAAAGGAAACTGTATTTGATTTGGTTACAGGGTAAGACGGACGAAAAGCATGAGGCTTACAGGGCTTGCAGGCAGACGGTTAAGACTCTAGTCAAGGAAGCGAAGGATCGGTCGTGGAAAAAGTTTGGGGAGGAATTGGAAGAGGCTGGTCAAGAAGGGGTAAAAAATTTTGGTCGGCAATCAAGGATATTAAGCGTGGTGGTGAAAAGGAGGGCTGCGGTAGCATTTTGGGTAAAGATGGCGAATTAGTTACAGGTAAGGGTGAGGTCCTGAAAACCTGGCAGGATTACTTTCAGGATCTATTCGCCTCTGTCAATCCCGTAACAAGCCGTGACAGGGAAGAGGGCCGTAGCTTGGAGGGTGAGGAGGAAATTACATTAGAGGAAGTGTCACGGAAGGTCAGCAGGCTGAAGGCAGGAAAATCCGCAGGTATAGACGAAATTAGGACAGAATTTATTAAGAATAGCGGGCCGGGTGGGGGTCAATGGCTTTGTAGGATTTTCAATTTAGCATTGAAGTCCT
>CM055404.1:90441295-90458177 GCA_029228625.1 Pseudolycoriella hygida
GCTACCAAAGAGGATATGGGATGCTCAAGTCCCGGGTGTGCGTCCCAGGGGTAGGCCAAGGAGAAGGTTTATAGACTCAATTAAATCCGATTTAGAAGTGAGGGGACTTTCTCTAGGCGAACAAACCATCTCCTTGGCACAGGATAGGGGGGTATGGAGAAGGGTGGTCCATGGTCAGTAGTAAAGACCTCACACCGAAAGGTACAAACGGTCTATAAAGTGTGATGATGATGATGATGATGTGAATGTTGTTATTAAGCTAAGCGTCGCACGACTGGATCATATAAAGATCAAACGAAAATCGCCATAAACATAAAACTGTGGCTGTTTAAAGATCCACATTCTTAACGTAACCTCACTTATGGTTGTAGACGCCAATCACAACTGCATTGTCATTCAAAGAAGCAGTCCACGAGCAACAATCAAAGAAATATTTGGAACATATTTCTGATCAATCGATTCTCAACGCACTGGCTGCTTGATCGGATGGTAACAGCCACTAGGCCCGGTCTGATAACGCTCATCGCTCAAATTCTAAATTCGAGGTTGAACCACAAAATGTTACCACTTTGGTCGCTGTACCTGTTCACGAGAACTCGAGAACCTCACAGCGAATACGTTTTTGAATATAAAAGCAAAGTACGCAAAATTATTGGTCTAACCTTCGATGTCAATAACGCACGATCATCATTGGACTCATGTTGGCAATGCTTGTGAGGAGACTCAATATTTACCCTGTTTTGTGATATACGGTATGGTATGGAGTACCGAAAAAATGTGCTGAATTTGTAAACAAGAACGTTAATAAACCATACGATTAATAATAAAAAGCAATTTGGCAACACATACATATCGTTTACGCAACAGAGACTCATCATAACGACATACACCTTCTGTATTAACTCCGTTGCGGGCGTATCACCCAGTGGTGCCATTCTAGACGCATTTTCAAGAACATTAAAGAAGAGATTACATATTTTTATAAATTATCCACGAATAAAGCTGTTATCGTAAAATAGAACTCCAGTCTTTTATAATCATTTTTTTTCTCTTTCACCTTTATTGTTATGACATTCTTTTTCATCACTTAAAAAGAACTTATGCATGTCCGTCAGAAGTGGCTTCGACAAATCCGGCTCACAATTTGATTTAATAGAATGAGATGATGCGAAGCTACTAATGAAAGCAGTTGTGTAAGCTGATTTGAAATGCATAGTAACAAGTGACGAAGAATTTTGACATGCACGCAAGCAACCGAAAAAGTTCTCCAAAGCGTCTTGATTCATCTTCCTAGGTATACAAATTTACATATAATTTTCTTATTTTCTTATTTGATTTTTTGATTATCAATAACTTTAGACGCCTTCCATTTGGGTTATCACTCTTCGCTAGAACGTTAGTCAAGAGACTCATGGAAAACTGTTTGATTATTAAACGAGATGTTTAAGATCGAGAAGCAAGATTGCTATTGCTAGTGACATGGCCAAATGCGTTGAATTTATAAGAATACGCAATTTAAAATTAAAGTTATTGATACACAAAAATGTAAAACACAAATAACATGTAAGACAGAACAAAATGCAATGAAAAACACAACAGTTACACGGCTGAGGGACTTTTCTCGTATTACGTTGCTTTTTTCTCCTTTCCTCCCCTCCCCTCGAGCGTGACGTAAAATTTGCAACAAAAAAATTACATAGATGACGAAACAAAGATGTACATTTCTTGATCATCTTTCGTTTTCGAAACTACTTATGTATGGCTTTCGCCTGTCACACGATTATCTTAAATAAATTGTTATCGTTAAAGTTACTCAAATATGCATGCTTTTTCATTTAACCTCTTTTTGATGAGTTTAAAAACGACTTAGTCAATTAAGAGTTAAAATATTTCTATTTTTTTTTTCTATTTACCATTTTATATTTGCGAATGAGACAACGACTTTTCTTACGACAAATAAGATAAGAAACAAGAACACGTTACAAGCAGGACGAATCACAAATATACTGAATTCAACCTTGAAATACCTCAAAGAAATTTCGGGCACATTCAATTCGAAACATTTCTTACAAACTTCGATGTATCCTTTAATGGTCGACTCGAAGTGCTGAAGAACGCAAGTATTTCTGGTCGGTTTGCCGGTTATCGGATCCAAGAAGTTCATTTTCGGTAACATTTTTAACGCATACGTCCAAAAAGAAAAGTGAATCGAATTTTCTTTGACAGCTGCTTTAAGTTGATTCTTTCCAGAAGAACAGGATCCATTACAACTGTCAAAGAGATCATTAAAGAAAAGTAGCGTCTCAGCTGTGTCAGAAAAACGTTTCGGAAGTGCTCGGCTTTCGGAATGTTTCAGCATCATGTTTCCAACTGATTGACTGAAGATCTGAGCGGCGACATCGACCTTCATTTTCGATTTATTTGGATCCAAGTGCTCAGGGGTAATTTTAGGAAGCAACTTGGTGTTAGACTTCAAACGACACGCCTCTCTTATGTGTTCCTATGATGCCATACGTCGAACTTTGTGAATACTTTGATCTACGTTCCAGCGTTTCTTTATATGGTGAGTGAGCTTTTTCGTCATCAAATTATTTCTTATTCCCTTGATGAGATGAGGAGGGTCATAGCAGTGGATGATATTACAACCACAAATTCTGTATGATAGAAGGCGTCCATCGGCTGCTGATTGTTTTTTCACGGGATTCACCAATTGGTGTATGGCTTGAACGTTAGTGCTTGCTTGATCGCATGTAGAAAGCATTACAACCAATCCTAAGGGACGTAAGTAATAAAATGTTATTATTCAAAAAAAAAATATATTCAAAGGTAAAGAGGCATTGATTTATAAGCGAAAGCGTTATTACGACCATGATTTTCAATTTCTTTGAACAATCATTCGTCGTCAAAATGAAGTCAGCATGCGCGTGTGCAAATAATGCAATAAACGGGGGGTCATCCATAAAGGACGTCCGCTTTTTCAACGTTGCTGTAAATATTAAATCAACGATACCTCGAAGCAGAAACATTTTCTGAGTGTTAAATGTATGGCCGACTTCCATTAAGGGGTTATGGAAGGGAGCCATACCTTTGCAACTTAAAAAATGTTTCTACTTCGAGATATCGCTTATTTGATGTTTGCATCAACACTGAAAAAGGCGGACGTTTTTTATGGACGACCCCCTGAACATGTAGCAAAAATCGTAAAAACAAAAAAGGACAGCGAAAGAATGAAGAAAAGAGAAAATGGGAAATATACAGGAAATGGGAAAAGATTTTAAAGTTATGGATGGACTCTTTACTCTAAAAATCTAGAAGTATTGCTCGCTCCGCTCGCGATACTTATATGCTTCTAAAAGGCATTGTTCATATAAACATCCAAAAATCGACCTCGCTTAATTGGCGAATTTTTTATGCAATTTCGGTTCTTCGATTACACGAAATTCAAAAAATTTTAAACTGATGCTCAACTCCAGCGGGAATCGTCGTTTTGCGAGAAAGTCATGAAATTTAACGGTTACCGGGAAAAAGCGGGAAGTCAGATTCCGATACCGCGAAGACAATATTATTTAGGTGGCCTAACGTGTATGAGGTTCTTCCTCTAGTCTCGCTAGGGGCTCTGCTTATAATACCTTTCCGTCCCACGACAAAAGTAGTTTTCAAGAAAATATCAAACAAAATCAATTTATGTCTATCAGAATTAAGTGTTGTCGCTTTGAAAAAATTACCTGTGTTGAAAACAGCTTCCGTAATCAACGTTATCAATTCTGCCAATTCGAACGCCTTCAGGCCGTGGGTGAAGAAAAACCCGATTGGCTGTTTGAAGGGAATCTTTATGCCGCAAACCATAAATGTGAGCGCATGTGTTGCAAAAGCAGGTGTGCGTACATATGACAGGTCCACAAATCCGTCTATTTCATCTCTGGTCGAGGAATAGTCTAAGTGACCTTTCAGACTTATTTCGTCCCATGACATCGTGCATAATTTTTCGCTCTCCGACATCTTGTCCACTTTCGATTTTATATGAGCAAATAATTTTGGGTTAATACCGGTTTCGAAAGCAAGTTGAGCACTATATCGCCCGAGCGTTCTTTTGCTCGGCAAAATGAATGTTTTCTGCATGAAACGATAATTTTTGGGTCCATGCTTGTACAAGATAAGCGATAGACTTTTAGCTTCCGTTGTGTACCGTCGGGCATGACGTTTTATGCGTGCATTTTTTACGCACATTTTTTACATTTTTTTGGTTGGCCTTCAATTTTTTTGTCAATTCTGATAATTTTTTCTTTAACTGAAAATTGCCATCAATGAAAGCTTTCGAATATTTTCATCAGATGAATTATTTTTACCTGCTTATTTTCCTCTATCAACTTAGCTTCTTTTGATTTGAAACTATCTGACATTTGTTTATTTTGTTTTCGGAACAATTCTATCTCGGCAAATACATTGTCGCTCAATACATTGACCTCAGCCGGTTCGTGGAATTGGAAAGCAAGCCCCCCGTCACCTATATAACCTGAAGACTGTTAAAAACAAATGAAATGCCATGAGACGAACTAGCAATATTTTTAAATACTCACACTCATAGATTCTGCACATGCAACAGATTTTTTTACTTTCTTTTGAGCGGGGAGATATGCGCTCGAGTTCTAAAATTTAAACAGTTGAATATGGATAACTTTTGGTAATCATTTTACTTACGACTGCATAGTTATGTTCGGTTTGAAAATCTACCGTGTAGCCAGGCAGGAATTGAATTTTTCTTCAAACCTCTTTGGCCTCTGCAACTTATTTCGAAGTCGCTTTCATGGAAGTGGTACGCACAAACTTTAGCGTACCCTTTCATATCTTTTTCGGTTAAATGAAAAGTTTTTGTATTTTGAATCCATTGATTCCGAATATCATTGTTCGCAGGAAAAGCGTGAAAATTTTTTGCACCTTTCGCTGCACATCCTGGTACACAACACTTCACCATCTAAAATAAAATGTGTAAGTTAAGCAGATGATAATAACTGGAACAATAAAAAGGCATAACTTTTATTTTTTTCTCAGATTAACTGAGTCACTGACGAAGTTTTATTTTTACGTTTATCTCATAACCTCAAAATTTCAAATTTAAACATTTTATAAATGCATCAATGACATGCGGCTCACATCTACCACGTTGACCGTTAGTTACCCAAACTTTTGCACCGTCGCATCGTTTTACAATTTAGAGGTAAACTCCCATGCGCATACCCCGTGTTTTTGCCCTACCACAAATAACAAGATTTGTTTGTAAATGTTTGTTTCTGTTCACAAATGTTCGATAGAAATTGTAAATAAAACTCATTTTTTCTTGAAAAAATAGCTATTTATTTTAGTCCTTTTCATATACATCGCTCTAGACAAACTAAGTAATACCCATCAAGTCATAGATCATTGAAGATTGAATTTCATCCACACATTGGCAGCCTTGATGTCTTTACCCAAGCGCTACTCTTATCATTCGCTGTAACATTCTTCAGCCTTCCGTCTCAGAGACTCGTCAACTCACTCACTGAACTGCAGGCTAACTTGTATACAAGCTTTGGAACCAATTCCGTTGGTAAGAATTCAGAGCCATGGAAGGAATCACTGTAAAATCGTTCTGCTGCATATTTAAATTTTCAAAGGCATTGCAACTGTCTTGCGGTCACTTTTGATAAATTTGAAAAAATGGATGCTTTCACCTCGAAATCGTGAAATATATTGTGTCATTACAAGATAGCGTTCACTGAACAAAAATTACCATAGAAGCGTGTGAGTATTTCTGATTTAACCTACAGTTTTTAAGAAATCAAAAATATTCTCATTTACATAACCAAATGCAAAAAGACCAAAATATTACGCGCGACAGTAAATGTCAAATTGACGTGTGTGATATGTGTGTAACTATTCTAATTCAGAAAATCGCAAAAATCCAAGATGGCGCCACTTTCACAGGTGGCAGCCATTTTCTTAGGATTCATAAAGATGCTACTCATCAACATCAACAACTTTCCCGAAGAAACCGAACGCGTAACTATTCTAATTCAGAAAATAGCAAAAATCCAAGATGGCGTCACTTTCACAGGTAGCAGCCATTTTCTTAGGATTCATAAAGATTCTACTCATCAACATCAACAACTTTCCCGAAGGAACCAAGCGCGTAACTATTCTAATTCAGAAAATAGCAAAAAATCCAAGACGGCGTCTTTTTGACAGGTGGCAGCCATTTCCTAGGATTCATAAAGATTCTACTCATCAACATCAACAACTTTCCCGAAGAAACCAAACGTGTAACTATTCTAATTCAGAAAATAGCAAAAAATCCAAGATGGCGTCACTTTGACAGCTGGCAGCCATTTTCCTAGGATTCATAAAGATTCTACTCATCAACATCAACAACTTTCCCGAAGAAACCAACTGCCTAAAAACACAAAAAAAAATTTTTAAATTATATCAAGAAAAAATTTCAATTGAAATCTAGGTAGCATAATGGTTTTTTTGCTATAAAAGGAAATGCAAAACCGTATTTTAATTCAGTCTCTTTGGACTCGTCAAGCAGGTCGGACGTATGTTGGTTCACATGGGAACCTTCTTTTGCATTGCCTTTTTTTGAATTATAAGGCAATGCAAAACGACTTTTTGCTTCAGTTCTTTAGAACTCTTCAAGCAGGTCGGACCTATGTTGGTAGTGAATTCAGTGAAAGCACGTCTGATAATAGCGCTGCTGGATAAAATTAAATTTATAGTGGAAAAGTGATTAATTTATACTAGAAACGTAATTAATAGTGAAGTATTTAGAAAGGAGATTGATTACACCACACTGTAGAGGGTGTAATTATGTTATTTGCCAAAAATCAGGCAAAACAAATTACATAACATAAGGACGTAATCAAAAAATCTACAGGCGGCCATATGCAGAGCGTCATACCGCCCAACACAAAAGGTTAGTACACACAACCATCATAATAAAATGTACTAATACACACACGCCAAATGGCTCCTCGGGTTTACGAAATGTAAGCTTAAATTGCCTTTTGGCTCATCGGGTTTACATACAGTAAACTCTCTTAACTCTAAAACGCCTACGGGCTGAAAGGGTTCGTGCAAGAACACCTCAAAAAATGTTATGACAAAGCCTCCAAACATATACTTTTCCCACGCCAGCAAGATACTCAATTTTCTAGTCCAGGGGACTTCAAAATTCATTAAAACGCGGGCAAAAACAACGTCATCGAATGCTATTCATAACTGTTCGTGCAAAGTTGCTACAAGCTACTAAATCAAATTACAAATTACAAAAAACGTATTCAAACGATCCATTTCGTAAAAGCTCTGGTAGCATTCAGATCGTCAGATAAATCGGTGCCAAAAGTAGTGAAGAAAATATTCTTTAGTTGTTATCTGCTATCCATTAGCAACCTAAATATTAACAACCATCACGACACAGGATATCTTGGACATCATCTATATAAAATATTAAAAGTAAGTTTTCAAAAGTCGCCATTGCGTTTCTCAAAAACATTTTCAAATAGAATTGTATGTAGAAACGCATGTGTTAAGGCAGATCGCGTAAGTTCACTGCTCAAACCACGTCATAAGATGACTACAATAATCAAAGGCCTGAACTTACTGGAATTGAATTTATTATCAAATTCCAAACTCACACGATGGCAAATATACATATTTCTTTCTGTCTCTTCAAGGTCAAATATAACGGTCATAGGACAATACGAGTCACCTTCAAAACAAGTTACCAATCGCATCCCGCCTCAATACCAAAAGAAACACTTAGCTCTTAACTCCACAATATCCAAAGTTATTCAAATACAGACGTCAGGAATGCCATTTGGGGTGAATGATTCAACAATTGTGAACTCTACTCAATTCTCTGAAGAAGAACTACTAGAGGAAAACGCTAAGAAAGACAGCAACGCAATAGAAGTGGATGAAGTTGAAGACGTACTGCTGGTTGAAGTGACGGAGGAGGATATATCGGAGATTAGCAACGGGGCAGCCACCCTGGAAATCGATCGTAACCCGAATACTGGTGTGAACAAAAGACTCCGTGAGAATAGTGATACAAGTTCATCGAAATTAAGTGTTACACTTCAGAGCCCACCGCCCAAGAAAATAAAGAAAGTTACCATGATGGACCTGCTTGAACTAAACGATGTCCCGAAGCAACCGATCAAGTATTTGGTACGATTAGTCCCTGACATGGAGGACGTTCACTTGTTTTCCAAAGCGCTACTTGATATACTGCACAAAAGTGTTCTCAATGCGCATAAAGAAGCGAATGATCCCAATATAAAGTTTGACTTTTGCAAACCCGAAAGAGGAAGATATAAGATGGTATGTCCAAACGAAGAAACTAAGAACTTTGCCATCAACATTGTACCAAAATTAAAAAATCTCTGGAAGGATCCAAAGATAAAAGCTGTGGACTTCGGTGAAGGACCTAAGATGAGCAGAGCAACGGTGACGTTTGATAACCCTCCTCCCGAAATGTTGGACTTTTTTGAAGACGTAGACAAAAAGAACGACACGATTGATACCAATGAGTGGAGAGTGTATGGAAGAAAATCAGTGCGAGGTAACAAGACAAGCGTCTTCATTGGTGTGGATGAAAAATCGGTGAAGGATTTGAAAGCCATTGGGTACAAACCATATTTCGCCAGTGAAAGAATAAGAATCACTTTTGATTAATCAAACACCCACCATCACGTACGAAAGCGGCTGGAGCGGCTTTCCAAATTGTCTCTTAATTCAGAGTGAAAAATGTAACTTCAAATAAATCAATTTTTGTTCATATCCAAAGCTGTTAAATTTAAATAAACTTTCATTTGATTCTCATTTGATTTTGAGTAACAATCCTGTCTTTCAATTATCTACAGTTTCTCACCACTCCAGGAAAAAGAAGGGATACACAAGAACGTTAAGGAAGTACAACCAGACTATAGGTAAGAATTTCCTCATAAATACCATCTCCTCTCCTATAACATTTGTCATCGCCTACAAGGAACTTCTACCAAAATCAAAAGTAATCATCAAGATACAAACATCTCAAGTAATGCCTCACAAATTAAAGACCGGTTGTTCCGATGGATAAAGAGCTAGAATTTTTTCAAATTAATCTGCATAAGGCTTATGCACCAACGTCCGAACTCAACAATCTAGTAAAAAACAAAGACTCCTTTGTAGCGCTTGTCCAGGAACCGGTGTCGAAACTAGGGACACTGAAAGGGCTAAATAGAAAGAAGGGTAACATCATACATGCAGGAAGCATCTCGACAATTAGAGCAGCTATATACTGCTCTAAAAATCTGACGGTTCATCCACTTTATCACCTCTGTACGGAGGATTTAGCAGTAGCAATAATTACGATTAAAAAGGACGACCATAACAAAAGCATAGCAATAGTTAGTTACTTCCCATACGACCACAGAGTTTGAAAATATGGTCGAGTACTGTAAATCTAACAAACTTTCTTTAATATCCGGTACGGATGCCAACGCACATCACTACACCTGGGGTAGCACTAACATAAACCCCAGAGGTGACGACCTTTCAGATTATATTGTATAGACGGACCTCACAATCTTAAACACAGGAAACAAACCAACATTTCGTAACAAACTAAGGAAAGAAACACTTGATATCACGTTGTGCTCTCCAGATCTTTTTCTTTCGATTAGGGACTGGGAAGTAAGTGATCTAGTTATGACATCAGACCACGAATGCATAACATTTAAATTAAGCTTAGACGAGTTACCCCCATTATTATTTAGAAATCCAGCCTCAACTAACTGGCAATTCTTCAATCACATAGTAGTCACGTCCAACTTTGAAACAGGGAATAACGCGCCGATGAATGAGCAGGAACTAGATTCATTAGCAGGGAAGCTACAAAATTTGTTAGTCAAAGCTTACGAAAAGGCACCTCCTGTTCGTAAACATAAGGCAGGTAACAGTTCCTTACTATACGGCTGTAGATAAAAAACAAAGGAAAACAGTTCGACAGGAATTCAACAAATGTAAGAAATCAGGAGTTTGGGATAATTACTACAATTCCCTTAGATTATACAATAAGAATCTAAGAACTAGAGAGAGGTCAGGCTGGAAAGAACAATGCATCGCAATTAGCAGCGTTCATGACTCAGCGAAGCTATTTAAAATACTTTCGAAAGACCCGACTCAAACGGTAGGGTCATTAATTTTATCTAACGGTGAATACACTAAAAGCCTAGAAGAAACTTATAGACACCTCCTAAGCTATCATTTCCCCAACTGTGTAGAAATCGATGATCCGCATCTTAAAGCATCAATTCCAACAGAAGGAACGATAAACTCAGACCTGATAAATAGTATTATTACTAAAGATAGAATCATATGGGCGATAAATACATTTCTGCCGTACAAGTCACCTGGCTTGGATGAGATCTTTCCCGCAATGCTCCAAAAACTACCGGAAAATATTTACGACACTGTGTGTGCTCTCTTTAAAACTTCCTTACGGCTGAAATATATCCCAAAATGCTGGCGTGGGGTTAAAGTAGTTTTCATAATGAAACCAGGTAAAACAAACTACTCGCTAGCAGAAAACTTTAGACCAATAAGTCGTGAGATGGTCAGGGACTGATGTAGTTTAGGATGTCCTGCGGACGCAAGTTCTTAATCATGTTATAGTTGATCAAGAAACCTCCTAGGAACTGCCGTCTTTTTGTGATAAAAGCCGGACAGTTGCATAGGTAGTGCTCGGCCGTATCAGTGTTGTTGCCACACAAATCGCAGCCCGTGTTCGTGCGCTTTCCAATTGTCGTGAGATGCTTATTAAAACCGTAGTGGCCTGTTACTACACCCGTAAATACTTTAAGTCTAGTTCTACTTAGGTTAATTAAGTATTTGGAGTTTTTCTTACTGACTCGGATGCAATTCTTAGCTTGTCTACAACTGCGAATTTCGTCCCAGTGTTTTGTGAATGCTCCTTCTCGCATCTTATTTATTTTTTGTTTGAATATAGAATGTGGTGTACCCATCATAGGTTCTGGTCCCATAGGTTTGTTCAGAGCTGCTGATCGTGCCAGCTTGTCTGCCTTTTCATTTCCTGATACATTAGAGTGACTTGGTACCCATATTAGGTCTACTCTATTTTTTTCTGATAGTTTATTTAGGTATTCCAACGTCTCGAGAGCCAGAGCTGAGGTGAATTTAGAAGAAGAAAGTATCTTCAGAGCTTCCTGACTGTCTGAACAGATGAATATTATTTCATTAGATCTTTCCTGATTTACTTTTTGGTTTGCACATTCTAATATAGCTCTCAACTCCGCTAGGAAGATGGATGAATAATTTCCAAGTGGAATAGAAATTTCTGTTGTAGGATTAGCGCAGAATATCCCGGCCCCTGCTGATTTGTTTATGACTGAGCCGTCTGTGTACCAGACTATGCCATGTTCTGGAGGGAAAATTTCATTCAGCCAATCGTTCCTTGAGGGTATATATACATCGAAGTTCTTGTCAAATCTGTATGTGGGCGTTATTTTATCTGAGGGCATAATAAAGGTTGAGTCTTCCTCTATTTTTTTTATCCAAATCCTGTTGTGGTCTGTGTTCTTTAGCCTATTACCCTGCATTTTTGCCAATCTATCGAGTGTCGTAAAAGCCTCAGTTTCTATGAAAATATGCAAAGGAGGTAGGTTCAGTATTGCCTCTATGGCCGCCGTTGGCGTTGATTTCCACGCGCCAATTATGGCTTTGCATGCGGTTTTTCCTGCACGTACTTGAGCCTGCATATGTGGTTCCAAAGAAAGGACCCGTACATTAACATTGGTTTTATCACGGTGTTGTATATGCAATGCATCACTTTGGGTGAAAGGCCCCAAGTGTTGCTATAAGCTTTGCAGCATTGCCATAAAGCAACGTTCGCTTTCCTTAGTCTTTCGTCTAAATTGAGTAGCCAGTAAAGTCCACTATCTAGAATTATACCTAAATACTTAACCCATTGGACAAACTGTATTTCTACTCCTTTAATTTTCGGGATTTTAAGGCCTACTATCTTCTTTTTCCTGTTAAATAAGATCATTTTAGTCTTAGCCGGATTTATGGTTAGTTCATTACTGTCACACCATTTCGTTACCATATTAAGTGTTGACTGCAGAATGTCACACAGTACCCCTACGTATTTCCCTCTGATCAGACTAGCTAAATCGTCTGAAAATCCCTCTGTTTGAATGCCATTGTCGTTTAGCGTAGTAATGAGTTCGTTTATCACCAAGCACCACAGGAGTGGTGGGAGTACTCCTCCCTGTGGGCATCCTTTTGATACTGAAACGGCGATTGTAGATGTGCCAAAATATACAAAAACTATTCTATTTAACAGCATAGCCATTATCCATCCCGCGATCCCCTCGTCTATTTCAAATTTATAACAAGCCCTCTTTATAGCTGTGTATGTGACATGGTTGAATGCTCCTGATATATCTATGAAGCAAGCTAAAGCGTATTCTTTCGTAGATAGTGAAAGCTCTACGTTTTCAACAATGTTATGGAGGGCATTTAAGGTTGATTTTCCCGCCTGATACGCGTGTTGCTTTTTGTGAATTTTGTTTGTTTTTAAGGGGCCGTCCCTAATGTATTTATCAATGAGTTTTTCCAGAGTCTTCAACATAAAAGATGTGAGACTTATTGGTCTAAAGTTTTCTGCTAGCGAGTAGTTTGTTTTACCTGGTTTCATTATGAAAACTACTTTAACCCCACGCCAGCATTTTGGGATATATTTCAGCCGTAAGGAAGTTTTAAAGAGAGCACACACAGTGTCGTAAATATTTTCCGGTAGTTTTTGGAGCATTGCGGGAAAGATCTCATCCAAGCCAGGTGACTTGTACGGCAGAAATGTATTTATCGCCCATATGATTCTATCTTTAGTAATAATACTATTTATCAGGTCTGAGTTTATCGTTCCTTCTGTTGGAATTGATGCTTTAAGATGCGGATCATCGATTTCTACACAGTTGGGGAAATGATAGCTTAGGAGGTGTCTATAAGTTTCTTCTAGGCTTTTAGTGTATTCACCGTTAGATAAAATTAATGACCCTACCGTTTGAGTCGGGTCTTTCGAAAGTATTTTAAATAGCTTCGCTGAGTCATGAACGCTGCTAATTGCGATGCATTGTTCTTTCCAGCCTGACCTCTCTCTAGTTCTTAGATTCTTATTGTATAATCTAAGGGAATTGTAGTAATTATCCCAAACTCCTGATTTCTTACATTTGTTGAATTCCTGTCGAACTGTTTTCCTTTGTTTTTTATCTACAGCCGTATAGTAAGGAACTGTTACCTGCCTTATGTTTACGAACAGGAGGTGCCTTTTCGTAAGCTTTGACTAACAAATTTTGTAGCTTCCCTGCTAATGAATCTAGTTCCTGCTCATTCATCGGCGCGTTATTCCCTGTTTCAAAGTTGGACGTGACTACTATGTGATTGAAGAATTGCCAGTTAGTTGAGGCTGGATTTCTAAATAATAATGGGGGTAACTCGTCTAAGCTTAATTTAAATGTTATGCATTCGTGGTCTGATGTCATAACTAGATCACTTACTTCCCAGTCCCTAATCGAAAGAAAAAGATCTGGAGAGCACAACGTGATATCAAGTGTTTCTTTCCTTAGTTTGTTACGAAATGTTGGTTTGTTTCCTGTGTTTAAGATTGTGAGGTCCGTCTATACAATATAATCTGAAAGGTCGTCACCTCTGGGGTTTATGTTAGTGCTACCCCAGGTGTAGTGATGTGCGTTGGCATCCGTACCGGATATTAAAGAAAGTTTGTTAGATTTACAGTACTCGACCATATTTTCAAACTCTGTGGTCGGTGGGTTAGCTATGGAATCGTATGGGAAGTAACTAACTATTGCTATGCTTTTGTTATGGTCGTCCTTTTTAATCGTAATTATTGCTACTGCTAAATCCTCCGTACAGAGGTGATAAAGTGGATGTACCGTCAGATTTTTAGAGCAGTATATAGCTGCTCTAATTGTCGAGATGCTTCCTGCATGTATGATGTTACCCTTCTTTCTATTTAGCCCTTTCAGTGTCCCTAGTTTCGACACCGGTTCCTGGACAAGCGCTACAAAGGAGTCTTTGTTTTTTACTAGATTGTTGAGTTCGGACGTTGGTGCATAAGCCTTATGCAGATTAATTTGAAAAAATTCTAGCTCTTTATCCATCGGAACAACCGGTCTTTAATTTGTGAGGCATTACTTGAGATGTTTGTATCTTGATGATTACTTTTGATTTTGGTAGAAGTTCCTTGTAGGCGATGACAAATGTTATAGGAGAGGAGATGGTATTTATGAGGAAATTCTTACCTATAGTCTGGTTGTACTTCCTTAACGTTCTTGTGTATCCCTTCTTTTTCCTGGAGTGGTGAGAAACTGTAGATAATTGAAAGACAGGATTGTTACTCAAAATCAAATGAGAATCAAATGAAAGTTTATTTAAATTTAACAGCTTTGGATATGAACAAAAATTGATTTATTTGAAGTTACATTTTTCACTCTGAATTAAGAGACAATTTGGAAAGCCGCTCCAGCCGCTTTCGTACGTGATGGTGGGTGTTTGATTAATCAAAAGTGATTCTTATTCTTTCACTGGCGAAATATGGTTTGTACCCAATGGCTTTCAAATCCTTCACCGATTTTTCATCCACACCAATGAAGACGCTTGTCTTGTTACCTCGCACTGATTTTCTTCCATACACTCTCCACTCATTGGTATCAATCGTGTCGTTCTTTTTGTCTACGTCTTCAAAAAAGTCCAACATTTCGGGAGGAGGGTTATCAAACGTCACCGTTGCTCTGCTCATCTTAGGTCCTTCACCGAAGTCCACAGCTTTTATCTTTGGATCCTTCCAGAGATTTTTTAATTTTGGTACAATGTTGATGGCAAAGTTCTTAGTTTCTTCGTTTGGACATACCATCTTATATCTTCCTCTTTCGGGTTTGCAAAAGTCAAACTTTATATTGGGATCATTCGCTTCTTTATGCGCATTGAGAACACTTTTGTGCAGTATATCAAGTAGCGCTTTGGAAAACAAGTGAACGTCCTCCATGTCAGGGACTAATCGTACCAAATACTTGATCGGTTGCTTCGGGACATCGTTTAGTTCAAGCAGGTCCATCATGGTAACTTTCTTTATTTTCTTGGGCGGTGGGCTCTGAAGTGTAACACTTAATTTCGATGAACTTGTATCACTATTCTCACGGAGTCTTTTGTTCACACCAGTATTCGGGTTACGATCGATTTCCAGGGTGGCTGCCCCGTTGCTAATCTCCGATATATCCTCCTCCGTCACTTCAACCAGCAGTACGTCTTCAACTTCATCCACTTCTATTGCGTTGCTGTCTTTCTTAGCGTTTTCCTCTAGTAGTTCTTCTTCAGAGAATTGAGTAGAGTTCACAATTGTTGAATCATTCACCCCAAATGGCATTCCTGACGTCTGTATTTGAATAACTTTGGATATTGTGGAGTTAAGAGCTAAGTGTTTCTTTTGGTATTGAGGCGGGATGCGATTGGTAACTTGTTTTGAAGGTGACTCGTATTGTCCTATGACCGTTATATTTGACCTTGAAGAGACAGAAAGAAATATGTATATTTGCCATCGTGTGAGTTTGGAATTTGATAATAAATTCAATTCCAGTAAGTTCAGGCCTTTGATTATTGTAGTCATCTTATGACGTGGTTTGAGCAGTGAACTTACGCGATCTGCCTTAACACATGCGTTTCTACATACAATTCTATTTGAAAATGTTTTTGAGAAACGCAATGGCGACTTTTGAAAACTTACTTTTAATATTTTATATAGATGATGTCCAAGATATCCTGTGTCGTGATGGTTGTTAATATTTAGGTTGCTAATGGATAGCAGATAACAACTAAAGAATATTTTCTTCACTACTTTTGGCACCGATTTATCTGACGATCTGAATGCTACCAGAGCTTTTACGAAATGGATCGTTTGAATACGTTTTTTGTAATTTGTAATTTGATTTAGTAGCTTGTAGCAACTTTGCACGAACAGTTATGAATAGCATTCGATGACGTTGTTTTTGCCCGCGTTTTAATGAATTTTGAAGTCCCCTGGACTAGAAAATTGAGTATCTTGCTGGCGTGGGAAAAGTATATGTTTGGAGGCTTTGTCATAACATTTTTTGAGGTGTTCTTGCACGAACCCTTTCAGCCCGTAGGCGTTTTAGAGTTAAGAGAGTTTACTGTATGTAAACCCGATGAGCCAAAAGGCAATTTAAGCTTACATTTCGTAAACCCGAGGAGCCATTTGGCGTGTGTGTATTAGTACATTTTATTATGATGGTTGTGTGTACTAACCTTTTGTGTTGGGCGGTATGACGC
Source organism: Pseudolycoriella hygida (assembly GCA_029228625.1). Taxonomy (NCBI): domain Eukaryota; kingdom Metazoa; phylum Arthropoda; class Insecta; order Diptera; family Sciaridae; genus Pseudolycoriella; species Pseudolycoriella hygida. The sequence goes on from CM055404.1 coordinate 90,457,697, forward strand.
TCTGCATATGGCCGCCTGTAGATTTTTTGATTACGTCCTTATGTTATGTAATTTGTTTTGCCTGATTTTTGGCAAATAACATAATTACACCCTCTACAGTGTGGTGTAATCAATCTCCTTTCTAAATACTTCACTATTAATTACGTTTCTAGTATAAATTAATCACTTTTCCACTATAAATTTAATTTTATCCAGCAGCGCTATTATCAGACGTGCTTTCACTGAATTCACTACCAACATAGGTCCGACCTGCTTGAAGAGTTCTAAAGAACTGAAGCAAAAAGTCGTTTTGCATTGCCTTATAATTCAAAAAAAGGCAATGCAAAAGAAGGTTCCCATGTGAACCAACATACGTCCGACCTGCTTGACGAGTCCAAAGAGACTGAATTAAAATACGGTTTTGCATTTCCTTTTATAGCAAAAAAACCATTATGCTACCTAGATTTCAATTGAAATTTTTTCTTGATATAATTTAAAAATT
>CM055404.1:90458677-90471024 GCA_029228625.1 Pseudolycoriella hygida
AGACATTTTTTTTTGAAAACAATTTTTTTCGTTTGGTCCGGCATTTGGGACGCAATTTTTTTAACACAACGTAATTTTGTTTTAATTTAAAACTTTTAAAAAAAGCGCTGTAATTTTTTCAGGAAAACTTCTGCGTATTATCAGCGATAGCGTCACCTAAAGCGATATCATTAATTTTGGAAGCGGACTTACGGACTGCGTCACACTCTACCTTTTAAGAGGTTTTTGTTGTGATTTATCTTTAATCTTTTATTTTTCTTTTATTTAATCAGATCCTAGATATACATTTTCTATATCTTTCTTCACTACAGTAAGGAATAACGTCTTACTGACCATCCACTTTGGTTATTGGATAGGTTAAGTAAAATCCATGCAGTCCATGGTAGATGAATCTTACTTATGTTGTTTATGTTAATTGACAATTTATATGAGCGCTATTGTAATGAACTTTAATTCCATTTAAAAATCAAATTTTATTCGCCCTACTTTACGGCAAACTTTACTGCAGTAGCACGAATACCACATGAATTATTTATTTTACACACTACAGCTGTACGACGACTGACCTGAACGAAAAAAAAACTTTCATTTCAATTAATTTTCCTTGCTCCAATTGTCATCAAGTCACAAATTTTCATGCAATGGTCTTCGCCAGCCAGTCAGTCTCAATGTTAAAACCTATGCAATTAAATATTTCCTCTTTCAACTGTAATTCTTTTTTCCCTTTTGTTGCATTCTGTTTTATGCCATTTTATTGTGTTGATTATCCCCTTAACAATCTGGCACATTCGGGTTGAAGTATTATTGTGCCAAAGAAATTGCTTTAATGACACGTGGTGAAATTCTCTACACAATTTATTTTTTATTTTTGCAGCTTTTGATCCGCTATAATTTGGACTTAAATATTTCCAGGCAATTTTGTTGTTGTCAGGAAATTTTCTGGCTGATACAATTCCTGAATTTTCCCTACCTGTCAGGACCCATCTAAAATTACGTTCTATTTACATTAGGATCGTATGTATTTAGCGTATGGTATTTAACTCTATGGATCAAGTCATGCCTCACGTCTGATCAGGCAACACTACATAAGTTTCAACTGTTTCGTCGGGGACAACCAATTAAATTTGTATGGGGAAACATCGTTTTTTGCGAATTAATCATTTTCTGTATTTAATTGAGCGGGCCAAATGAATGACGATGGAAGTTCATTTAATGTTACCTTAAAATAACTCACTTGGTCCGCTTTATACACAAAATGAATAAATCACAAAAAACGAATTTCTTCCATACAAATTTAATGTTTTGTCACCGACGGAACAGTTGAAACTCGAGGCGACCTGTTTTGTGGCCAATATGTGAAATAGGGGCTTGATCCATTGCACAATTTCAGTGAAGTAACATAAAAGTAAAACATTTACATAAAAACGGTAAAAATAAAAACCATAATAAAAAGGAAACTTACTACGTAATGATATCTCAGTTCCAATTTTGCAGCCCCTTTACGACCTGACTTGTAAAGGGCAGGAATGCATGGCAGTTAGAGGGAAATTCGAGATCCAAAAGATAAAATTTTCTCCCACAACAATTCAATAAATTATTTTCGTTAGGTTTAAATCATAAATTTAGTCAACTTGAAAAAAGTCCTGAATTTATTTTTAAATAATCCTTCACTTTGTTCATTTTTTACTTCCGATGGCAACGAGTTGAATTCGATCAATCCTTTATGAAACAATGAATTACGCCCGAACGCTGTGCTTTTGTAAGTGATGTGGAAGCCATTCCTCGATCTCGTCAGATATTGGTGTAATTCGCGGTTGAACGAAACCACCCCTTTCAGATAATCTGGTAGACGAAAGAAAAATCCATTTATTAAGTAGCGATTAAGTAGGGTTCGGCTCCCATTGATATATTCGTGGACCCCATTCTTGCAAGTTCATCCGCCCTTTCGTTCCCCTCCACACCAGGTACCCAAGGACGTCCTCTCGCTGCGTCCCCGTTGGCAGTGCTTCTCGAGCTCCCATTAGTAGTGCGAAAGCTTCTGCCTGGAGAACACTGGTGGTTCCCCCTGAGTGGAACCAGTTACCCTACACAGCATTAGGATCGTATGTCCAGCCCCTGCCCCTTGACTGCCTGGGATCCGTCTGTAAATCTGACTTTTACCCTTCCACTCAGATAGGCCGGCCATCCGTCCAGCCACTCCTCTCTGCTTGGAAATACCGTTTCGAACCGCCTTGTGAAGTCAATCACCGGCGTCATTCGGTCCCTAAACATGCTGAAAACTGGGTCCGGAATCATCTCACCGATTTTGCCATGTCCTACCCCGAAACGGAGAGCCGATGTGGGCTCGAGCAATCGGATCACGTTGGTTTGGGTACCTGGGCACTCTGGTGTGGAGGGGAACGAAAGGGCGAAATGAACTTGCAAGAATGGGCTCCACGACTATATCAATTGGAGCCGAACTCTACCTGCCAATACCCAAGTCGTTGTGTGCGCAAGCGCTAAATGACTGGGTGCGGCGAGGACACGTGGAGCGCTGGGAGGAATATGACGGAGTTGCTCACACGAAGCGCTTTTTCCCGAGGCCTGACGAGAAATGGGCTAATGATGGAACGGAGTCACATTAGGAGGGTTGTAGGGGCCAATCACTGGACATTGCAGGTTGAATCGGCACATGTACAAGTTGAGGCTTTCGGGAACCACGGAATGCTCTTGTGGATTGTGGGAGGAAACGGGTATACACTTAATTTGTGAATGCCCCAAGTACCTTCAGCTGAGGCGTTTGATCTTCAGGGAATATTTCGTGGAACAATACCAACTCGTTAATCTGGGACCTGCCACACTTAACAGATTTTTGGGGGCGACAGTAAGGTTCGCGTGACGATTTAATTGATGACCGGGAAGGAAACAAAGGATCCTAAGATTTGTGTTTCAAGATCGCCTAGGCGATCGTCCCAAACTGATAAATCTAAATCTAGAGGAAGAGAGAGGCTCTGAGAAATTTTGACCAATATTTGCGACCTTTGCAATAATTTCTGTATTTTTCTTCAATTTTCTAAGACAAATAGCAAAAAATTTATCATTGTGTCGTTCTAAGGTTTTTTGCTGTTTTTTTATTTGTAAAGAATTCCTCTCCGGAAAACATTTGTTTAAATGTTTATATTTTCTATTATTTTTGTACAGATTTCCTCTTACGTTGTTGGTCGCAATCTACGGGCACATGTTGTCTACTGTATACGTTTAGCAGACGTTTGAATGGTATGAAAGCTCGAATATACCAGACGACCATATGCTCTGTACTTCACGGGGTTCATAAGCTAAGGCATTACACATTCAGTCTGGTCAATATATGCGAAGATAATGTTGTAGTACCAACTCAATTAATTTCGGTTGGGAGGTGTTTCCGAAGGGAAAACATCATATAAATGCTAGGACAATAAGACAATATACTTGTCTTTTCTGTTTTCATTCCTTTTTCGTGAATGGGTTCATTGCATACAAAACTTGAATGTTTGGATGAATGATGAAAATGTTGAAAGGGGACATTGGCAGAATAAAATTTTTGATAAATTCCATTCCAATGCAAGAAGTTTATTAGTTGTTTTACGGCTAACGATGAAGAGATGAAAAGTTATTTCTTTGTGTAACGTATTTGTACAACGGGCGGCTGTGATGAGGTGGGGGTTGGGGTGGCTACGAACATATCGAACCGCAAACAATTAATGCAAAAGCATTCATATTTTGTTCGGAATGAAATATACCGTTGAAATTGGTATAGGAAAGCAGTGATAGTATATTGTTGAAGAATCAAACGAAACAATATCTATGACGTCATATGTTTTGGTTATATTTGTGATGTCGTATTTTTGACTTCATTTTTGAGACGCCATTTTTGTGACGTCATATCTACGACGTCATTTTTGTGACGTCATTTTTGTTACGTCATTTGTGCGAGGTCATTTGTGTGACGTCGTATTTGTAACGTCATTTTTGTGACGTCATTTTTATGATGTTATTTTTGTAACGCAATTTTTGTAACGACATATGTGTGACATCATTTGTGCGTCGTCTTTTTTTGTAACATCAATTTTTTGACGTCATTTGTGCGAGGTCATTTGTGTGACGTCCGTCATATTTGTAACATCATTTTTGTGACATTATTTTTATGACGTCATTTTTGTAACGTAATTTTTGTGGCGTCATTTTTGTGACACCGGTAACGTCATTTTTATGACGTCCTTTGTGTGACGTCATTTGTGCGTCGTCTTTTTTTGTAAGATCAATTTTGTGACGTCATTTTTGTGACGTCATTTTAGTGTCGTCGTCATTTTTGTTACGACATATTTACGACGTCATATTTGTTACGTCATTTGTGCGAGGCCATTTGTGTGACGTCGTATTTGTAACATCATTTTTGTGACGCTATTTTTATGACGTCATTTTTGTAACGTAATTTTTATGACATTTGTGCGTCGTCTTTTTTTTGTAACATCAATTTTGTGACGTCGTTTTTGTGACGTCATTTTTGTGACGTAATTTGTGCGAGGTCATTTGTGTGACGTCCGTCATATTTGTAACATCATTTTTGTGACGTTATTTTTATGACGTCATTTTTGTAACGTAGCTTTTGTGACGTCATTTTTGTGACACCGTGAAACGTCATATGTGTGACGTCATTTTTGTGACGTAATTTTTATGACGTCGTTTTATTATAAAGAAATGTGACCACATACAAGATTTGGTATGGTTCATTTTACGAATAGAATTTTCATCGATCTGATAAAAACTACCAATAATTCCTTCGATTCTACTTGATAAAAGGATATTCTGTCGTTGGAGCGATATATAATTTTAGACTTAAATATATTCAAAGACCGGTATGTACGTATGAATGGATTGCAAAGAGACACGCGTGTGCATGCACGCGGACTAAAATTAAACCCAAGGTAATGTGGAAAACCCTCCCGAAGTACGAAGCACGCGTACTTTATTGCGGGAGTGGGTCAATCTTTCGCAAAATTTGAAATTCAGTTTGCTAAATCTAAAGTTTTACATTAATACCAAAATGAACAATTTTCGTGCTTAACTTGCCGATAAATCCACGTTTAGGGAAACTTGTTCGACCATTTCTACAAAAATACTTCACCGATAGCCTTCTCATTGACTATCAAGGAAACGAGAGTTACAGGCTTTGATAAGCGATGACAAATCATTTGGTAATGAACAGAACATTTTTTTCGACAGTGATGAATGCTTCCCAAATCTATAAAGACGATATAACAGAGCAGAAATACGCAATGATTACACGTCTTTATTAGAAGATTCAAGCGCAGTCTTCTGCAGCCATAATAATACCAGCACTTTTTGCATATCATTTTATATCACTTTATCCACGAAATGTTATCCATCTCCCTTTCGAATTTGTGTCATGAAAAAAAAACATCCTATTCAAATCCACATAACATATCAAGCACATCTGTGAAAATCCCAGGAATTTGTGATAACTTTGCGAAAGGATTTTTTCTACGAATATTCTTTTTTGCCATTTTATTTTGTGACTTTTAAAGATTCCACGCAAAGAAATATTTCACCGTTACGACATGGTTAGATATATGTACCGTAGAAAAAAGAAAAGTTTTATAGAAAAATGTGAAATTCGATTTTATTAGCATATTTTGAGACAAAGTTATGACATTGATTTACCCTATGTTTATTATGTGAGGTTTATTATTTCGTGAGAGTTTATCATAATTTATCATCACAGAGTAGTTATGCATTATAAAGAGTTATTCTGAAATCGTGCAAGGTGTGACTCTTAAAATCAAATAAATAAACATAGCGAATCTATCAGGTACATCCAAACCGTCCATATTTAATTGTACAGAAACAATGAACAAAATTTTTCATAGCTTCACCGCCTTTTTTTATCAGGTTGCACTTTTACTATTTTATTGGACCATACCAATTGTTTCGTTTCTTTGACTGTGTTTTCATTACATATGATGAAGGTTTTCTCGATTTGAAACAACGGTCCTGACAGAATTTGACATGTTTTTGATATATTCGGACCAAAAGTACGACGATTAGTGCAAAATCATGTCAGTTTCACGGAAAGAATGCCCAATATTAGCAGAATATTTCATTTTTTTTTTTTTTTTTTGAATTCATTATCAAAATTAGCTTGGGGAAAGGTGGAATTAACCGCCTGTAAACCCAATATCTTTTCAACTAACTAACTAACAAAAAAGCAAAATTAACACATATATAAAAATGGAAGAAGAAATTTGTATAAATATCACAACATCGTGGTAGGTATCACAAGAAAAAGTTTTTATCACTACTATCACTAAAAGTATTGCGGATGCTTATTGCATTGCCCCTCTGGATGGCAATGGAAATACGTTGGAGCAAGAAATCCAAGCTTCGCGGTTCGCCAGTCTTGCGTTTCATTAGTTTGCCCAATTTTGATAGGAATAATTCGGTTTCTGGTCCGAGTGACCCCAACGATTCGAATGCAATAGGCGTGAAGTGGTATCGGCACTTAAGGGCAGTGTAATGATTGTGCTTGTCGCGCTCTGCTAAATCAGCCGCAGCACCCCATTTAGTGGCTATTAGTTTAATGTAGGATGGTGCCACTGTGTCCACTACTGTCGAGTCCCATATCAAGGATCTTTCTCTGCTCCATGGGTAGCAGGTCAAGCCATCAGGTCGTTTACCGTCCAGTCGAGACAAGCCCGGAGGTTCGAGGGTGTTCGGAAAGCCAGCAGAGGCAAAGGCCATCGACATAATTTTGTTTATTTCGGCGTGTCTGGCGTATTTCCCGATCATTTTGTTGCAAGATAGCCCATGGTGGCCATTAGAATTGACCAGGCTTCCACAAACGCAAATGTGTGGTTCGCAAACCTTGCTTCCTAAACGAAGAGCAACAGCTATTCCTGCTGCGTCGTTGTCTAACAGCAGACCCAACTGATGAGACGGTACTGCTTGCAGCCACTTTGAAGAAGTTTTTGTTGATGACGCAAGAAGTCTGGCTCTATCGGTTAAGCCGCTGGAAGATAAAAGCCCATTGAAAAGATGATTCGCACGCAACAAGTCCCATGAAGATTGGCAAACTTTATCGGTCGCATTCAACGGAACCAAATTGGGTGGGTAAGCATTGGCTAGGGTGGTAAATTGAGTGCTCACAATGTTCAAATTGAATTTGGAAAGGATCTGTTTCGATAACTCATTGGATTGATAAACAGATGCGAAGTACGCTGGGTGTGCCAAATCGACCAATCTTCTGATGCCCAAGCCAGCTAATCTCAATGGCAACGATGCCTGGGTTCAGGCTCTATCGTTTAAAGCGTTGTTAGTGATTGTTTCGACAGTGAGACGGTAGAAGTTGTCTATTTCGGCCAACTGGTGTGGATGAAAGTCGGGCTGAATCTTAATATGTGCTGAAATCGGGGTGCAGATAATAAGCTGCGGAGCAACCGAAGAGCTACATGAACGTCCAGCAACGTCAGACGTTTACATAATGTTGTTACGTTGTGAAGAACCTTGGACAGAGAATTTGGGATGCCCTGGATCGTTAATGGAGACCCAAGTAATTGGGCTGAAATTTCGTCAAGTACTTTGATTCCAGGCAACAAACGGTTCAGTTTTTCAATAGTTTGGGCTTTCACATCAGTAGGCGTGTTGATGAAGTACACCTCGCATTTGGATGAATTTAAGGCGAAGTTACAGTCTGATCGGCTCAAAATCCATTTCACAATTTTACAGTAAATATGCAAAAATGAACGTAAAGATGTATAAAGCTAAAATCTTGTGTATTGGTTCGACTCGCGAAAAAATTGAATTGCAAAAATCTAATCACAATATTTTTTGAAGCATTAAATCACACAGGTGCAGATAAAATGAACCAAAAATACGTCCAGCCATATTTCCATACCACTGTGATTTGTATCTGAACAAGCTTTGCGTGCTATCGGTCCAATGGTAACGATACCGAAAAACGTAACCACACAAAGTTTATTCACACGTTCAAGCCACTCCTGAAACAACAAAATAAAAATAAAACAAAATAAAATTTGCGTCGAAATATGAATTTAGAGGCTATTATAGCCATTGTTTTGTGTTAGTTGTGATAGCTTTTTAAACTTTGAGAAGTGCACTCTTTACATTTAGAAGTGGGAGAAACCGTAAAACGAGATTGGCGTCTTCAGATTTATCAAATTTGATGAATTGCGGTCAGTATGCAATTAAAAAAATTTGCGAACATCCAGAATGACAAAATTTTTCTTAGTTTTCAAACATTTGCTTGCAAATTGGTACCATACTTACATAACCTCAAAAAAAAGTTGAAGGAAAGCCCAACGTTTGGAAACTTACGAAATCACCGTAATCTGTCCACAAATTCAGGTATAACACCAATCTTCTAAAGAATATTAAAATAGGTAAATTGTTTTCTGCCTTAATTTTCATAAGAAACAAGTCCCACAAATAAAACAAAAGAATTCTTTTGTATTATTTGTAGGACTTTTTTCTTATGAAAATTACGGCAGTTTTGTACTCGATGTGATGAAAAATCATATGATTAGTCTAGTGGAACCCTAGGAAGTCAAAATGTTTCTTAGCTGCAAATAGGGAGGAATAATTTTTTCCTAAAGCTACGCCTGCGTAGTGCTCTACAGACGTAAAGCTAATTCTCAAACATGTTTCTAAGTTAAAATCCGTCTGCTTCCTAAAGAAACCCTAGGAAGTCAAATTGTTTCCTAGCTGTAAATAGGGAGAAATAATTTTTTCCTAAAGCCACCGCCTTTGTAGTTCTCTACGGACGTAAAGCTAATTCCCAAACATGTTTCTAAGTTGAAATCCGTCTGCTTCCTAAAGAAACCCTAGGAAGTCAAATTGATTCCTAGCCGCAAATAGGGAGGAATAATTTTTTCCTAAAGCCACCGCCTTTGTAGTTCTCTACGGACGTAAAGCTAATTCCCAAACATGTTTCTAAGTTAAAATCCGTCTGCTTCCTAAAGAAACCCTAGGAAGTCAAATTGTTTCCTAGCTGCAAATAGGGAGGAATAATTTTTTCCTAAAGCCACCGCCTTTGTAGTGCTCTACAGACGTAGAGCTAATTCTCAAACATGTTTCTAAGTTAAAATCCGTCTGCTTCCTAAAAAAACCCTAGGAAGTCAAACTGTTTCCTAGCTGCAAATAGGGAGGAATAATTTTTTCCTTAAGCCACCGCCTTTGTAGTTCTCTACGGACGTAAAGCTAATTCCCAAACATGTTTCTAAGTTAAAATCCGTCTGCTTCCTAAAGAAACCCTAGGAAGTCAAATTGTTTCTTAGCTGCAAATAGGGAGGAATAATTTTTTCCTAAAGGAGGCAAACATAATACTCGATGGCAACAAATTCGGCAGGACCTTTTGCCATCAACATTTATTCCGAAAATTATCCATGCGAAGAACAAGAAAAGCTATAAGGGCCATTTGGAGGAATTGATGTACAAACGAAGCGAGTTTGGAAACACTGCAGCCATCAAACATCAAATATTGGTGGAGCGAGATGCCATCGAGGTATTCCAAAGTCTTTTCGATGAACATGAGTTGGAAGATTGTGGCCTTTTCATTGACCGTGAACTATATTTTCTTTGTACATCACCGTTGAAGTTATACGGCCGAGACCACATTCTAAATATCAAATGCCCCCTGAAACATTACAACAAAAAATTCGATGAGGCAGTTTACCAGTTGCCGTTTTTTGATGTGAATGCTGGAAAATTAAATAAGAAGCATGAATGGTACATCGAATTGCAAAGCGAACTTCGTATTACCGGACGCAAGCTCGGTTTCCTGATGGTTTGGCTAGGTGAATTCGGAGGAGAACCACAATACCGCATTGTGGAAGTTCCGAAAGATGAATCTTTTTTCATCTCCGAAATTAAGCCTCAAGTCACGTTTTTTTACAACGAATGCATGATGAAAGAATTCGTAGATTCTCGACAAGCCAGACATATGACGCTTCGAGATTACAACTGCGAAACAGATTCTTTTATTTAAATTTTATACTAGTAAATTATGATTTCATGTTTTGTGTTAAATTTATACGTACGTAAATTTTATCCTTTTAATTTTAAAATAAAAACTAAGTTACAAAAATTAAATTGCAGAACCGTCGAAAAGAAATGATGGCGAAAAGCGACGGCTGAATTATCGCTTATTATATCAATTTCCTTAGGAACCGACCATAAATGACGTCTGCTTTTAGGAGGGAGGGGTCTGAGGAAACAGATGAAATATGACATGGGGGGTGTTAGCAATATTACAATATCACTTTTCATCATCATCATCAAACTTTATAGACCATTCTTTGTACCTTTATGTAGTCGAGTGGACTTCATGCCGCAACCCAAGTAGAGAAAATCGTTCCTATAACTTTACATCCCGAACACTCGTAATCACCGTTTTGAAAAAAGCTTCTCAATTTGAAATTACCATCTTTTTGATGTCGGCAGTTCAATGCTTTCGCAAATTTGGGTCTGCAATGTTTCTGTCTCGTCATCTACCTCATAAAATAAAATGTTTGATGACTTGATTTTTTTACACAGTTTCAGATAATCAAAGTACGACGTCTGCTTTTGGGGGACGGGATGGGGGCCGTGGTTTGTCCGGGAAAACAGACAGAATATGACAAGAGGTGAGGGGGGTATGAAAAATGGAAAAAAAGCAGACCATATTTATGGACGGTCCCTTATCACTTGTACTTTTTTTGCTTTATAGGATCAATAGGATGATGGAAGAAGCTCTGCATAAGTAATTTTGTGTGAGTATCTTGCGAAATTACATGGACCAGTTATGAAAAAGGAATTTCTCAAGATTGATTCAACATGTACTTACTTTAATTTTTCGGCGCTACAGCCACTTGTGGGCCTCGGCCTGCTCGAGAATACTGATCCAACACTGCCTTTGTTTTGCCAATTTCTTATTCCGAGGGTCCGAAGATCTTGTTCGACGCCATCAATCCATCGAATTTTTGGGCGACTAACTCCTCTTCGCCCTTCTGGATTTTGAGGGGACTCTGTTTTCATCCATGCGTTCTAAATGCCCCGCCCACCTCAACCTTTGGACTTTCACAGCCGCCAATATATTCGGCTCGCCAAAATCACATTCGTTCCAATTCAAAGTTATGTCGCCGTCGCCAACTCTCACTCTCGCACATCGCTCCAAATATGGTACGGAGAAACTTGCGCTCGAACGTTAGGAGCAACTGTTCATCTGTAGATCAATATTGGACGAATAAGTGTTTCGTAATATATGTCACTTCGTTTTCTTTGATGTTAACTTTGAAGATGTTTAATTAGATCATAATAGCATCTGCTTGCCGCCATGATACGTCTGTGAATTTCATGTAATGACTTGAAATAGTGTAGAGAAAAAATCATATTGTTTTGATTGATCAGCGCCGTTCTTTGCTATTGACTCTCTCACCTCTCTCACAAGGTATTTTTGTAACACGTTAGATTTAGAGTGAATCTAAGAATAAAGTCGGCAAAGAAGATTTTCGGCCCGCAATAGTTATTTGAGTGAACTTCGCACGTAACATCAAGCTTAATTACTTACTTTACCGGCACTACAACCCATTAAGGGTCTTGGCCTTCTCCAACATGCTTCTCCAACCGGGCCTATCTGCAGCTAACGTCTCCCAGCTGGTTACTCCCACAGTTCTTAAGTTGGCAAAAGCAGCGTCGCTCCACCTGGACTTGGGTCGCCCTTGCACTCCTTTTGCCTTCAGGTTTGGACTTCAGAATTTTTTTTGGAATACGATGTTCATTCATTCGTTGTACGTGACCGAGCCAACGTAGTCTATTTATTTTTGTTGTTCTGACTATGTCGGGCTCTCCAAAAAGCTCTATGAGCTCGTGATTATATCGTCTGCGCCATCGGTTCAGTTTTCGGTCAAATACTGGTCCAAATATTGTACGCAGTACCTTTCGCTCGAACGTATGCAGAGATTGTTCACTTTTCTGTGTCAAGCACCACGACTCCGAACCGTACGTAGCTACCGGTCTGATCACAATTTTATAAAGTGCGCATTTTGAATTTCGGCTTACTGACTTGGACTTTAGAATTTTCAGCAGGCTGTAATAACTCCGGTTGCCCAAAGTTACTCGCCTTTTTATTTCGTCCGCAATGTCGTTGTTTATGGTCAGCTCTGATCCAAGGTATACGAACTTATTGACCATTTTGAATGTGTGTGTGTCGATCGTTACGTTATCTTCCCGATATCGATTCGTAGGTGGGATGATCATGTATTCCGTTTTTCCGTCATTGACCTTCAACCCAAGGTCGGTACCTTTCCTCTCCAAGG
>CM055404.1:90471524-90502575 GCA_029228625.1 Pseudolycoriella hygida
AATTGTTTCCTAGCTGCCAATAGGGAGGAATAATTTTTTCCTATAGCCACCGCCTTTATAGTTCTCTACGGACGTAGAGCTAATTCCCAAACATGTTTCTAAGTAAAAATCCGTCTGCCTCCTAAAGGAACCCTAGGCAGTCAAATTGTTTCCTAGCTGCAAATAGGGAGGAGTAATTTTTTCCTAAAGCCACCGCCTTTGTAGTTGTCTACGTACGTAAAGCTAATTCTCAAACATGTTTCTAAGTTAAAATCCGTCTGCTTCCTATTGAAACCCTAGGAAGTCAAATTGTTTCCTAGCTGCAAATAGGGACGAATAATTTTTTCCTAAAGCCATCGTCTACGTACGTAAAGCTAATTCCCAAACATGTTTCTAAGTTAAAATCCGTCTGCTTCCTAAAGAAACCCTAGGAAGTCAAATTGTTTCCTAGCTGCAAATAGGGAGGAATAATTTTTTCCTAAAGCCACCGCCTTTATGGTTCTCTACGGAAGTAGGGCTAATTCCCAAACATGTTTCTAAGTAAAAACCCGTCTGCTTCCTAAAGAAACCCTAGGAAGTCAAATTGTTTCCTAGCTGCAAATAGTGAGGAATAATTTTTTCCTAAAGCCACCGCCTTTGTAGTTGTCTACGTACGTAAAGCTAATTCCCAAACATGTTTCTAAGTTAAAATCCGTCTGCTTCCTAAAGAAACCCTAGGAAGTCAAATTGATTCCTAGCTGCAAATAGGGAGGAATAATTTTTTCCTAAAGCCACCGCCTTTGTAGTTGTCTACGTACGTAAAGCTAATTCCCAAACATGTTTCTAAGTTAAAATCCGTCTGCTTTCTAAAGAAACCCTAGGAAGTCAAATTGATTCCTAGCCGCAAATAGGGAGGAATAATTTTTTCCTAAGGCCACCGCCTTTGTAGTTCTCTACGGACGTAAAGCTAATTCTCAAACATGTTTCTAAGTTAAAATCCGTCTGCTTCCTAAAGAAACCCTTGGAAGTCAAATTGTTTCCTAGCTGCAAATAGGGAGGAATAATTGTTTCCTTTCGTGGTGCTCTACAGACGTAGAGCTAATTCTCAAACAAGTTTCTAAATTAAAATCCGTCTGCTTCCTAAAAAAACCCTACGAAGTCAAATTGTTTCCTAGCTGCAAATAGGGAGGAATAATTTTTTCCCATAGCCACCGCCTTTATAGTTCTCTACGGACGTAGAGCTAATTCTCAAACATGTTCCTAAGTTAAAATCCGTCTGCTTCCTAAAGAAACCCTAGGAAGTCAAATTGTTTCCTAGCTGCAAATAGGGAGGAATAATTTTTTCCTAAAGCCACCGTCTTCGTGGTGCTCTACAGACGTAGAGCTAATTCTCAAACATGTTTCTAAATTAAAATCCGTCTGCTTCCTAAAGAAACCCTAGGAAGTCAAATTGTTTCCTAGCTGCAAATAGGGAGGAATAATTTTTTCCTAAAGCCACCGCCTTTGTAGTTCTCTACGGACGTAGAGCTAATTCTCAAACATGTTTCTAAGTTAAAATCCGTCTGCTTCCTAAAGAAACCCTAGGAAGTCAAATTGTTTCCTAGCTGCAAATAGGGAGGAATAATTTTTTCCTAAAGCCACCGCCTTTGTAGTTGTCTACGTACGTAAAGCTAATTCCCAAACATGTTTCTAAGTTAAAATCCGTCTGCTTCCTAAAGAAACCCTAGGAAGTCAAATTGTTTCCTAGCTGCAAATAGGGAGGAATAATTTTTTCCTAAAGCCACCGCCTTTGTAGTTCTCTACGACGTAAAGCTAATTCTCAAACATGTTTCTAAGTTAAAATCCGTCTGCTTCCTAAAGAAACCCTAGGAAGTCAAATTGTTTCCTAGCTGCAAATAGGGAGGAATAATTTTTTCCTAAAGCCACCGCCTTCGTAGTGCTCTACAGACGTAGAGCTAATTCTCAAACAAGTTTCTAAATTAAAATCCGTCTGCTTCCTAAAAAAACCCTAGGAAGTCAAATTGTTTCCTAGCGCAAATAGGGAGGAATAATTTTTTCCTAAAGCCACCGCCTTTATAGTTCTCTACGGACGTAGAGCTAATTCTCAAACATGTTTCTAAGTTAAAATCCGTCTGCTTCCTAAAGAAACCCTAGGAAGTCAAATTGTTTCCTAGCTGCAAATAGGGAGGAATAATTTTTTCCTAAAGCCACCGCCTTGTAGTTCTCTACGGACGTAGAGCTAATTCCAAACATGTTTCTAAGTTAAAATCCGTCTGCTTCCTAAAGAAACCCTAGGAAGTCAAATTGTTTCCTAGCTGCAAATAGGGAGGAATAATTTTTTCCTAAAGCCACCGCCTTTGTAGTTGCTCTACGACGTAGAGCTAATTCTCAAACATGTTTCTAAGTTAAAATCCGTCTGCTTCCTAAAGAAACCCTAGGAAGTCAAATTGTTTCCTAGCTGCAAATAGGGAGGAATAATTTTTTCCTAAAGCCACCGCCTTCGTAGTGCTCTACAGACGTAGAGCTAATTCTCAAACATGTTTCTAAGTTAAAATCCGTCTGCTTCCTAAAGAAACCCTAGGAAGTCAAATTGTTTCCTAGCTGCAAATAGGGAGGAGTAATTTCTTCCTAAAGCCACCGCCTTTGTAGTTGTCTACGTTCGTAAAGCTAATTCCCAAACATGTTTCTAATTTAAAATCCGTCTGCTTCCTAAAGAAACCCTAGGAAATCAAATTGTTTCCTAGCTGCAAATAGGGAGGAATAATTTTTTCCTAAAGCCACCGCCTTTGTAGTTCTCTACGGACGTAGAGCTAATTCCCAAACATGTTTCTAAGTTAAAATCCGTCTGCTTCCTAAAGAAACCCTAGGAAGTCAAATTGTTTCCTAGCTGCAAATAGGGAGGAATAATTTTTTCCTAAAGCCACCGCCTTCGTAGTTCTCTATAGACGTAGAGCTATTTCTCAAACATGTTTCTAAGATAAAATCCGTCTGCTTCCTAAAGAAACCCTAGGAAGTCAAATTGTTTCCTAGCTGCAAATAGGGAGGAATAGCTTTTTCCTAAAACCACGGCCTCCGTAGTGCTCTACGGACGTGTTGCTAATTCTTAAACATGTTTCGAAGTCGGTTTTATATGAAGTTGCCTCATAACATAAAATTGTTTGCAGATTGTTTCTAACATTTCGCTGAATAATATTTTTGCCATAGAAACTAGTGGTGTGAAATTGAGTACTAGACTTAAAAGTCAGGCGCGAAATCAACGTTATGAGAGTCGTATTGCCAAAAATTTGAAGTTGGCTGATTACAATAAACGTGGCAGTACGAAAGACAAAGTTTGCCACAAAATATCCGATTGATATTTTTAAAGTGAAGTAATTGTTGAGAGGTTTCTGAAAATAAAGGTCAAAAATGAATCCTAGAAAATTTGGTGTTACTAAAAAAGATGTATTTTCTATTCGTGGGCCCCGCCAGTCCAAAATGCCGTAAATTGCGAAAGAAAAAGTGATCGAAGTTTTTTCCTGTGAGGTCACCCTATAGAAGTGAATAGTTATTTATGCACCACGAACTGCATGTCGGTCATATAAGGTCATATAAGCACATATGAACGACATGTAGTACATGTTGGATATAGAATTTTATGTATCTTTCGCACAAAAAGCCATTTTGAGCACAAAACACGAAAATTTTCAGTGCGAAAAATGGCACATTTTGGGCGAAAGATACATAAAAAAATTTTCTGCCTTCAAACGAATCAGAATGTTAATAAAGACTTTTTTTACCTTGGGTGGTGAGACAGGAAAATTTTAGCCATTTTATTTCGGTCTCTCTTTCATTGACACGGTTATGATCGGTGAAAGAAAATATTCAGTAGCAGCGTCGCGTCGCGTCGGCGTCCAGGTCTAAGGAACCGTTCATAAAGGACGTTCGGTGTAGGGTGTAGGTTTCTAAGAACCGGACAGATTTAGACAATGGGTGGGAAGGGTCAAGCTTAATTTTCTGCTCCGTAATAAAAAATAGATTTTCTATCTTCTTAACAACGTTTAAAGTTGCGACGTGTTTTGTGAATAGTAATGCAACTAAATAACTTGTGTCAAAACGAATTTCTCTACCTATTCCACCAATTTCTCAAACGTACTAACTGTAAGCGCCGCGCCACCACAAAAATTATTTCTTTTGTTTTGGGGAACTGAGTGATCATTTAAATCCCAACAAAAACCTCTAAAGAGAGGGAAGTGTGACGCAGTATGTACACTTCCAAAACTATTGATATCGGTGGAGGTGACGCTTACGCTGAAAAATTAAAAAATGACGATGTAAACAAATGTCTTTAAAAACTTCAAATGTTCGAAATTGCGTTACAAATTCCAGAACCAATTAGAGGTGAGCGGGCGACCCGAAAATGCTGGCCCCTTGATGCCCGCCCGAGCTCGCTGGCGCGGGCACGGGTGGGCCAAAACTCTTCCGGCATCTAATCGGGGAATTGTTTTTCGGGTAAGCATCGGGCGGGCAAGCAACGATCAGAAAAGTTTTCTTGCAGAAAATTGAACCGGGGATTTTTCTGACTGATTTCCATTTTTCGAGTGTTATTACAACATTATGCGATTGATTTTGTATTGCTGGTCAGCTCAAATTGATTGTGTTCTTTGAGTTGTTTTGCTTGGTACTGTAGTAAAAAAAGCTTCATGCAGTAAACAGAAAAAACATTAGCGGGCTTTGGGCTTACACATTTCTTCGGGTGGGCATAATAAATTCTATGGGCTTCGGGCGGACGGGTATTTTGTATAAAAATAATATCGAGCACGGGCCATGCGGGCGCGAAAATTGGGTCCGTTCGCTCACCTCTAGAGCCAACGATGAATTTGTGGAATAGCACGAAATTGAGGACCTTGATATGGTTAGTATCGAACCATCCGAAACAAACGGAAATAACGTTTTATAGTCCAACAAATGTATATCAAACTTATGGACTGAAATTTAAAATAAACCTAATAAGCCATTGACATGGGAAAGGGAAAGTAGCGATGGAGTGTAGTCAAAGAAATTAATTTCGAACCCAAATGTTATTGAATCGAAATGGTTGTTGGTTGAATCGTAATTTCGAGTTACGTTGCCATGGAAACGGGTTCGGACATCCACTGGGGAAGGGGGGTTTTCAAATCGGACGCATGTGTACAGTGGCTAAAGGGGGGGGGGGAGGTGGTGAGGGGAGTCAAACAATTGAAAAATTAGTGGACGTTCTTTTCAAACGGAAACTTCTACTTTCACGTCACAAAGATATGTAGGAGAGGCTAGTAACATTTTTTAGCCAGTAAATTTTAATAGAAATTACAAAATTGGATGAGCACGTCTTTTGTTTCCGAATGTATAAAATGCTTCTACAAAGAAGACTTATCTATCTACAGAACCGTTGAAAGCAATAAAATACTGAAAATATGGCGAATAAAAAGAATTGGGCGCGTCGAAGCAAGAAACCAAACAATTGGAGAAAAATGTTAGAATTGAGGTAAATTTTGAAATCGCTTTGAAAACTTGAAAAAACCAAAATTGTTTCAATTATAGAAAAACGAAAAATATTCCCAGTTCAGAAAATGCAAGTATCGCTCAATCGCGAGCAGCTATTGATGATGAAAATCTTGTGCGTCTGATTTCTTCTGTTAACGATCGTTTTCAACATTCGGGAAATTCTGACAGCCTTTCAGACAATGAAGAACCAATGTACGGAGAAGGGGATGAAAATGAAGATGATTTGTCTATGGTAAGCACTTTTTGTATTCGGCAAACACCATTATCATCTGCATCATCTTTTGGTGCGAATACCCATCTAACCAGATGTTCACCCCCAACTCTTACTTTACATCAGAATACTAACCCAGCCGCAAGGTTCGACTGATTGTCGACAAATTACCAACAATTTGGGATGTTCTTTACTTGACCGACGACACACAGTGCAAATAGCCGAAGGTATATAGAAGAGACTATTTGCACAAGCCCTACTGGTTCCCGCACCTAGTACATCATAGATGACACAAGGTTTGTGTGCAATTTACCATTGACACAGTAAAAACTTCGGCAACGAAAGGATCTCTATGAGGAATCTATATGAGCAAAGCTCATAAATTGCGGAAGCAGTCAATAAAAATGATCTAGCCAGTGACCGGAACTGACCGGATTGTTGTTGTTGTTATTACAATTGGGCGCGCGCCTCCTGCAATGTTGGTCTAGATACGGCGCTGGAAGAAAGAAATTAGAATTTTTTTGTGACAGTTTTTTGTGTGAGTTAAAGATTCATTGCGTAGTAGTTGTTAGTGGTGATTTGGAATTTGAATTGGAAGTAGTACGGGGAGACTGTAGTATGAGGAGGGCGGTAAGGCAGAAGGGAAGTAAGGACAGCAAGGGGGAGTGCGGTACGGGGTGAGTGAAATGCGTTCGTGCGATATATTTAGCGGGGATTAAAAAAATTTGTGACACAGCTACAACACAGTCCTATTCTCACCTACACTTATATTCATCCCTAACACCTCACTTAAGCAGTCAATATCGCTTTGTAAATGACTGCCGTTGTCTCCATTAGGATTAAATCATTCGTTATACCAATGGCAAATAATAATATAATATATAATATAATACAAAAACTTTATTATATTATTATCATTATATACTTTCAAGGACAACGAAATGATTCAAAATTCTAAAAATTATTTTGAACCTCTTAATGAAGAAGAAAATGAAATAATGCCTTCGGACAGCCTCTCGGGCAATGCAGAACCGATGAACGTCGAAGATTATTATGAGAATGAAGACGAGGAATTTGAAGAAAATATATATAATGACGAAGATGATCAACATTGTGAAGATAATATGTCTATGGGCAATGAAGAACCGATGAACCACGAAGAATATTATGAGCGATATAATGACGAAGGTGATCAATATAGTGAAGATGATATGTCTATGGTAAGCGCTTTTCTAGTTATGCCAAAAACGCTACAGTTAGCACACTTTTCAATTTGTGCGAAACTTGCTCAGGCTGAATATGCCAGCTGGTTCACCAACACACACTTCGCTCATAGTAACATGAACCGAAACACAATGAAGCTAGTGACCTTGAGCCTTAACGTAGTGCGTAAAAATCGGCAATACGCTGGTTTGACTGTGATAGCCTTTATGTTGATTTTGTTTATTATGAACGAAGTGTGTGTTTGTGAACCAGCTGGTTAATTCAGCCTGAGCAAGCTTCGCACAAATTGAAAACTTCACTAATTGTGTATTGAAATCTCTCCCAAACAAATTCATCATCTAGATCAAGTTTTAAAGAAATATGTTTACTCGTGAGACTTCGTCTTCTTACTTACTTTACTTTTCCATTTTACAGTCACATGTGGGCCTTCTCCTGATCGAGAATCTGATTCCAACGTCTCCTCTCTCTTGCTACACTTTGCCAACTTCTTATTCGCAGCGCCCGAAGATCCGATTCGACGCCATCTATCCATCGCATTTTCGGGCGACCCACTCTCCTTCGCCCTTCTGGATCGTTTCGGAATAGCATTGAGGGGGCTCTATTTCTATCCATGCATGCTAAATGCCCCGCCCACCTGAATCGTCGGACTTTCACCACTGCCACTATATCATATTCATCAAAATCACGTTTTATTTCAAAATTGTATCGTTGCCGCCCCTTTCTCCTTCGCGCATCGCTGGAATACAAGCAGCAGCTGTTCGTCACTTTTCTTCATCGCCCAAGACTCGCATCCGTAGATAAGAACTGGCTGAATGAGCGTTTTGTAAACATGGCACTTCATTTTTTTCGATATCAATTTTTTTTATATTAGGCCGTAATTGCATGCACTTGCCGCCATGATACGTCTTTGTATTTCTGGTGTATTGTCGCCATCTGGACTTATCAGTGCTCCAAGATAGATGCCTCCTTGTTGATTCGCTACCGAATTTGGCTCGGTCTCAATATACTTGCTTTTCGATTCGTTAGTTATAAAACCCATCCTTTCCGCTTGGGTTCTCAAATTTGTGAAAGTGTCTACTGCTGCTGCCTGTAAACGACTGACAAGATCCAAATCGTCTGCAAAGCCCAGAACTTGGGTCGTTCCATTCGCCGATGTCTTGTTGGTTTGGATTCCAGCACGCCTCAAAGCAATTTCCAAAGCCAAATTGAAGAGTATGCAAGACAGAGCATCGCCCTACTTCAACCCTTCCATTACAGCAAAAACATCAGACATGTAATTTTGCACCTTAACACGACATTTGGTGCCATGCAATGTCGCTTTCACAAGTCGAATCAATTTTGTTTCAAAGCCCAGCTCTTTCATCGCAACATACAATTCCTTACGCTTGGTCCGATCGTATGCTTGTTTGAAGTCGATGAAAAGGTCCGGACTTGAAACTCTCTGCCCTTATGCAGAATCAGACGAAGAATGAAAATTTGGTCTATTATTGAACGATCTCGTCTGAGTCCACCTTGGTATTCCCCAGTGAGATTCTCAGCACGTGGATTTAGCCTTTCGAACAGCATTCGTGCAAAAACCTTAAATGCCGTGTTAAGCAAAGCTATTCCATGGTAATTTTCGCAGATCATTTTGTCTCCCTTCTTGTGTAGAGGTAAAATGGCAACCTCTAACCACTGTTCGGGTAGCATTTCGGTGTTCCATATTCGCTTGACTAAGTCATACGTTTGACAATTCGTCACCTCAGCAATTCCGCTGGTATGTTATCCGGACCGGAAGCTTTGTTGTTCTTGAGTGAGTAAATTGCTGCTGATACTTCCTCCATTGTTGGTGCTGGCACGTCACGACCGTCATCGTTAAGGAAAGAATCATAAAGTACATCGTTAGAGTCAACATCCCCGTTGTACAATGTGTTAAAATTTTCCTTGAATCTCTCCAAGACATCATGTTTAGCTGTAAGCAACGTTCCGTCGACTTTCCAGGTGAAGAAGCATCCTTTCTTCAAGTTCTTTTTTCTTGCGTCGGTGCAAACGCTTTTCCTCCCTCCGCAATTCTTTTTAGCAAAAATGCCATTTACAATTTTCGGAGGTTTTTCGGGAGTTCCAAACAGCATTTAATAAAATTTTGATGTTCTAGACAAGAGTTTAGTATTCCATAAAGAAGCGAAAAAAGATTTGCGTGAAGGTTTTGGTCACCTTTTATTTTCACGTGACTCGGTCTTACGTACATTAATCATGGAGTTCTTAAAGCGGCCCTTTAATCGTAACACGCAAAATCAATCGCTGACCCTTCGGTCCAGAACCAGGTGTTCTTTTTTCCTATCTACCAGGAATGCAGTACCTAGTACATGGTCTCGACTGTTGCTGTTATGAAATGTAGTGTAGCCATTGAAACAGGATGTTTGAGAATTTTTATTGTAACCGCTCTGTTGGATAGCTGCAACGTAAACTTTGGCTTTTCTAAGCTCATTTGTCAGTTTCATTAATCCTCCTGGCCTATAAGTCTGACATCTTACATTCCAAGATCCAATTCGTATGTCCTTAAGTCATTTCCGAGTCGTTGCCGAAAGGCTCGAACCGCCTGAAGGTCCGTTTTCTCTTTTTTCTCTTTCTTTCGCTGCAACACTTCTTCCTCAATTGCTCTCAGTCATGAGTCCCAGTGTCAGGTCGCAGGCCTCGACACCAACCCTCTATTCATCGAAGGACCAAAAGGTTTTGAGGCCCTCTTGCTTCGGTTCGATGGTAATCGCACTTACTAGGTCGTTGTTCCTACTGTTGAAATCTTTCGCCACCATGCTTAGTCGCCATCCCATCTCGATGACGCCTAGCTGTCTTCTGCCCTCTCTATACGTAGTGTTAAGATACAACCCGAAGACAGCCCCCCTCATCATACTGCTAAGCGACCCGCAGTACTACACCAGGGGTTGATTACCTTCCGACTTCTTCTTCTATATACTTATAAACTCCCATATACCTAATTACACATCGGCCACTCGCATCTTGAACAGACAGACAAAATTCTTTTGAGACAAGGGTTCTACAGTTTTCCTAATATCATCGTTCCTAATTAAATTATTTCGTTGCTCCCAAATATGGACCTCAGCCTTGCTCCTACGAACGCACATGTCGAAGCCCCAAGCCATACGCGCGTAGTGAAAGTTATGTCATTTTCCAAATATTAAACTCAAAAGCGTACTCCCTTTTCTGCTAGCATGTATAATCTTAGCCTTGCTCACTCTTAACTTATTATCTATTTTCTTGAATGCTACGTTGGGCAGTCAACATCCCTTTGTAAGTTAATATCGTTGTTCTCCATTTAGAATTAGGTTTTCAGTATTAAGAACCGTTTCTGATGATGCGTCTTAAGTTTGAAAAGGGAGATTTTATTAAAGTTACACTCACGGAAAAGTGAAACCGACACATTTTTGCTTTTGTGTTTTACTTGAGTTTGTGAATTTTTGCATGTATTTTATGGAGAAATCAATAAAGTCAGTAAACCACAAAATACGGTCGGTTTTCACATTTCCGTGAGTGTACAAGAAATTGAAAAATGTTTCAATATTTTTATAGGAAGAAAGTGAGTGCGACTCTATTGTTTCTGAAAGACTGCAGAAGGTTCGTTGAAGTAATTTTCTCGCTGATTTTCCGATTTTAATTGTACGTCTTCATTATCATTTCCTCGACATAGGAAGATATCAAAGGCCGCCGAATTTTTGACATCCGAGTGATTTTCAAAAGAATGACAGAGATAATTTGCCATTCACGTTCTTGCTCTTTCGAAGATTTGGAACTTGTTGGTGAAACAAAACGAGGTCTTAATTCAATTTTCAAGTTCATTTGTCACAGATGTGGAATGAAACAAAATTTGGAGGCGTGCCCAAAAAAAAAAAGATTCAATGACTTGCAATGAAGATGCCGTACTTGGTATTACTTCAATTGGTTCCGGTTATTACCATCTGCAAGAGTTCTTAGCTAACATGAATATACCTGTCATGGGTCATACATTTTACGACACGATTCAAAAAAGACAGCAGACCGATTGGCTCGCTCTTGCTCAAAAGCTTGCATTAGAAGCACTTTATGTAGAAATTGAATTGACTAAAGAAGTGCATTAAATTGACTCTACCGGAAATGCACTGATAGCTGCTATATGCGATGGGAGTTGGGGTAAAAGATCGTACGGAAAGGGCTTCAACTCATTATCCGGATGTGCCGTTCTAATAGGAGCCAGAACAGGGAAAATAATTTTTTTTGGTACACGTAATAAATACTGCCACACCTGTAAGATAGCAGAATCCAGTTCGACTACTCCAAATCCGCATACGTGCAACAAGAACTACGAGGGATCGTCGTCTGGCATGGAATCTGATATCATCATCGAAGGATTCAAGGTTTGTGAGCAGCATGGGGCTCGAATTTGTAAATTGATATCCGATGGCGACTCCAACACCTTCAAAAATCTAAGAGACATGAGAATTTACCGATCCCCGGATCTTTTTATTGAACCATCTTCATAGAAACTACCGCTCCAGTTTCAATTCCCTGGGCCAAATAACGAAATTCGATTCTGTTCTCCGTAAACAATCTAAACCATCTAAAGGCCGCGATATCAGTAAAGGAGTCAAAGTGGCAGCGAAACACTGGAGAGAAGCTGATGTAGACGATTTAGAGAAGATTAAAGGTCTTGAAGAAGACATCATGAATGCCCCTGCCCATTGTTTTGGTGTGCATAGCAAGTGCAAAACCTATTTTTGTAAGAAAACAACATCTCGAGGTGCTATCGACAACTTGAAGTTGTTAAAAGACGATGGGATTTACTACGAGGTTCTAAATTTATGCCAAAATTACTTTGCTGCTCACGTCAAAAGCTTGTTGATGAATTATAACACCAATATTGCCGAAGCGTTCAATGGAATTGTTGCTAAATTAATTGGCGGAAAAAGAATTAACTATTCTTTAGGTAATTTTTTCCTGATATCCAGTGATACACAGACCTAATTTTGTGAGGATTTTCGGCCCTTCAGTTGACCGCCTCAAATCTAAAAATTTTTGCGTCGCCCTATTTTTCTCGTATTCAGAAAATACCAAATTTGTGCATGCTAACCGACTTTTGAGCGTTGAGCCTTCTCAATGTATTTTTTTGGCACCAAGCCAAAGTCAGAAACATTTCTTAGGTTTCCATTATTCTTTTGAAGGACTTTTTACAGGGTGACACTAAAGTTCCCGGAAAAAATATTTCTCGTTGCAGATATTGACGACATACATTTTTATATCGAAGATAGGCGATTCTTAATGAAAATAGATGGCAGCACATTTGAAGCAGACTAACATTTATGTGACAATTTTGACATTCGGAGCAGATTATCTTTAGTTCGTGATATCGACGCTACGAGGAGAATAGATGTCGCACTTTTCGTTGAGAATCAACATAGCACTCTCGTCAAGAAAATATAAATCAATACCATAGGAGTTTGATAATTAACGGGTCTCACCGTTAGGTGGCGCCAAAAATACATAAACATCTATTGTTTTCGAAAACACCATCCTTCATAGCGTCAAATTGGAGCGCTATCGAACTATTAGTTGGCAAGATACAGTCGATCGACGTAAACAATTTTTGATTTTTGTAAAAAATGGAAAAAATTGAATATCGTGCGGATATTATATAAATTCCTTCATTTGAAAGGTAAACATGATAACGAAATCAAAACCGATTTAGACTTAGTCTACGGCAACCTTGCACCTTCGATTAGAACAATTAAACGGTCGCATGCTGAATTTAGATGCGGCCGTACGAGCATTTTTGATGAACAAAGAACTGGAAGGTCAAATGAGGTCGCCGAATAAAAACTCATGATATAGCTAACGTGTATATAACATTTTACATGAGAAAGCTACCAGCGCGATGGGCGCCGCGTTTGTTAACAATTGAAGAAAGACGCAATCGTGGAGTCATTTCATCGCAGTGTTAGGCCATTAGGGTTGTCCAAAAAAACGTGTCTAAGTTTTTAAGAGCATAGCCGGTTTTTTAATGCTTCAGTCTTAAGATCTTCATTTTCAAAAAAATCGTTGAACAAAAGTATCCATCTAGAGGTTGCGCATAGTTCATTTTTACAAAATTGTTTTGAAAAACATTTTTTTTACAAAACATGAACTATTCCAGGAATTTGTAATATGCCTTATTCGCAGTGTATGAGACCATAAACTTGAAACGGCAAAGTTCGATCGTGATACTTCCACAGCGCCCCACAGCTCCAACGAAAATCGCTCCGGCCGAAAATTATGAAAATTGACAAAAGTTCAAAAGCCTAATTTGTAGCATTTGACGTCAACTTTAAGAATCCGAACCGTTGGATTAATATCCGAAGACACATTTACAAAATTCAGCAGTCTAAGATGCCAAAGACCACGTTTTTGGACACTCGTTCGACCATATCTGCTGAACTCATCCTGAGCTCATCTTCGAAAGTAAACTCACTTGTTTGACCACATTTAAGGAATAAAAAGAATATTTGAAAAACGATGAAGATTCACTACTCAAGTTATCGTGTCCTCGCACAGACAGACACGATCACTCATCTAAGACTAATTTTGTCAATGTGACGTCGGATATTAATCCAACGCAACGGTCCGGATTCTTAAAGTAGACGACAAATGCTACAAATTAGGCGTAACAGAACTTTTGTCACTTTTCATAATTATCGGCCGGGGCCGAGGGTTGGAGGGTACCCTCATCTGTAATACTTCCTGCGCCGGGCGCTGTGGAAGCATCACGATCGAATTTTGCGTTATCAAGTTTATGGTCTCATACACTACGAATAAGGCAAATTAAAAACTCCCGGAATATTTCATGTTTCACAAAAGAAAATTTTTTTCGAAACCCCTTTTTTCAGCCAAATTTTGGCAACTTTAAAACAATCGACTTTGCGCGACCTCTAGAAGAATACTTTTGTTGAACGATTTTTTCGAAAATGATATGTTGGGACTCAAGCATTCAAAAACCGGTTATGCTCCGAAAAAACTGAGACACTTAATTTTCCCAATGTAAATTTGGGCAACCCTATTGGCCATGTTTAAGCATAATCCAGATGAATTTTTGAGGCAAGTAGTAGCTGTTGATGAAACGTGGATACATCACTACACACCTGAAACAAAAGGACAGCCAAAACAATGGGTTGAAGCCGGTTTAAGTGCACCGAAGAAGGCAAAGACTGTTCCATCAGCAGGAAAAGTTAAGGCCACTGTTTTTTGGGATACACGTAGCATAATCTTCATCGATTATTTTGTAACACAAAAAACAATCAACGCGGATTATTATGTGGCTGTATTAAATCAACTTAACGACGAATTGAAGAAAAAACGACCTTATTCGTCATGAAAAACACAACAAAAATTGGTGGAATTGAGCTTCGAACTGTTTCCGCATCCGCATCCTCCGTATTATCCAGATTCAGCCCTCTGTGACTTTTTCCTGTTCTCTAACATGACGAAATGGCTCGGATGAAAGAGATTGTTTTGTTGAGTTTGTTGAGCTAAAAGGAGACTATGTAAAGAAATAAAATTGTTTTTTTGGCGAAAAAGTTGTTTTTTATTGATTAGGCCCGTTAATTATCAAACTTCCCTCATATTTGTATCAAGAAATATTTTTTCCGATAAACTTTAGTCACCCTGTAAAAAAGTCCTTACAAGGAATAATGAAAACCTCAGAAACTTTTCTGACTTTGAGTTGCTGTCAAAAAAAAAAAAAAAAAAACGTTGAGAAGTCTCAAAATTCGGTTAGCATGCACAAATTTTGGTATTTCTGGGACGAAAATACCACATTCTGGGCGATATTATTGTACTTCAAGGAACATTTTCCCATTTCTTATTTTCTTATTTTACCATTTCTTTCATGGCCTGTGGCGCACCAAAGAAAGTGAATTAGAATTAGTAAAAATCAGTTCCTATAATCGTGAAAATGTTTTCACGAATTTTCACTAAATATCACAATTTCCACGAATCCTGAACATTTAAAAAAATTCATGAAAATTCGTGAAAACGTTTTCACGATTGTAGGCACTCGCTGGTAAAAATTTTGAAAAAGGAGGCAGCATAATTTCGTATAATATTTTCGTCCAAGATGATATCATAACTGCTGTTTTCCGTCCTATTTTAAAACAGAAAAGCAGTTTTCGGAACCTTCGGAATGAAAAATATTGTACGAAACTCGAAAAATATATGTTTTTAACTAGTGTGATTGCAGCCCTCGGCTTCGCCGCGGGCTGCCAACCTCCCTCTCGTTTGAGTTTGGGCCATCGGACTTAGCTAGGGCTTCAAAAATGAGGCCCTACGTGTTTTTTGTACATATCTCGAGTGAATCTTATCCGATTTTCATAAATCTTTTTTTGTTCGAAAGGTCAATTTTTTGAGTTTGGGTGATTGGACTTAACCAGACCCCCAAAAATAGGCGTTGAGTAGGGACATGCTTTCCGCGTATAAATTGCGTATATTGCAACCGATTCTTTTTCTAACCGTCCTCAAGAGAGAATTTGGGTCCAACGCCTCTACTAGGGCCACAATTTTTTTTGCTATGTTGTAGAGTGGAACATTTTCGTACATGGAAGTAAGTGTTTGAGGCATCTCATTAACGCCTTAGGTCGGTCCAAAGTTCGGTCCTAGCTCAGAAAATTATTTTTTTCTATGTTATAGAGAAAATTGGGGTGAACATTTTTGTCAACGAAAAAATGCATGAAATGTTATTTTGAAATTATTTTTTTTAATTTTCTCGAAAAATTTTTTACAATTTTTTTTGACAATTTTTGTTTTTTTTAAAGCTTTAAAAGTTTTTTTACACTGGTGCTTCGGATGGGGTTTTCAATATTGCCCTTTCGGCAAATTCCAATCCAATTTCGCAACATCTATTCTGTTTGCCACATCTGTTCCTGAGGCGTACGAGTCCCTTGCACATGTTTATTTTATTATAATAACAAAAACGTGAAATCCCTCCTCCAATTTTTGAAGTTCTGTAACCTAGACTGAAATTTTAATTCTTGACAATTCTTCTTCAGCTCGTTCGTACACGGCAAGAGTGGCTGCAGCAGTTGTACAATTTAACAGTAAAGGTCACGTGGGTTCTGAATTTCGGAACTACAAATTCGGAAATGTTCAAAATCCAAAACTAGACGAAATGGAAAATATTAGAAGAGCGAAAGTAATGAAAACTAATGCAAGACCTAGAGTTTCGAGATTTGATGAAAAAGACAAATCGAAAGGTGCATATGGAGTCGAATGCCAAAAAGTGGATATGGAACCATTAGCCTTTGAAAGAGGAAAAGAATTACTCATTGAAAAGCAAGTATTTTTAGACTTATACGAAGGACAAAGTTCTTCGAAAACGAGGCTTATGCGTTTTTCACGACGTTTTTGATCAGTCGATTTGAGGGGAGGGGGGGGGGGAGCATCGATCATAGCACCTAGATGCCGTACCTGCATCCGTCATCACGGTAACTAGAGTAAAACTTGACCGATTTTCAATTTTTTTTTCCTGAAAGGTAATCGGAAAAGTGGTTATGGTATTGCGATTGGGCATTTTCGGACCAAATGGTGGTTTTTATTTTTTTATGCATATCTCGAGTAAGTCTTGACCGATTTTCACCGATAGGTCCATGAAAACCCAACAACTTATGGAAGAAAATTTTTTGAGGGTGGGCCTTTGGACTTACCTAAGGTACTAAAAATGAATCTCTACAAGGGCCCTACGAAATTTTTGTACATAACTCTAAATGGAGGAAACATTTTTTGACTTTGGGCCCTTGGATTTTCTTGATTTTTCTTTTATTTGAGAGTAGAGATGTGCGATCCGCCCGAAACTCGAAGAAAACCCGACCCGAAACCGAATCAATCAATTTCGGTGAAACTTTTTCGCTTATACCTATGCAAATAAAGCGCGGAAATTACTTTTTAGGATACTAACCTCGAAAAACTAACAAAGAAAAAACAAACAAAAAATGAGCTGAGAATCAATTGCGAATCTCAGGTTTTAACGTCAATAGAGTTTAAAAAACTCCTAATTTTTTCGGAAAAATCTTAGGTTGAGTCAAAAATCAAATGCTCTATTTTTTGTATTTATATAATATAATATAATATAATATAATTTTAAATTTCGACCACGGTTTCGGCCGTCACCATCATCAGGGTTAAATTTATGACTCAGCACTATAAAACATTCGTTCCCGTGGATAGTTGAGTAAAAATTCATAAAGTGTACTAATTACCTTACACGATTTTTGTTAAAGTCCGTAAAGAAGACAGAAGCATTTTACCGACGTCGAACAACATCAGAAAACATTCGTGGGGTTACGAAAATTTTCGGGTTGCGGGTTTCAGGTTTTAAAAATTTTGATCGGCCCGCTCATCTCTATTTGAGAGGTAATCGAAGACCCAGCAGCTTTCAAGAAAAATTTGGAACCGATGTCTGTAATTAGGGCCTCAGGTTGACTCAGAAGTTGTTTTAGAGAAAATTGAGATGAACATTTTTGTCCATGGAAGTATGTGTCTTAAACCTCTCCTTAGGACCCTTCGTCGGTCGGTGGTTCTAAGGTCGGCACTAGCAAAAAAAACTATTTTTAGGCCCGTACGAAGAACGAAATTCTTCGGAAAGGGGTCTTATGCGTTTACCACGACGTTTGTAACAAGTCAAATTTTGACCCGTGAGTAGGGAGGGAGCACCGATCTTGGTCCTTAGATGGCGAATCAGCAATAAAAAAAAAATGTCCGTGCTTCCGTCTGTCAACACGATAATTCGAGTACAACATTACAAAGAACAAATTTCGAAACTTTGGTTTTTATTCATCGAACAGGCTGAGACACAACCAACGAAGACGAAATTTTATTGAGGAGTCCACTCGAGGAGGCAAACATAATACTCGATGGCAACAAATTCGGCAGGACCTTTTGCCATCAACATTTATTCCGAAAATTATCCATGCGAAGAACAAGAAAAGCTATAAGGGCCATTTGGAGGAATTGATGTACAAACGAAGCGAGTTTGGAAACACTGCAGCCATCAAACATCAAAGATTGGTGGAGCGAGATGCCATCGAGGTATTCCAAAGTCTTTTCGATGAACATGAGTTGGAAGATTGTGGCCTTTTCATTGACCGTGAACTATATTTTCTTTGTACATCACCGTTGAAGTTATACGGCCGAGACCACATTCTAAATATCAAATGCCCCCTGAAACATTACAACAAAAAATTCGATGAGGCAGTTTACCAGTTGCCGTTTTTTGATGTGAATGCTGGAAAATTAAATAAGAAGCATGTATGGTACATCGAATTGCAAAGCGAACTTCGTATTACCGGACGCAAGCTCGGTTTCCTGATGGTTTGGCTAGGTGAATTCGGAGGAGAACCACAATACCGCATTGTGGAAGTTCCGAAAGATGAATCTTTTTTCATCTCCGAAATTAAGCCTCAAGTCACGTTTTTTTACAACGAATGCATGATGAAAGAACTCGTAGATTCTCGACAAGCCAGACATATGACGCTTCGAGATTACAACTGCCAAACAGATTCTTTTATTTAAATTTTATACTAGTAAATTATGATTTCATGTTTTGTGTTAAATTTATACATACGTAAATTTTATCCTTTTAATTTTAAAATAAAAACTAAGTTACAAAAATTAAATTGCAGAACCGTCGAAAAGAAATGATGGCGAAAAGCGACGGCTGAATTATCGCTTATTATATCAATTTCCTTAGGAACCGACCATAAATGACGTCTGCTTTTAGGGGGGAGGGGTCTGAGGAAACAGATGAAATATGACACGGGGGGTGTTAGCAATATTACAATATCGCTTTTCATCATCATCATCAAACTTTATAGACCATCCTTTGTACCTTTATGTAGTCGAGTGGACTTCATGCCGCAACCCTATGTAGAGAAAATTTTTCATTTTTTCATTTCATTTATTTTTCTTCATAAAATACATCAATATTTCATTGCGTAACTCTAGTATGCCAAACGGCAATTCGAAAGAGCTACAAAACTTATGACAAAAAATAAAATGTTTCAGCTAATAGGTGTTACTTATCTTAAGTTAGTTCTATTAATTACTAATAAGCTATTCCAAACATTTAAATTTATTTAACATAATAAAATATTGACTATGTTCTAAATGTTATGATATAGAATTAGGAAAGGAAGCGAGATGGAGTCGAGTGCGATGTAAATAATAAAAAATAATAAATGGTAAGCTTGCGATCGATCGTGGTAGAATTCAGTTTTTACAGTCATATACCGTCCTCCGTACTCGCACCAATAACCTGTGAGAGTGCCGATTGCACTAAACGACTCGACCCTCCCACAGGCTACCGATACAAGCAAGGTTCATCAAAATGATTTCAACATATGTGCCATTAATAAACGACTGAATTGACAAAGTGTAGCAGAATTTCTAATTTGGGGAGGGATTGAATTAAATAAAGTAGGTCCAGAATAAAGGAGACCTCTTTTACCATAATTTGAAGATATTTTGGGTTTCTTCAATAAATAGGAATATCTTGTATTATAACGGTTGAAATTGCTCAAAAATTGTAATGAGTGATGTTTTATCCCTTTAATGCAACAAAATACAAATTTACATACGGCAAATTCGTACATCTGAGGGATTGTTAGCATCTTTGGAAACTGAGCAGTGAAAAGGAGTTCGGTAGAATATTGTATCGGTAATTTATGCGTGGCTTTGAGCGCTTTTTTGTGGAGCACTTGGAGTTCATCTATAAAGCATTTCTTCGCAGAACCCCATATTCCTATACAGTATAAAAAATGACAATGAATCGTAGCAAAATATATTAATCCTCGGCAAAAATCGTAGTCTTTTCATAACACCTATTCGACGCGACACAACTGAACTCACATTAGTGATATGTTCATTCCAGTTCAAACAATCATCCAATATTAAACCCAAGCATTTGATAGAAGAGCACGTCTTAATTTCGATGCCATCAGAAATTAAAGTTAATTGATTTTGAATCTTAATGTTGGGTTTACGAAAGTGTAACAATCTTGTCTTCTGTAAGTTCAATGTCAATTTATTAATACGGAAGAATTCTACTAATATATGTAGGTCATCGGAGAGGTTTGAGATGTTCTGAGAAACATCTGCCGAAGAGATAAACATGTTGATATCGTCAGCGAAGCCGTAAGTGGACGATTTGATGGGCAGATTATAGAGATCATTTATAAAAATGATAAAAAGTAGGGGTGATAGTACTCCACCTTGTGGGATTCCAACTGTTATGTCTATAATTTGGCTATTTACTCCGTTACAAACAGTGAACTGTTTCCTTCTTCTTAGATAGCTACTAATTAAATCAAAGCCAACACCTCTAATTCCTGCTCGCTCAAGTGTATCTAGAAGCAGTTTATGTATAACTGCATCAAATGCCTTTGACAAGTCTATGAATAGACCAGATACCACTTTTTTGTTGTCAATCTCATTGTTGATCATGCTGACCAGTTCAAAGAGAGCAGTATGGGTACCACTCCCATTCCTAAAACCATATTGCCTAGCATTAAAAAATTTGTTGAGCTTTAGAAAGTCAGTGATTGCTCGAAAGATTATGGTTTCAATAATTTTATTGACAGCTGGCAAGATAGATATAGGCCTATAGTTACTAACATCGCTTTTCAAGCTTTTCTTGTAAATTGGAATGATCATAGCTACTTTCAAGTCATCTGGGTATACTCCACAAAACAGAATAAGGTTGAATAAATCACATAGAAAAGCAGATATAGCTGACGAACAACACTTAAGGGATCCAACTGAAATTCCATCATAGCCAGGACTTTTATCTACGTCCATTGCCGATATCAGTTCGACTACTTCAATTTCCGTCACAGGCTCGAAAAAAATGGACAATGGATTAGTGGTAAGCGTATTATATTTATTAAGATCGTCTTGGTCTGTCCCTGGGATGCTGTCAGCCAAGTCCTTTCCCACACTTGCAAAAAACCTGTTAAAGTGGTCAGCAGTCTCATGTTCCCTAATCACTGAACCTTTACTTTTCAGTGAAATCAACTGCTTTTTTCTCTTCGATTTACCTAACAGGTGATTTATTTTTTTCCATATTTGTTTTGAGCCATCACATTCGCTAAACATATCTTCGTAATAATTCATTTTATATTGCATAGAGTATTTTTCAAATTCAATTTTTAAAATGTCAAGTTTCTGACTCAAATAAGAGTGATCTAGACCCTTTCTCCGCTTACATCTGATCTTATTTCTCAAATTCTCCATCTTACGGAGTATGTATTCTAGGTGTGTGTTCATATAGGGACATTTCAAATGCTCAGTCTTAATTTTAACTTTTCTGATTGAAGAATATTCAGAAATTGTTGATTTAAATGTAGATGTAAAAAATGAATAAAGCTCATTAACATTGTTTGTCTGAGGAACACTTGTAGGATCGAGGAGCTCAGTCAACCTTAAATTCACCTTTTCATGATCTATAACCGATTTGGTAATAAGAGTGTACTTATCTCTTGCAGGGAGAGGTATAACAGTAATGATTATCTGTGATCACTAAGTTTTTGTTGGATAGTTGAGTTTTGCACTATGATGTGTTTTTTACAATTTAAGATAACATGATCAAGTAGTGACTTACTCTCTGGTCTAGTCATCTTGTTGTTACTAATTTCATAATTACAGCTCTCAAGAATGTTTGCGTAGCGCCTCCTGAGGGCAGATGAGTTACTTGCAATCATGTTTATGTTCATGTCTGTGATCACTAAGTTTTTGTTGGATAGTTGAGTTTTGCACTATGATGTGTTTTTTACAATTTAAGATAACATGATCAAGTAGTGACTTACTCTCTGGTCTAGTCATCTTGTTGTTACTAATTTCATAATTACAGCTCTCAAGAATGTTTGCGTAGCGCCTCCTGAGGGCAGATGAGTTACTTGCAATCATGTTTATGTTCATGTCTCCAACTATCATTCCAAATTCATCTTTATCAATAGCTAACGATAGGTGATCGAGAAATTCATTAGCATTTGTATCATGGGGTGGTCTATAGTAAGCATGAAATTTAAATTTTGAAGATATATTATTAAGTGGCAAGTGGATGGTCAATGAAATGTAGAAAAAACTAGAGTTCATAGTTCTGTCGATAGAAAAATTTAATCTATTGCGTATGAAAACCGCTAATCCCCCTGCGAACCCATTCCTAGATGCAAAAAAGCCACTATAACCTGGCAAATTATATAGTCCTTCTTCATCAGTAACAATCCATGTTTCCCCGACAACCATTATATCATATATTCCCGGGAACTCACTCAAAAATTGGATAAAAAGATCAAAGCGGGTCAAATCTTTGATGCTTCTAAAGTTAACCTGAAATATACGCAATCCCTCAGTTGAAGCAGATCGAGATTTGGAATAACTCATAACACTGTCAAATGTGTCGTTTAAGAAATTTGGCTTTTCTTCATTAAGGTCATTCGAATTCATAATAAAAATTTAAAGTTCAAGTTGTAGGTAAAAATTCAATAAAATTCCAAAAATTTAGTCAAAATCAAAATAAAGAACACATACCACCATCGGGGATTGAAAAGTATTATGCATTTCCTTCAAGCTTATCAAAGTTCGTGTAAAAATTAATGTTTATCGCTTGGCTTCCATCTTTCTTCCTTAAATATATCTTTCCCTTGTTCGTCCATAAGTATTTATATTTGTTGTTATTTTTATAAGCTTTAGCTGTGAAAAAAAGCTTTTTTCTTGCCTTAGTCAAATGTTCATTCACAAAAATCAAATTTTCATTACCCTCAGTATCTATACCAATGTTAGATGGAGCCAATCCTCGAAGTTTTTTAGCTGATGACAGAAATCCATCGCGTTTAGATAAGTCCTTGAAAGTTAGAATAATAGCTGGAGGTTTGTCTTTATTCATTTGTTGGTATTGTCTGTAGATATTCAACAAGTCATCTGGCAAAATAGGATAAGAGATGCTAGAGCCAATTCTTTGAATAATATCTGTCAGGTTGTCAGGTTGCACCATGGGAACCCCATTTATTTCCAAGTTGTGAGAAAGGCTGGTTTGCTCAAGATTGTCTACCCGTGTGTCCAGATTGTTTGTGTTAAATAGAAGAGTTTTGTTTGAATCCTCAATAAGATTGATGCGATGTCCGTAGCCGTTGAGTACCTTAGTAATTTCTTGTAGTTCGCCGAATTTATTATTCAAGTATTTTTGCATATCCTTCACAACGTCATCAATACGCTGAATACTAAGTTCGTTGTCGTTGGTCTCGGTGTTATCAATTACTGTAGATGATGCCGGCGGTGTAGGTGAGGTGGATTTTCTTTTTTCGCATTGCATGCATTTCCATTGTTTAATCACTCCGTTACTAATGTCCCGAATAACTGCGTCATTCAAATTACTGCATTTCCAATGAAATGTTTTTTTACAGACAGCACATGTAGTTCCGTTATTGGTCTTCGTAATATTAGAATTACATGTTGAGCATTTAGTCGGAGCCATTGCGCCAAATGATGTGTAATGTTCTCAGATAATTTTCAGTAATGGGTTAAATACGGATAAAAACCTCTTGCACGCTAATAAAAGTTAAACTCAAAGTACTGGTCGTACGAGTATTTAATTATTACTTTGTCCTAGATTAATTTAGATAAAGTAATCTAATACACAAATTTCCATCCTGAAATTAATTAAGATGTAATTTGTGACAACCATTCACACCATTAATAATATCAAACGCATTAATCCACCGAAATTAGTCTGAGCCAAATGAATGTAATCTGCACGATATTTCCTAAGATGCAATCACGCCACAATGGTTCAAAAATTTTTTAGAAATCAATTGTCTTTATTCGTATTTAGAATATTATCTCAATTTTCAGTGTAAGTAATTTAGTAGTATATCAGCTACTGTCGAGTTCCAGATGGCAATTTTATGCTGCAGTAAAGAACGTTCATAAAAAATGAAAAATTAAGCCATCGTTCACACTTTATATTAGATAATAATGCATCGAACATACTAGAACACTGTTCCAATTCAAACTTGTGATAATAATACACAATTCTCAGAAATTGATCATGCCACTAAATGTTCACATGCGGTTTAATTGTTAGATCAATTCAAATTAATTGATTCTAGATTTTGTTTATTTAATCCTGGATATAATATTTCAGCCTGGGTTCGGAATAAATTAATTTAATAGTTTAATTTTGAATATTTTTAATTTTCAGTAGGAAGGACTGAATAAGCTTGTAACGATGGACAAAATACGTCCGTTCTCGTTGAATGTTCGTGACTATAACTTTCCTATAACTTTACATCCCGAACACTCGTAATCACCGTTTTCAAAAAAGCTTCTCAATTTGAAATTACCATCTTTTTGATGTCAGCAGTTCAATGCTTTCGCAAATTTGGGTCTGCAATGTTTCTGTCTCGTCATCTACCTCATAAAATAAAATGTTTGATGACTTGATTTTTTTACACAGTTTCAGATAATCAAAGTACGACGTCTGCTTTTGGGGGACGGGATGGGGGCCGTGGTTTGTCCGGGAAAACAGACAGAATATGACAAGAAGTGAGGGGGGTATGAAAAATGGAAAAAAAGCAGACCATATTTATGGACGGTCCCTTATCACTTGTACTTTTTTTGCTTTATAGGATCAATAGGATGATGGAAGAAGCTCTGCATAAGTAATTTTGTGTGAGTATCTTGCGAAATTACATGGACCAGTTATGAAAAAGGAATTTCTCAAGATTGATTCAACATGTACTTACTTTAATTTTTCGGCGCTACAGCCACTTGTGGGCCTCGGCCTGCTCGAGAATACTGATCCAACGCTGCCTTTGTTTTGCCAATGTCTTATTCCGAGGGTCCGAAGATCTTGTTCGACGCCACCAATCCATCTAATTTTTGGGCGACTAACTCCTCTTCGCCCTTCTGGATTTTGAGGGGACTCTGTTTTCATCCATGCGTTCTAAATGCCCCGCCCACCTCAACCTTTGGACTTTCACAGCCGCCAATATATTCGGCTCGCCAAAATCACATTCGTTCCAATTCAAAGTTATGTCGCCGTAACCAACTCTCACCCTCGCACATCGCTCCAAATATGGTACGGAGAAACTTGCGCTCGAACGTTAGGAGCAACTGTTCATCTGTAGATCAATATTGGACGAATAAGTGTTTCGTAATATATGTCACTTCGTTTTCTTTGATGTTAACTTTGAAGATGTTTAATTAGATCATAATAGCATCTGCTTGCCGCCATGATACGTCTGTGAATTTCATGTAATGACTTGAAATAGTGTAGAGAAAAAATCATATTGTTTTGATTGATCAGCGCCGTTCTTTGCTATTGACTCTCTCACCTCTCTCACAAGGTATTTTTGTAACACGTTAGATTTAGAGTGAATCTAAGAATAAAGTCGGCAAAGAAGATTTTCGGCCCGCAATAGTTATTTGAGTGAACTTCGCACGTAACATCAAGCGGAATTGTCTAAAATCAACCGTCCGAAAGAGGCACGTATACAACTTTCAATACTTGCGGATCAAGAATTGTTATTTTCATCGAGCAAAAACTTCCGACGACCTTGGCGTCTAAAGTACGTTACATAATTAGGTATGAAAGTGAAAAGTCTCATTTACGTGTTATTATTGACCTCATTTTCTACCTAAACAAACTTCACAAGAAAATAGACTTACCAACTTTTTATCCCTTGATATGTAAATAACAGTTTCATGCGAAGGTAAATAGAAATTATTTTAAAAGTGTGTACGGAGCAAGATTGATTGATCTTATGTTACCAATGTAACCAATGGATCAACTGATGCAATTTTTTACAAAGAATATAACTTTGACCACAAGCTAACTTTTAACTCATGCAAATTTCTTCGCAATATCACCGATAGCGTAACCTCAAACGATATCAGTAATTTTGAAAACGGACTTACGGACTGCGTCACATTTTACCTTTTCAGATTTTTGTGTTGTGATATCAGTCGTTTTGGAAGTTTTCAGTTGTTATATCTAAAATGCATGTCAAAATTTTTCTATTTTTCGAAAAAGTTTTCTAACAAGAACATGCTTCTTCGAAATAAATTTTTCTCAGAAAAAAATTTTCTTTAAAAAATTGTCTTCAAA
Organism: Pseudolycoriella hygida; assembly: GCA_029228625.1. Lineage (NCBI taxonomy): Eukaryota > Metazoa > Arthropoda > Insecta > Diptera > Sciaridae > Pseudolycoriella > Pseudolycoriella hygida. The sequence continues at coordinate 90,497,591 of CM055404.1, forward strand.
AAAATTTTTCTCGGAAAAAAATTTATTAAAAAAAGTTTTTGTAGCACTTCGTGTGACCTTCAGCTATCTTCGGAAAACTTCGTGTTAATTTCACCTACCTTCGGAACGCTTCGTGTCACTTTCGGCTACTTTCGGAACACATCGTGTCACCTTCGCCTACAATCGGAACACTTCGTGTCACCTTCCGGTACCTTCGGATCACTTCGTGTCGTTTTAGGCTACCTTCGGAATACTTTGGTCACCAATTCTCCTCACCGATCTATATAACTTTGCCGAAGAAACCAACTGTCTAAGTTTTCTAATTCAGAAGATAGCAAAAATCCAACATGGCGTCACTTTGACAGCTGTCAGCCATTTTTTTTAAAACTTTAAAAGATTCTCATCACCGATATCTAGAACTTTTCCGATGAAACCAACTGTCTTGGTATTCTTCACTGGTGAGTGACGCCACCATGGTTTCCTGAGTTGGTCCAGCGGTGCCTGGGTGGTTGCGTACACCCCTACCGAAGTGGCGAAAGCCCCCACCGAGGGTAAATTTTGTACCGCGGGGCTGCGGGGCCCGCGGGTGTAGTGTGTCATACGCAGCTGGAAATAGTGTGTATCCTTGGTATCTAGGATACCGGGCAGTTTGGGTGCCGAAAAACCGGATACCGGGAAATCCACTCGAGAGAAGCTCGAGTGGTTCTTGTTCGGGAAATGTGCTCAAGCGAAGCTCGAGCGGTTCACGTTTCGGGAAATATGCTCGAGCAAAGGTGGAACGGTTTACGTTATAGGAAATCGCTTTAAGATGGGAAATGACTATAAATAGGAAATCGCTTCAAAGTAGGAAAGGACTAAAAATGGGAAATCGCTTCAGGATGGGAAATGACTAAAAAATGGGAAATCGCTTCAAGATGGGAAATGACTAAGAACTGGGAAAGGCCTTAAAGTGGGAAATTACTAAAAATGGGAAATCGCTTCAAAGTGGGAAATGACTAAAAATGGGAAATCGCTTCAAGATGGGCAATGACTAAAAAATGGGAAGTCGCCTCAAAGTGGGAAATGACTAAAAATGGGAAATTGCTGAAAACGGGAAATGAATAAAAAATGGGAAATGATGAAAAATGAGAAATGATGAAAAATGGGAAATGATGAAAAATAGGAAATTATTGAAAAACGGGAAATAAATAAAAAATGGGAAATGACTGAAAAATGAAAAGTGAGTAAACAACTTAGTTGAAAAAAATTTCGCTAGCTCCGCTTGCGCCTTTTATAAACTCTTAAAATATTTGATTGAGATTTTGATGACTTCGTTCAAAAAATCTCTCGCTCGCTCCGCTCGCGTATCATAAATTTTTCTTTGTAAAATTTCGGTTGATATGTCAACAAGTTCGTTAAAAAGTATTAAGAAAAATCTCGCTCGCTCCGCTCGTGATTCATAAATTTTTCTTTGTGAAATGTTGATTGATATGTCAACGATTTCGGAAAAAATTATTAAAAGAAAAATCTCGCTCATTCCGCTCGCGATTCATAAATTTTTCTTTGTAAAATATTGATTGATATGTCAACGGTTTCGTCAAAAAGTATGAAAAAAAATTTCGCTCGCTCCACTCGTAACATTTCAATATTTTGGTCACCGGGAAATAACTTTTGGCCACCGGGAAATCGCATTTTGATCACCAGGAAATCTCAATTTTTCACCGGGAAATCTCGATTCCTCAGTGGGAAATTTTATCGATTTTAGACGGATACCAGGAAAAAATGGGAAATCGGATTTGGATACCGGGGAAAAAACATTATTTCCAGCCGCGGTGTCATACGATATGGCCGCATCCGGCCCCAGCACTTGGTTGAGAGCTGCGTCAGAACAGCTTGCGCTTTGAAATGGGCGACTGAACCCCTAGTCCTTCCTGGGCAACCAGGTTGGCGAGAATTCAGTAGAGGCATGATAGTGATTCGGGCCTCATCTAGGTCGCGGAGGGTTACGCAAACCTGCCGGAATAGATAGAGTGACTTCGGCGACTCGCGCTAATTGGGCGTATCCCAATTTAGCGCATGGGGGCCGTGCGGTTAAAGCTTAGGTTAGGTACGCACGTTAATCTGCAATTACTTTGTGTCTTGGTATTCTAAGTTAGAAGCCAGCAAAAATCCACGATGGCGCAAACTTTGACAGCTGGCACACATTTTCTCAGTATCTCAGAAAATGCTTCTCACCAATCTCTACAACTTTCTCGAAGAAACCAATGGTCTAGGTATTCTATTCTTCAGCTTCTAATTCAGAAGATACCGAAAATTAAAGCCATTTTCTTATGATCCAAAAAATTCAACTCACCTATCTATAACTTTTCCGAAGAAACCAACTGTCTAGAGGTATACTAATTCAAAAGATAGCATTTTCATTATTCACAAAAATCCAACATGATGCCACTCTCACAGCTAGTAGCCATTTTCTTATGATCCCAAAATATTCTCTACCAGTCTCTATAACTTTCCCGAAGAAAGCAACTATATAAGTATTGTCATTCCGGGGGTAAAATTCGAAAATTAAAAAGAGCATAATTTGCTTAGGAAAATTCACGATGACACCGCTTTCACAGCTGGCAGACATTTTTTGAAGATTCAAAAAAATTAACTGGCCAAATTCTATAACTTTCTCAAAGACACCAACTCTCTATTATCATTAGGAGCTATAATTCGATAACTCCTAGCATGACCTAAAAAACCTTCAAAATTGGTCACTTCTCCAGATGACACGACTTTTCCAGAATTTTCCCGGGAAAGCGGGAGATAGAATTTTCCGCGGAAAATTTGAAAAAGGTCATCTTGTAACCTTGATAACTCAGCTCATTTCGAACCGATTTTGATGAGTGAAGGCTCATTCAAACGGGGATTGGGGAATCGTTGTAGTTTTTTTAAATAGTTTGGATGAGGGGCCGGGGGGAAAAATTCCAAAGTTCGCCAATATGATGACTTGTCCTAAAGGTTTTTGTATGGAGCGTTTTGGGTTTGTGTATGTTTTTTTGTGGTGTTGGAGACTACGTCACACTTTCCGCTACCGCTCCGAGCCTGACTGATTAGACTCTACCGGCACCTAAATTTCGTCGTTTTTAAAACAAGCAAAATAGAGACACTTACATGTATGTTGGTGTTGGGATTCGCGTTTCTTTGAATTGTTTTTTTCGTATGCATGAGATTCTTCTCCAGCAAAAATTTGTTCCGTGGGCCGAGCTGACTGAGTTCTTCATTACATCGTTTCCACTTATACACTGTTGACTAAAGCAAATGTAATAACATGCTATGTGTAAAGTGGAAAAATTAGTTTATTTTACCGTCAATAAATTCATCAAGATTTTGAAGAACGCTTTTGTGCTACGAACACGTTTTATTTCTTCAAAATTGTCTTTCTTATGGTCCAATTCAAATCGATCAAACTCTGTGATGTTTTCAAACATAAGATATCCTCTTCCATAACATATATTTGTTTTATTCCCAAAAAAACGACTGAACTGAACTGTATTTTACTTATGTTTTGGCGCAAAATTGGCGCGTCAAAACTTCAAATGAGGACAATACCGATAGAGTGGTAAGGGCTGTCATCGCTGTCATAGACTTCGTTCACTTTACCCTTCATCATTTCGCTAATCGTTCGGCAATTCGTTAGCTGGTAAGAATTCGTGGATGTTATTATAAACGCAAAAATCATAATACAAACAGAAAAATTTTGTAAATTTCGTAGTTGAGGAACTTTGGAGCGCTCCACACCTTTTATTCATTGTCTAACTTACGTTTATTTTTACATACTTTAGTTAAAAATCTGCAACAAATTTTGAGTCGAGATATGTGGAACTTCGCCTTAATAGGTAGCTTAATAAGTGCTCCAGCTCTGGACAAATTCGCCAAAGAACGACCTACAGCTTGGTAGTATGAAACTTTTTCACCCAACATTGTTCAGCAATTTTGTTGCCCCAAACCTCCACTATCGATTGATGCTCAAATTTTATCTCTACTTTGTCCAACAACAAAAGTTCCCTAACAACAAAGTGAGGAAACCCCAAAATTTTAACAATTTTCGCTGCCTAGCTCCTCCGCATGAAGTCGGATCAAAAAACTTTCTTCTACAAAGTTGTAGGCCATCAAAAACTCTAAGACTTTGCTTCACCGACCAAAGCTCTAAGACGACATCTTGAGTGACTTTTGGCCGATTTTCAATTTTCACCCTTTCTTGACCCATAACTCCCTTATTTCAGAACAATATCCCACCCCGGAACATGTTTTTTCGACATTTTGCACCATCCCCAACAACATATCAAAAAATATTTTTTTTCTTCGCCAGTGTAAACGCAATTAAACGCAAAAATAACGGGATCGTGACAGACAGACGAATAGACACATAAATACATAAATAAATAGACACATAAATAAATATATAGACAGACGGACATTAGAGGTTTATAATTAGTAATAACTAATATGAACCTACAGGAAAGGATCATAAGATTGTGCAACGCTTCGTTTTAACTCTTTCAACCGAAAAACCGGTTTTACTTGAGAAAATACAAGCGAATACGTGAAAAGAGCGATAAAAGAGAGATTAAAAAGTTGCACAAGCTTACGATTCCTTTCCTGTAATACGAAATTCGAATACGAAAAAATCGGCAGAGTCGAAAGCAGTTCTTCAATTTTCTCGGCGGCAGCGATAATCGGCGCAAGGGTTTTGGGCAAAGGCGTGAATAGGCAAACGTCAAAAATAAATTCGGCGGCGGCGGCGCACTTTTACCAACTTTTTCGGCTTGCGTCGGCGCGACGCAGAAATTCCATTGAATTTTTACTTGCTGGCTAAATTTTCTCCTTCACAGCATCGAGTCTCATAACCAATACAAAACAACAATTTTCTGCCATTCGGTAAATTTTTTGTTCCTACTTAATTCAATATAAACTGTGTTACTATATATATCGATAAAAATCTTCGGCGGCGGCGGCGCGATTTTTTTTAGTTTTCACTCTTT
>CM055404.1:90517833-90529191 GCA_029228625.1 Pseudolycoriella hygida
CAAGATGGCGTCACTTTGGCAGATTTCTGAAAATCTCAAAAAAATCTCCTGATCAAACTCTATAATCGCTCGGAACAAACCAACTCTGTAGGTATTGTAACTCCGGAGCTAAAATTCGAAAACCATAAAAACACAATTTTTCTCTTACGAAAATCCAAGATGGCCCTTTGACAGCTGGCAGCCATTTTCTTAGTATCCCAAAAAATTCTCCTCACCAATCTCTATAACTTTCCCGAAGAAAGCAACTCTCTAAGTATTGTCATTCCGGAGCTAAAATTCAAAAACCAAAAAATTCACAATTTTTCGCTTGGGAAAATTCAAGATGGCGTCGCTCTGATAGCTCACATACATTTTCTTAATATCCCAAAAAATTCTCCCGACCATACTCTAAAACTTTCTAGAAGACACCAACTCTCTAGGTATTGTCACTCCGGAGCTAAAATTCGAAAACTCCGAGCATTACCTGAAAAACCCTCAAAATTGACCGCTTTTCCACATGCCACGGCTTTTCCAGAGTTTTCCCGCAAAAGCGGCATATGAAATTTTTCATTTTGGACCGATTCTGACGTTCCCTGTAAATTTCATCAAAATCGGCTGTCTAGTTCTCGAGATCGAAAATTATTTATAGAACATAGATAGATAGATAGATAGAACATAGATGGATAGATAGATATATAGAAACCGACAGATCAGAAAAAAAGTTTATTTAATAATGAGAACAATGGAATTCTGGTAAGATGTATGGGAAAGTACCATTTTCAAACCTCGATATCTCAGCCAATTTTCAACCGATTTTGATGAGTGAGGGCTTGTTGGATAGCTGCTGCTAGTTTTTTTTAAAAATAATTTGGAGGGGGAGGGGGCGAGGGGAAAAAACTCAAAACTTCGGCTATACATTGTGTCTTGTACCAAAGGTTTTTGTATGGAGGTTTTTGGGTTTGTGGACGTTTTTTTTGGGGTGTGGGGACTGCGTCACGCTCTCCGCTACCGCTTCGAGCATGATCGTATAACGATAGAGTTTCGTCACTAAAACAAGTTCCACTAACAAAACTCTAGCTCATGTCTAGGGGAATGTAACGTGACGGCGTTCCACCGCACGTTCCATATTCATATTATCATAACATACGAACAACGAGTTCATAGATGCACAATAAAATTATTCAAATCAACAAAATTTCATTTGTATACATTAATGGCTACAACGATACTCGTTAAATTCAAATTAACGGATCACAAGACCGCTAAAATAACGAAGAAAAGAGAATTTAAGTGGGGGGAGATTGCCTCAAAGAGGATCTCAAGTTAGTTTTATATTCATTATCACTTTTTTCGTACGTACTTCCCAACCGGAAAGACGTAGTTTAATCAGTATTCAAGAGTCAAAAGATTCAATTTTCAATATTCAAATAAAAAGTATAACATCAAGTCGATCATAAATTATTGTCATTACCACAACGAATAAAACCATTAAGCACAAATACAAAACAAATATCTGGCTTATCATTTCGAAACATATTCAATTGGAATCAAGCGCAATTATTTACAAGATCATCTTAAGCATTTGGATACATTCCACAAAGCGAACACCGTTGCTTTGAACCCAGTTATCATAAGAACCGTTGAGAGATAATAGTAACATTCCTTCTGCGGAAATTGGTAAAGCACACGACATAAAGCATCATTCCCGTTGGTCATCATTCATAGTTGAAAGGCCACTGCGTTGCATCATCCATGAAAGAATAACCGTGAGTCGTTTGTTAAAAGAGTTATAGCCATTCTAATCATTAGTATCTCACCTAAATTTAATTGTAAAGCGTGAATAACTCAAGAGGCTATCTTTATCATTCCATTCAGTATTTATTCATTCAATATTATAAGGATTATTCAGTTCATTTCTTTGCATTGAATAATTTATTGTTAGTGATTCCTTCCTCCCTGTCGAGCCAGGGGAGATACGAAGAGAGCATTACACTTGTGACGGAAATAACTTATGTTGTTTTATGATAAAACGAAAATTTTCGGTTCGGTCAAGACCGAACCGAGATTTTCGGTTCGGTCATGACCGAACCGAAATTTTCGGTGCGGTCATGACCGAACCGAAGTTTTCGGTTTTTCGGGTAACCGACTCATGTCTGGGGGGAGGGTGGTCAACAAATCCGTACGATTTAATACGAGGGGGGGGGTATAACTTGGAAAAGTATGTACAATGTACATAACACCACCACAACTCAATTTTGGAACCCTTTCCTATCCAACAACTGACACAATCAATCAATTAGTGCTCGGCTCCCCGACTAGCCAAATTTGTGGGACCGGTACCGTTAGCCAGCACAAAATGAGCACTAATTGAGGGTATTAAGTTGAATTAGACGAAAAAAGAATTTAAGACACTTTTCATGCAAAGTGACGAAAATAAAAATTTTTGTTAATCAATCAATTTGTGCTCGGCTCCCCGACTATCCAAAATTGTGGGACCGGTACCATTTGCCAGCACAAATTGAGCACTAATTGAGGGTATTAAGTTGAATTAGACGAAAGAAGAATTTGAGACACTTTTCATGCAAAGTGGACGAAAATAAAAATTTTTGTTAATCAATCAATTTGTGCTCGGCTCCCCGACTATCCAAAATTGTGGGACCGGTACCATTTGCCAGCACAAATTGAGCACTACTTGAGGGTATTAAGTTGAATTAGACGAAAGAAGAAATTAAGACACTTTTCATGCAAAGTGGACGAAAATAAAAATTTTTGTTAATCAATCAATTTGTGCTCGGCTCCCCGACTAGTCAAATTTGTGGGACCGGTACCGTTAGCCAGCACAAATTGAACACTAATTGATGGTATTAAGTTGAAATAGACGAAAGGAGAATTTAAGACACTTTCCATGCAAAATGAACAAAACATGAAAATTTCAAATTTCTTTTGACTCGTTCTCGGCTCCCAGATCAGCACAAATTCTGGGACCGGTGGCATTCGAGAGCACAAATTCAGGCCTTAATTATAGACTGTCTGCCCCTTCCAGCACGAATGCGGGGGAGGGGGGGGGCTGACGACATGCACCTCGAATCAACAATAAAAAAAAATGTCCGTCCGTCTGTCTGTCAACACGATAACTCGAGTAAAACTAAACCGACTTTCAAAAACTTTTTTTTCCCTGGAAGGTAATTGAAAAACCTTTTTGATTGAATCTGGGCACTGTCGGTCCAAGGGCCGCTGAGCTAGGGCCGTTTAAGTGGTTTTTGGTCTTTTGTATACAAGTCGAGTAGATCTTTTCCAATTTTCATAAATTTTTTTTTGTTCGAAAAACCTGGGCCTGCCTGACAATTTATGGAAGAAATTTTTTTCATTTTTAGCTTTTGGCCTCAGCCAAGGCCCTAGAACTGAATTTCTACTAGGGCCCAACTTGTTTTTTCTACATAAATCGGCTAAATCTTATCCGATTTTCAGAAACTTTATTTTTCCTGAAAGATAATCAGTAAATTAATTACAATATTGAATTTGGGCAGAATCGGTCGAAAACTTTTGAAGATACGGTCGAAAAAGTGGTCAAAAACGTATATTTTTGAAGGTTAGTGGAACCTTTTCACTTATATCTCTGCGGAATTCGAACGGAAATCGCTCTTGAAGGTTTTAAAGAAACGATTAGAATTAGTCAAAATCTGTTGAGTGGTTCGGGCTGTAGAGTCCTTAGTGTCCTCAGCTCAAAGAAACCAGATTTTAATTGTACCAAACTATTTTATTTTCGACTTAAGTTTCGGTCAAGATGTGACCATTATCAAGATTTGCTTCGAACTTCGAAAATCTGGTTTCTTTGAGCTCGAAAAACTAAGTAATTGGCGACATTGAGCCTTATGGTCCAAAGTTTTTGAAATATTAATAAATATCTCAAAAAGAATTTATTTGGTGGTTTTTAGTGCAGTGTTGCAGAGAAAAAATGGGCGAATTATCCTGATACGTACGGGTCCCCTGCATATGTTTTGGATTTAATTTTGGATATAAAAGCATCTTTTCTATGTGTTTGCGTGTGAGTGTATTCACGGAGTGGGTGACTTCGATATCCAAGTTCCATAAGGTTTTTTGATATTTTTCGGTTACTCTCGGCATGAGTGAGGTCATCCAATGGGGCTTCCTGGGTTTATGGGATTCCTGTGGATTCTTTTGGATTTCTCCAGCACTTTTCAACTTCGATCAGGTTTTTTGACATTTTTCGGTTATTCTCGACATGAGTGAGGTCATCCAATAGGGCTTCCTAGGTTTATGGGATTCTAGTGAAATTCTGTGAATTTCTCTAACTATTTTCAACTTTAGAATTTTTGTTGGCCAAACATTTTTTGATAAATTTCTTTTTTACCAACATTTCTAGAGTATAAGAAAATATATTTGTAGAGAGATAAACTTACAAAAGTACTGATATCCGCGCAAAAACCCTATCAGGGTGAGGGTGTGACGTAAATCTTTATGTCTGCTTACAAAAGTTCTGATATCAGAGGAGCGTGACGCATTAAGCATCTTAGGCAAAACGATTTTCTTCCAGTCACACAAGTTCTGAAAGAATTGGCGCTCGTTTTGTTCGTTAAATTTAAACTGAGCGATCCAGCGTTGACAGATTTTACATATTTAGTATCAATATCAACGACATTTACATGTACAATCCACAGAGGTCGTTTTTCTTCAATTAAATATTGTATGCCGTGTTTATGCAAGAATCTTACAACTTTCTTTTAATTTGTTTGTCCTTATTTCATTTCATGTTGCATACAATCACAGATTATCACGTTACAGATTACTATCCCTTGCGTAATTAAGGGCATAAAATACGTTAAGGGTTAAGGGATATATTTCAGTATTTTTTCTTTGATTAATTTTGTAGAGAATATTTTTGTCCTGGAACTTGGGGCACTAGAGCTCATCTTGGCGTTTCTTCAGAATTTCACGAATTTTCTTGGCGTTTCTTCTCATTTCGACGACTTTTCTTTGCGTCAAGAAAAATCTCCAAAGTGAGGAGAAACGCCGTTTTGGCGATCTGACTGGCGTTTCTTCACGGTTATTTCGAAAGTGGCAAGTAAGTTTCAGAATACTATCGCTTTCGTCAGTGTGGCGTTTACGATAATGTGTTTAGCCAATGTAGCAGCCTACTGCAAGTCTTCTCATCGCCGCAGTTTTATTATTATATTTTAAGCGTAGAAAAGTTACATTGTAACGCATTTGTTTAATAGAATGTGAAAATATTTCAAAAGAGTTTTTTCCGTTTCGAAGCTTTAAGCGTTACACCAACTGATATCAGTTGTTTTGGAAAAAGAAACAAAGACTTTCCCTTTTAAAGGGGTTTTGTTCTCATATCAGTAGTTTTGGAAGCTATTGGAACCGAATTACCGAAAAGTATCAAAAAATCTGATGGAAATTAAACAGTGCTAGAGAAAACCAGAAGAATCCACAGAAATCCCATAAACCTAGGAAGCCCCATTGGATGACTTCACTCATGTCGAGAGTAACCGAAAAATATCAAAACCTGATGGAAGTTGAAGAGTGCTAGAGAAATCCAAAAGAATCCACAGGAATCCCATAAACCTTCAAGCGTGCTGAATTTACCGCAATTGCCGTTGCGTGTCAGAAAACGTAGCGTCCCAGGTTACGCGTTGTCCTTTTGAACAGTAGACCAACGTAATGCCGTCGACACGTTTTTTATCAGTCATCGACACTTTGGTTCAAATTTAAACCAAAAAATGTTGGTTTATTATTAAACTATACAATTTTAGTGAATAATTAAACCATAAACAAATGAGTACAAAATTAAACCAAATAAAAATATGGTATAAAATTAAACCAAGAAAAAACTGGTGCAAGATTAAACCAAAAAAAAAATGGGATATCGTATGACCAAATAAAAACGGTTAAATAAGTAACTAAAATGTGTGTAGTTTTAAATTTAAACAAATTGTTGTCGCGACAGTTTTAAAAAATTATATGGCTAATTCCATAGTACAATTAACCGAATGTACACCTATGTATACTTCTATGTATACTACAAAAAGAGTGGTATATAAAATGTTACGTGGGGCACATTTACATTTTCAAGTGTACACTGAGTATACATTTCTAATTACGTGAGTATACACCAAAATAAGTGTAACATGGGGCACGATGGAATTGGCCATATACATGATGTCAGTTAGTACAGACTATGTGGATGTTTAAACACGGGACATGTTTGACAGTGTCACTATACAAAAAAAAATTGCTGTACGTGTGCTCCAGGGGCGTGACAGTCTTTTGTTTTAATATTTGTAAGCAATAGTCGACGTGAAGTTAGCTGCAATTGCGCCCGAAACTTACTTCATTGCAACAAAATCAGCAGATTTCATTAATAAATTTACTAAAATCAGCTGACTTCATTGAAAGGTAGAGAACTCAGCTGATTTTTTTGCAACTGCAGCTAACTTCACGTTGAATATTAGTTGCTAAGATTAAAACAAAAGACTTTCACGCACCTGGTGTGCTCCTTGTGCGAAAGAAAACAAAACCATCTTGGTGCCAATTGTTTGTTTACAATTTAAATTTAGGTACCGCCAGGATTGAGTGAGGGATAAATAAGAATTACATTTAAAAAAATTAATGTTAGAAATAGAGATTTTTGGCAGCAAAATAAAACAACGATGTTGACCCAACGAAGTCACAAACAAGAGGATTTATTGATGCGTCAACAATCATCAAAATTAGGTACAACAACGACTATGATTCTTCGATTATATGACCAGTCGTGTCACCAACCGTGTCAAGTGTCAATGGAAGGCGAGTAGACGTGTTTTGTTCCGTGCTGCACATAAATTTACTTTTGGTTACTTTCGGGCCTCTCTCTTTTTGGTCGATTCATGTTATAATCTCTTCTTGGATGTCATTGAAGTGCCAGTTGTTGGAGTCGAAGCAGAAATAGTCACCGTAACCCTTTTTTTTCTACTTTTACATCGTCACTTCAACTTTGAGGTTAAGGTACATGAACATCTTTTGATCATCGCCTAACGCAGCAACTTTTTTCTGGTGGATTTTATCAGTGTCCGGATTTTGTGTTAATTCCGGTCATCACTGTATTTCGAGGTTACTACTTTATCCCAGCTGCATTATTTTTGGAATACAAAATAAAACCAGCATCTCTGATTTTACTTTCGAACAATGGCAAAGCAACCTAAGCGTGCTCGTGGCGAGGTATTGGCGATAATCTTGACTCTGTACTGGATGGATCTGAAATTAAAAGCATTTTGCTCATGCTTTCAACAAAAATGGATTCATTGAGCAATGCCATGTCTGAGGTGGATAAACGATTGGATGTCGAAATCGACAACATGGAATCATCGTTGGCTCATAAGATTAGTGAGGTTAAGGATGCTATGGATATAAGGTTCGAATCTTTTTCGGTTGATATTGACCAACGGCTGGTAGTAGTGAGTGAGACCTGCAAGTGCAATTGTGAGGAAGCGACTGCTGCCTTGTCGTCTAAAGTTTTCAGTCATGTTGATGAGGTATATGGATTACATGACTACAGGATAGATAAGCTGGAACGTATAGCAATATCGAATGAAATAATTATATCAGGCATACCGGTCACTAAAAATGACAATCCGTTTGATTTGTTGGGCGATATATGCCATGCTCTAAACTGTAATCTTCAAAAACGTGATTTTGCCGCTGCGTTTCGGCTGAAATCCAACAGTGCGAATTTGAAAAGGAATCAGGCTGTACCCGTAGTTGCCAAATTGTATGAAAGCTGGGCAGTTCGTGAACTATTCTCTTGTTACTTTAAGAAGCGAGATCTAAGCCTGAAGGACATCGGATTTAAAAGTGCTTCCCGGGTATTTTTCAATGAAAGCCTTAAAAAATCTAACCGTGAAATTTTCAAATTGGCATCAGAGGCGAAAAAGGCGAAATTGATTGTAAAGTTCCACACCCCGAATGGTCTCGTACATGTACAGTGTGATCAAAATTCTAAACCTATGCGTATCTTGCACATCAGTGAATTGCAGCAAATTCTACCACCTTTGTTTGAAAGTGCTGTGGAATTTACGTCGAATCGGCGTCGATCCAATACCTGTGTGCTGCAAAATTCATCATCATCGCTGTCGTCGAACCTGAAGCCAAAAGTAGTAGTCTCCACCCCAAGTCCAGGGCTGAACGATCAACAAATCGGAATGGATCATACGGAAGCTGAAACGAACTAAATTAGGGGGCCAGATTAATCATAGCAGTGCTAAATGGAACTACTCCGTGAATTGATGAATTTATTGTTTGTAATGCTTAGTTTTGTCTTTTGCTCGGGCGTTAATTCTAAGGGTTTTATGGGTCTCTGTGAAATGTTCAGTGATGCCATTCTTTCAAACATCAAGTCCCCATATCGACTATACTACCAATTTACGGCTTTTCGGATTTTCTGTGGCACAATCTGATAGGACCAAAGATAAGCAACCAATGCACTGCTTGTCGTAATAACACTTCGTATTTCGCCAATCGAATGCCAATATTCCGTCGTGGTCTTTACCTCAATCCGTTATGATGATTTTTCTTCAATTCCGATAAAAGCAAATTCGTGCTGATAACGTGTTAATAGAGATTTTTGGCAGCAAAATAAAACAACGATGTTGACCCAACGAAGTCACAAACAAGAGGATTTATTGATGCGTCAACAATCATGAAAATTAGGTACAACAACGACTATGATTCTTCGATCATATGATCAGCATATTTGAGTGCGAATTCAAATCTCAACAATTAAAGGTTCGAACTAACGCATAAAATGCGATGACTAAAAAATTCGAACTGCTTTTCGACAGTAAAAGAAAGATCGTGAGGTTTCCAGTTGTTTAAATCCAAAATGTTGGTGTAAAGTAATATGGACTAAGTAAACTGTTTAAAGACGCGACTATAAAGAAATTATTTTTACTCGTTGTCCCACCGAAAACTTGTCATTACATGTATATGTGCACCCCACGGAAATTATTCATTACATGTCATTCATTACATGCTATTCATTACATGTAGCCCCCACCGGAAACTTCTCATTACATGTATATCTGCATGTAATGACGCGTTTTCGGTTGGGACACCGAGTAAAACAGCATACACGGGGGGATGCTTAATAAGTCATCCATTCTGGATAATTTCGTGACACTCGCAAACTCATTCGTGTATTTTTAAGCAACTCGCTTTAAAAACTGTTTTTTGACTCTTGTAGTTGTATGTACACCTCGCCTCGGCTTATTTCCGCATCCCTCACTGTAATCTACTAATTTTGAATTATTCCTCACAAAACAACAAATTTTGATTACGATTTAAAAAAGTGTATCTTTTGATCAATTTTATTCAATTTCTACGAGGATTCTAACTAAGAGTTTATGAAAGATGTTTCTGTTTCAATTTGCTTATTGTACGAGATAGATTGAGAATAAAGTTCATTGCATACGCAACCACTGACTTTACAACACCACGCTCTCACATGCATTCCACTCACTCACAACGAGCTATTCAATGGTCCTTCGAGCCTATTCATAGTCATTCGAGCCATAGTTCACGCGATCGTAAATTATATTTTCGTAAAGTTTTTTGAAAATATTTAAGTGGAGTTGTGAATTAATTGTTCGGTAAAGTGTATAATCATTAAGGAATCCGAGTGTGTCGAAAAATATTGCAAATTTGTTTTTCGTTTTTTCGTCATCCATTTTGAATTTCTTTTGTTCGTTGGTCTTGGAACTCTGGGTGTCCAAGGCAATATTTCAAAAAGAAAAGGATTCAGTCGAATTAATTACCAAGATAGTGTTGCAATTTCTAACAAGAATAGATATTGGGCATATTTTGGTACAGTGTGATTTTAGAGGTCAAATCAGGCTACACGTGGCGTACCTCGCGGTTATTCACACTTCACTTGTTAAGACGATTTCTGGACAAGATAGAAATCGTGGTTAGTGGGTGAATTAAGAGGAAATTCATTGTGGAATAACCTCGCGGTGATTCACCTTTTGGGGGTCAGCATAACCTCTATCGAGTAAAGGTCAGACTCCATTGACCTTGGAGGTTAAACGTTAAGGAAGACACGTGTTACTGTTCGCGTGTTTCCAGTAGGTTCTTTGGTTACAATTTCTGAAAAGGAATAGAGATTGTGCATGTTAAGGAAGACACGTGTTACCGTTCGCGTGTTTCCAGTTGGTTCTTCGGTTACAATTTCTGAAAAGGAATAGAGATTGTGCAGATTACTAAAAGAAGAGACGTCAGTTTAACTTGGTAAATTTCGTCTTGGGAACGCAGTTTGGAAGAATCGGAGCTGAAAGCACTGGGTGCGCTGGATGTGGATTCGACGCATATGGAGATTCTTCATTGATAATCTATCGCTATCATCATAAAGTCATTAAGTTAAGTATTCCTTATACAAATAACAATTTGTTACAATTTAGTTGCTTTTGCTAATTGAATTTATTTCACGGTGCAGAGCGTATGTAACAGTGAAACATACGTGACACGGAAGCTGTATTAGTTAACTAATACCTGTCTGACCTTTTTGGGGAATCCGTGGTTGAACAGCCCTAATCTGGTGATATTTGCACCGAGAAGTCGTGAAATTGGAATCATGGGCGCGCGATAGCAATGCGCCCGTGACGCAAGTCCCCACGAGCAAAAAATTCAGAAAAATTTTTTTCGTAGACTTCGGAACCATATATACAGCGCTAGATTTTGACTTTTTTGTCTTGCGTCGTATCTTTCTGAGCCCTAGTTTTTCGGATTCTACGTAAGATTCTGATTAAAATCGACTTTTTACTCAAAAAAATCAGTCCAGTGGATCCGGAGATATGACCTTTAGAAAATCGTCATTTTCCATACAAAATGTGCACTTTCATAGAAACCAAAGTTAATGGAAACATCCTTAGTTAGTTAGTTACTTAGTGTAGTTCCAGAGCCATTTGTATGAAAACCCACTTTTTTGGAGTTTTCTCGAAAACGGCTCGATATCTTTTCTTGAAATTTTGCAGGGACCTTCGGCTGGGCATTCTACGCCATATGAGATTTTAAAAAAGGGGGGGGGTACCGGCCTCGTTTGGGCGCCAGGGCTCTTAGAAGGCGCCATATAAAGCCCATATGTATGTGTTTGTGTGTGTGTGTACGGAAGCATATTTTGTATAAGACATGGTTGGGGTGTTCGAGATACAGGTTTGGTGTCAAAGGGAAAGATGTTGGGTTGGGTGTGTAGTGTATAGGGGTGACCGCCAAAATGGCGGAAAATGGGCCGGGGCTCAAAAAAAAAACTTTTGATATGTTGTAGAGGAAGTTGAGGGGATTATTTTCGCCCATGAAAGTAGTAGCCGCCGCGGCTCGGTGTGGCGG